>CM034149.1:138730635-139153135 GCA_019776745.2 Taxus chinensis | reverse complement strand
GTGTGGGGTTTCTTTCTGAACTCGAACCATTGTTTTTATACCCTGTTTCCATGATCTTGTTGTAGATTTCTGTGTGTTTCTTCATTGGCTTAGTCTCATTTGTAACTCAGTCATTATTGGTTTGATCTCTTTCCTTGAGTCGTGGGTGTCATCATCGTAGCTCAAGATCATGTTGGTGGTTTCCTACTGGGTCTATGATCTTCCTAATAAGTTCTTCAAGAGATGTGGTCACATGGAGTTTTCCTCACCATGGTAGATTCTTCTTTTTTTATATTTGGTAGAAACTTATAGTTTCAATGGAGGGATTTCTAGTATTGGTGTGAACAAACCATATTGTATTGCATCTACAATAAGCCTATATGCGAGTATGTATGAATTTCTTAGTCATGCTAGCTATCATAAGGGATCTCTAAACATTATCATCAAACACCATTAAAAATGTACTGGCCATTCTGGGTTTATATTCTTGGTTATTGAAGATCACATAAGATTACGAGGAATACGATAACTAATTTGAGGGGCTCTAAAATCATATTATCGGCATACCAGTTAAACTTGGGTGGTTTTATTCCATGTTATGTGTAAACTGGGTTCGTTGGAAAATACTTTGAAGATTTCAAGCAAAGGCGAAATGGTAAAATTGCGGATACTCATGAACTATTCGATAAAATGCTTAAGTGAGATGCTAAACCGAATCACGTGGTTTCGACCGGATTTGTTCCTCCAGGCATGGTTCATCTCTCCTTATATTTCATAATTATCGTACTTTAGTTTTTCTTTTGCAACAAAATATAATTTTAAAAGCTTAGGATTATCATAAGATTTAAATATTTTATATTAACTTGTTGCAAAATAATAAAATGTCATATCATAACTCACGTAATCAAAATAACCATTTTGTAGTAAACCATGAACTTCAACCCTCATTTTGAGGTGATTTAGAAAACTTCCTCACTAAACTAGATCACTACAATATTGTTTTATCGACAAGTTGAAGTTGACTTCCCGGTAAATATGTTGACCATCTCCTAGTTTAAATAGATAAATTGCGAGTTCTAGAGACTTGCAAAGTAACCTCTGTAACTCCAGAAAGGGGAGGTTAAGCTTCCTTCGTGTGCCTTGTTATGTGAGGTGTCACTTCAATCTTTGGATCCACCCTTAATGAACATTTGTGACCTTTTTGACACCCTTATAGAAGCCTTGTTACACTGTTTTGCAGTGGTAGGAAGTTGCTAAATCTAAAAAGTTGGCTTTCATTTTGAACCACCTTTTGAAACTTGGGTAGCTAAACTATTATCCGTCTTCACAAACCTCTAGTGTTTTTACTAGATAATTTCACGAAACCTTCAATTTAAGGAAAAAAAAACTTGTCTGTATAGTTTAGCTAAGCCATTTTATAGGCCTCGGGTCACAATTTGACTCGGTTAAACTAGACCAATTAGGACTGGTGGCTTCAGAAATCATGTTGCCGTTTGCAAATTGTGTTCTAGTTTTCAGTTCTAATGACTCTGATGTATTCTCCATACATGTTGGAACTCATAGAAAATTTATTGGGGAACATTCATCCATTGAACATTAGTTTTGGACATGGTTTTATGAGCCCTCGAGATAATTTTTGATCATATACAACTAGTTCAATTATGACTGATGGCCCCAAAAAAATAGCTTCCAATCGTAAATCATTTGTCAGTTCCAAATTCTTTCAGTTTCAACTCTTGGTATATAAATGGACACGTATAATTTCAACCGTGGTGTGGTTTCTCATCAGAAGATAACATTTGAAAGTGGTTTCTTCACCTTTGAGCCTTTATTGAACTTTTTTGCAAATAGTAGGAAAACGTAAAAAAAATGTTCTAGGACCCCTATCGGGTTGCGAAACTGTCGTGGAAACTTATTGACACTTGTATTTAATTTTTTTAAACTCTACTGTGTGAATTTTTGTGTGAAATTAAACTTTTGGTGAAATAGTGTTTCTCTCTCTTCCCTATTTTTTTTTGTCTCTCCTTTGTTACGAAATGAAGTGAAATGAAATGAAATGAATACATGTATTTAAACCTTTTCCTTTCTGATGTAAATTATAAATTTTGTTATGTAAATGGTAAATTAAAGATGTTAAGTATGTTAGATTAGGGTGGATGTCATGCTATTGATTTATCACTGATTTCATGCTCACCTGGTTTTGCAGGATTTCATAGAAAGATGGAAGATACAAGGTGATTTGTAGAGGTACATGAGTTTACATATTACTATTTACATTCTATACCAGGTCAGTAGAACAATGATTTTAACTACCAATGTCGTCTCATGTTCCAAGGAACAGTTAGTTTCTTTATCATTTGTTAAAATGTATGAGATATCAAGTAATTTAGGGATACCATACTCCTCTCGTGCCTATAATCTTAGGTGTCCATTTTTTATTCAAAGTTACATATGGTGAAGCACTCTTTCTTGATCTATCTATCTATATGTAAGAATGTGTTCTAATTGATATATCTCTTGATGCTCTATATGTATGTTTTAGATATAAAATGCCGATATTTAGTGTGGAATAGATCTATTAAATTATATCAGTCTTGTGTTACTATACTTTGAAAATGTATTAAAGGAGTCTAATCACAGCACTCAACCCTAGTATAATATTCGTGCATAATATGTCTTCATGTGTGATCCTTCTTAGCATAGAATAAATTTGAAACCGTAAAATGAACTTAAACTTTCCTCTGACCAATGGAATAAGGCCTAGTTTCCAGGTAAATAAGACCCCTAGTTTGTGTTTACGATCATGGTCGTTATGTTTAGCGACATTTATGAACACCATGCAATAGGAATGACATGGTGAACTTTATCCAGTATAATGTTTTTTCTTACAAGGAATGAGTAATATACTTACTAGTATATTATTCATACTTCATGTTGACACTTGTAAGTGGGGGAAGCTAGCATATACTAGAAGTCCCTTAAGAGTACTTGTTCAAAGAATTGACTCCTTAACCTTACCATATATGGATTAATGCAAAGTATTACTTATAATGCCTATGGACTAATCAAGTCTACAAAGTTATATCTATCATTACTATGTTCATCGAATGAATTCCTTCTCCTAGGTACCCTCATGACGACATAAATGTCCTAATTAGTGAAATAGTTGGTCTAGGATCTTAAAACTCTTGTTAATAAAATCCCATTAGTTCCTCTCATCTAAATGTGTTACCTTGGTTACTAATCAACATAACACCTTGGTCTTTCATGATGGTTGTTTAGCATAAATTTTTCCTCTCATCTTAAAAATCATACATATGAATTGAGGCATAGATCCTTTGGTAGTAATTTCTAATTAGACTAAAACTGTAGTTTATTAGGAGGGTAACTTGGAGTTCGTAACTGTAGTTATAGTGCTTCCAATCATATACTTCTTCAAGATGTTAGACCAAGTACTTTCATAACTCCTTTACATGTTATAAAGCGATGCTAAACAAGAAACCTTAGTAAACTAATGTAAATGTAATGGGGGAATATTCTAACTATGGATAACGTGTGATTTGTGGTTTAGGAACAAAGTGTCTTATTGGAATTCCTTATGACTTATATATTAATCATTGAAACATTCTGTTACAAAGAATGGTTACAATTTGTTCTTGGTGAGGACTAACATTTGATCCAATATAGAGTCCAAAAAATAAAATATATAAATCATGTTCTATGCAGAATTCTACTATATTTTTCATTACTACATTTGGAACTATGATTTAGTATGAATAACAAATGTGCTTCTATTGGAAGGAATGTTTATACGGAAAAGGAAACTTGAATCTGTCACCTCCTTTAATCCTAAGATACCTTTCTCTGTTGACATCACGTTATTTTTTTGTGTAACACTTGCATCATGTAGCAAGGTAAAATTAAACATTGACATAAACATTTATATGAGAAGCATATTCTTAACACAAGAACAAGAGAATTAAGATACTTTGTATGTATATTTGAAATATGAATTTAATAATTATGTAAGTTATGGATGATTTCATAAAGTGATAAAGATCAAACTTGAAATGGTCAAACTCTAAGTTAAATGTGAAATGAACTTATGAATTTTTAGTTGGATAAAAGGAAAAATTATGACCTTGTACAATAATTATTCATTGGAATGTTAATTATAATAAGATACAATTCATGGACAATGATGTGTTTTGGGTTTGCCAATACTTGACAACTCCCTTTTCTTGTGGTTGGGATCGTTGCTAGCATTCACGTTAACAATATGGGTCAAAGTGTGGAATCGAAATGTATATGGTGTTGTAATGTGTCTATGTGAGGTGCATAACTTATATAAGTGTCGTATGCATTATTACAAGTTTTCTACTTGGAACCTTATGGTGTTGCATAGTGAGCAATGTAAGTTAAAAAAATTATCCTTGTTTTATTACTCTTGTATTTAGGTGTATAAAATGTGGGCATTACACTCTCTCTTATGGCTCCTACAATGAACAAAATAAAAAAAAAGAGAACAATGTGGGGCATCCAAAACCAACTCCCTCTTACATTCCCAAATAATCTCTTATGGCTCTCAACATATTTCATCCCCATTTCACTATATCAACACAACCTATATAGCCAATTCATTACACCACAACTTCAAGCAAGAAACACATTCATTCAGCACATAACATACAAGAAAACAAGGGTGCAAGACCCTACCTTTCAATGGGTTGCCTAAATCCACTTTCCAAGCTCAAGTCCTAATTAGTCACTCCAAATTTATCATTTGCAATTCCAATTTTCCCTTCAACTCCAAAAAGAAAGCATTGAAAAATGAGAGACCTAAAACCAAGCAACGCCCAATACTTCCCAATAGTTCCAATAAATAGAAAAGAGGAAGAGGGAGATGATGTGGCTCCATGCAGGATGCTGCATCATTTCTTCTCCATACCACATCACCAAAGTCAAAATCATACCACACAGCCACATAATATGCCCATGGGTGGTTGAGAGGAATGAAAAACCTCTAACACACACCACTCCAACCCACACCCCTTAAGGAAAAAAATTAAACACATGTAAGAAAGTGTAATTAAATCTCACCTTTTGTCTTCCAACACAAATAATGGGGTCTATTTTTGACTCCCCAACCCATAGGTAGGGTGGATATAATAAATTAAGAGGTCTGAGACAAGTTTAACTTGTCCCTTAAGCCTCCAAAAATGGCCCTCAAGCCCAAATCCGAGTTTCCCATTTAACTGTGGAGTGTACAACACTCAAAATCACATACACTCAGTTAATAAACACAAGATCCAAAGACCTAACCACTCTGATAAATGAATCCTTCTTGTCACATCCAAAATTATCCTAATAATATGATTAGTTCACTTAATTAAGACACATAAACCAATTAATGATAAAAGGGAATTACATCACAAATTAAATAAAAGAAAAGAAAATAACTACACACAAACCCTTGGTCACAATTGGAGGTCATCCCCCCCATGGGGATCCCTAGCAACAGATAACAAAATAAAAACATTACAAAATTTTCCATGGTGACCATTGTTGTATCCATCTAGTTTTCCGATGTGGTTGGTCTCAAACCCCCCTTTGATTTTGATATTATAATTACCTACAAAATCACACAATACCTCTTTCGGCCTTGTGGCCACATCAAAACATCCAAGATAAAATATACGCATATAAGTAAAAAATCATCCATATATAAATTAAATCATCATCTAGACAAATAATGTTATTATTTTAAAATTCTAATGACGTCTCAATTCTATATTTCCTCAATACCAATAAGATCACAAGATTACTTCAACTACTAAAACCTACTCAATATTGGAGAATGCCAAATGTTAAAAATGGGAGAAACATGCATATGATGAACAACACATCATCATCAATATAAAATGTCTCTCTAAGAACTTCCATACCAATTCAACACTATGAATCAAAATCCATCAATAGTGAAAGTATCTTATTTCAGTCCTTTCTAGGATAATCATGCTAAGCCAAACATGATACAATTAATATCCTCCTGTATATAGTCAACTTGTAATCATACAATACAAATATGGAATAAGGGTCGAAGGGAAGTGAGAACTACACATACCATTTGTTAAATCCAAACAAATCTATTCATGTATAAAATATGCAATCCACTAAGTTAACTTTTAGGTAGGGAAATAATGATAAAATAAGCTTCTATTTCATTTCATAAGCCATTCAAATACAACTTAGAATAAATGAAGTATAAAAGGCTTTCTTTCAAACATAAAAAAGTTACAATATTCCACTCTAAGTGGGAATAATAAGAAAATTTCAACAAAAAGGATTATTCCAACAAGCTCAAACACAAATCTTCTTTCAAGCTCATCTCCCACCTTTACAACTTTCCAACATGCATCCTTCAAATCTTCAAAGTTTGAATAACAATACAAATAAAGGGATATAGGCAACACTCTCTACCCAACCTATAATAAAATGAGGGGAGAATTCATACTGCTATATACCCCCAAGACCCAACAAAAGAACAATATGGGGCATTATACAACATTTGACAACTTTTACAAGAGGCTTCCATAACAAGCATTCCACAAAATGACATATTCGAGTAAGACATTCAAACAATACACCCAAACAATATAAGAAATTTTCCAACAAGCACAAAGGCTTGACTACAACAAGCCAACAAGGAGCAATGGAATATGGGAACCACCTTATTTTTTCTCCCAAGTGATGTAGGAGTTCCACCCAAAAGCCTCCATGTGCACAACTCAAAAACATAATCAAATCCTTATTTCTACACTTGCAAGTATGTAAAATATATCCATGTTATCATTTTCACTCCCCATAGGTGGAACTCAAAATCACACTCCCTCCACAATGCATGTCTCGCATCTCCCTTTTCCTTCCCTAATGGTCCCATAAATACATCTCCCACACCCAACTTAAGGCAAGCTACTCAGTCACAATCAAACATATCCACAACACTCATATAATATTTAGAAAAGCAAAATTTCTACATCAGAATACATAAATACAAAAATACACTATGATGAGAGCCTACCTCTCCATCAAGCTTCCAATTTCTCTCCCCTACAATCTTTTAATCCTTCACACCAAGCTCAATCCAAGATGCAACTCCAAAAGAAATCTCCAAGTATGAAAGCCAAGACCAATTTTTAAAAATGCAAGAGAAGCAAATAAGGAAAGTAACCCAAAATCCATCAAAATCATCCAATAAATAGAAAATTGATGTGATGATGATAATATGGCTCCATGTAGGATGCTACTTCATCATCCCTTCATTTCAACACACAATTCAAACACAAAGCCTAAAGTAATTAAATGCACATGTAAGACTTATGACATTCCCACGTGACACTCCAACTTGCACACCATGTTTGTCAAGGACAAAATTAAATGTGGTAAGTAACTAGTATAATTATTGACCCTTTTACACTAAAAAATGAATTAAAATGGTCAAAGTATGTCCCATACTTCATAAGTAGGGTTGGTAGGAAAGTTTGGGATGTGAGAGACAACGTTAATTTGTCCCTCAAGTCTCTAAAAGTGGCCAACAAGGAAAAATTCGAATTTCGGAAGGATGGTGGAGTACACACCACCTAATATGTTTAATTCAATTTACATCATGCACCAAAATAAGTACTATCTGCCCAATTTATTTCCCACATGTCATTTCTTCCCTTTTTATTTAAAATTAAGCTAAACTTAGTTATTTAAGATACATTAGCAAGTGTTAATAAAGCAACAATATTTTCCCAAAATTAAACACATGTGCAACAAATAAAAACCAACAAAATTAAAAGAAAGGAAACATATTACACCCATGGCCACATAATTGAGGTTACCCCTCCTATGGGAACCTTCTAACAAAGCATGCAACAACACAAAATTACATTATACACAATTTGTCAAAATTGTCTATGTTGCACAACACCCGACATCCTTTCATGGTTGGTCCCCTATCCCCTTTTGATGCATGTGATAAAACGTCGTTGTAACACACATAGAATACCTCTCTAGCCTTATGGACGTATCAACAACATAGAGAATAATAAACATATAGAAATCAATAATCGTCATCCAAAATTAGCAATTCTATCATCTATCATCATACAATTAATTCAATTTTAACATCCATAAAATCATAATTCTACTCAAAACATCCAACATAGGAAATGCATCCAGAATATGACATGTTAGTATAAAATCAAAATACTGCTAATAAACATATATAGGTATCCATCATCGTCATCTAGTGCATCATAATAAAAATGTAAATCACGACATGTCAATAGTCAAAATATCTGCATAGTCTATCATCTACTAATCAAGATATAATAATCAAAATGCCTAAGTATCAATCTAATAGTAATAACATCATAATGAAATGGCTTCGAAGAGGAGTGGGCACTACAACCTGTTTACATGATTATTTTAATCATTTAAATTAAAGGATAATTTGACATTTCTCCCATCAACCTATCATTCTTTATGGAAATTCAATCTTATTGTTTGGCGTAGGATTATTGGTTTCCTTCCCTCCTGGGTTTCTGATAAGTGGATTCATGGAGATGCCTTAGAAGTTGGATGCCTACCTCCCTTTTATCTTCTTTATGGCCATTTAATTGGCATGTTTGGCATGGGATTGTAGGAAGCATTATTTTATTATTTTGGGGCCTTGTGCTGGGCATGCTGAAGTTCTTTTTTTTCCCTTTTGTCTGTTGGCCACCTATTTGTTTCACTTGTTTTTCATTTATGCCATGCTTGGCCCATGATTTGGGTAGTTGGAAATGTTCTTTTTGTAAGGATGCGACTAGCTACATGTATGATGGATATGGAGAACTAAGCAAGACATTTTTGCAGATCCCTGTTTCTACATATCTTGCAATGATGGCATTCCCTTGAGACCACATCTCTTTGAGGCATTTTTTCAAATAATTTACTTACCTCATGTTAGACCTCCATGTTTTTTTTGTATACTGATTTCAAAAGCTCCTGCTTCTACAACTGACAAAAAATTCCATTTCCGTTGTGCTTCAATTGATGTCCTTTCCCTTCTCTAACCATCCCATTTTGAAGGAGGCTAGGAGTATGTTTGCAAGGTTGTGGAGTTTGGCTTTCCTCCTGTCAATGTATTTTTTTCTTTGGATTTCCTAGGCCTTTCTTGTAAACCCATTTTTGTGTATATACTGCAATCTTATCAGTATTTGAGACCAAATTTCTTCAGAAAGATGCAACTCATGGATTTTGAAGCTCCCTTCCTGTGCCAATGTGGGAGTGAGTGGAGGTTTTAACACCCAACATGTATGTGGACAGAGATTCAACCAGAGGATTTTTGTTGCAGGTCTATGAGGTGGTTGTGTGCCTTGTTGAAGCTTGAAACCAGACAAGATAAACCTAACCTTTGCTATAATTTCTAAGATTTAAAAATATCATGAAATAAAACCTTCTCTTCCTTGAAATTGGTTTGTCTCTACTACTTTTGTTGCAGGAGGGATGCCTCATGGGGAAAACTCTCCTTTCCTCTTGAAATCTTATTGTTTTAGCTATAATAGTTGTTAGTGTTAAAGTAGACAACATAGATGCATCAATCTTCTCTGGATATTGCATGTTCATGCTTGAATGATTGACCTTCTACCATTATTAGCTGCATTTTTGGGTTTGAGTATTAAGTTCGTCATGCTATTTATAACTAGTGTTTTCTGTTGTGAAAGCAAGCCTATTGTAAATTTAAACCTCTTACTTTTCTTACAAACTTCTTATCATTAGATTTGGTTTTCTTCATGGAAAATTGAGTTGTTCCAATTGCTGTGACTTCTAGATTTGGTTACTCAAGTAGTTACTCTATCAGAGAATATATCTTCTGGGTATGTGAGTTGTTTTGATCTTCAAAGGTTTATATCCTCCCCCTCTTTGTTATTCCTTAAATAATATGGATTAGTGGAATCAAGATGAGTGTAGTTTTACTTTACATTTTTGGGTATGTTGAGCAAAATTCACATGGGTTATGACAACCCTGCTTTAGCGATCAACCACTAGATTGAACTTGATTCGGGTTGGGAGGTACCATAGTTTTATGGACACTTAAACACCTTTTTGGGTTATGGAAACAAATTGTGTAGTGTCAGTTGTTTCTTGATGTGCCCAACCCTGAGTGTGAGGTTGTCAAGGTCTGTTGGACGTCCATGTCCTCTTTTCTTGGACTAAGTAAGTGGTCCCTTTGATATTAAATCCATCCCACAAGTTTACAAAAATTTATGTGTGGTTGACCGTAGTGGTTATATCTATGCATGAAGGGAGTATCATGGCTAAGTTACTCAGTTACTTAGTCATTTTACACATTGGTTATTCCTTTATATTTTTTTACAATACTAGACATATACTCAATTACCTGATGATCATCGGTATAGGTTCAAGACATTTAAGGTTGTCCTCAAGGGGTACTTGGACCCTTCCTTATGAATCTTGAACAACAGCTAAAATTTTTAGTCACCGTGTAATGCCTCGTTCGACGTTACTCTAGTTCATACTTCGGTGACCTTGTTTCTAAGCATTGAACATTGTTGTGCTTCTATTGATCATTAGTTGGCTTCGACCTTGTCATAGAAAATAATTAGCATCCTCCCTCTTAGTCGTGCCTTCTTGTGTTTTTGTCGATGTTTCTAGGTTTTGGCCCCCGAAACATCCTTTACGATTGTCCTATTAAAGGAAAAATGTGTTCTCGAATTGTCGAGCTTGACTGTCGGTCATTATTAATATCAATAATAATTATTTTTAAGCTGTAAAATTAATAATAAAAATTATATTATTAATTTATTTGTCGATCAACCATTATTTTATATTATTATTATTTTATTTTATTGTCGATTGTAATCGCATTACTTATCTCTATGTCATTTTTTTGTATCATTTTGATCACTCCCATAGAACAAACCTCATTTTGCACTGAAGAAGGGATTACCCCGTCATGACGCCATGGTTGTTCGTTTCCCGTGTTCATTTTTGAAATGTCAACCTATAGTTTTCTCCCCCTTGGTCAAGTAGTCCTACATGCATGTTGTTTTAATCATTTAAATTAAAGGAAAACATGATTTTCTTTCTCCATCATGGATTTTTGCATGCATTTTACTCTGCTTGGTTGGCGTAGGTATTGGGTTCTTTTCTTCCTTGATTTCTATCTTGTGAATGGGTAGGGAGGTTGTCTGTGGTGTAAGTTTTGAAGGGGCCATTTATTAATGCTCAAATTAACCCTTCCACCTATCACCCTTTACCTCTTTAGATGTGACTTCAGCTTGTACGTGGCATTCACCAAATGGAATTAATTTTGTTGCTGAGCATTATTCCTTTTCCTCCTGCTAAAAAAATCTAGTTTTGTGCCAAATTTTAGTTGTTTAAATCCATTTTGGCGAGTGGAGGGTGGTTGAGCACCTGTCAAAATTTAATGCGTTAAATGAATGGCACCCCACCCATTACTTCACCCTGTTGGCCACCTATTTTCATTTTTTTTCATTTTACTCCTTGGCTTGCGTTTTGGGGGCTAAATGCCAAGCACAAGCCGCTATCCTCGTGGGTGGTTTGGTGAGGATATTTCAGTCTGGAGGAAAGCATGGACATCCAACTAGTGAAAGAAAAGGGAGATGATTCATGTTGTGGCTGTATGGTGGCTCTGCCATGTGTGTGCCTTTGTGGAAACTCTTTTCAGGAATGATAATACTAACCATTGCAATGTTTACTATCTTTAACAATTTCATGGAATGAACTGTTCTCCTTCCATAAACGACTTCTTGTATTAGATTTGTGGTTATTTTCTTGAGTCATTTGGATCATGCGGGTTGTCCCTTGAATGTTTCCCTCATTTCCATAGTTCCTAATGAATTTTTTTCATAAAGAAAAGAAAAATAAAATAAAAGAGGGGATTCCATTTTTTTTATTCTGTTACATTTCATTTGATAGGGAGCTATATTTATGACTTGCCATTATTGTATTCATCCCTTCCCTGGGGTGATATGGTAATGGGTTTGGTTGGTATGAATGCTTAATTACTTTGATTACTGGTAAATCTTGGACACAAGGAGACAACAATGTAATAGTAATTATAGCTCTTTGGGTTTTCTCGAAACAGTTATCTATTAGTCTTTTCATGCGTGGAAATAACATTTTGAGTGAATCTATTTGTTTTATCAAAAAGGAATATTATATTTTATTCATTTTTGGAGGTAATCATGTCATCTGTAAATGAATCCTCAAATTCAATACTCTGTTGGGCTGTGTGTTTGCTTTAATGGTATTTTGAAGGTGTGTTTTTCTTTTGATTAAAATAGAGGTTTCAAAACCTTGTCTATGTACTATTATTTACTAACTTGTTAGCTTCACCTCTGTGGTGACTTGCTTGATACTGGCCGCTAGATATACGCAAAAACATGAAGTATAGGAAGTGGGAACCCAAGTGTTTTATCCCTGAAATCGTACCCAACTATTTTGGTGTTCCTCTGAGGTATTTTCCTTGTTACATGGCGTGGGTTTTTGTTTTCATCACTAGTTATATGTTATGATATTTTGGGGATATTTATGGACCCTTATTTCTACCCTGGAGATAGTTACTATGATCTAAACCCGAAAATCATTTGGGAAGATTTGTCAATATGTTTATTATTTTGATTTTTTCATTTCATATGGTTGGTTACCTGAATCTTTGAATTGGCTATAGGTACATTATGATTTATATCATGTAACCTTTATGAATTTTCTTTCCTCTTTGATTAATTAATATTTTCATTTTGGAACTTTTCTAAGTTTCAGATGTTGAATGTGATGTCATATTTATTTTTGGGAACTATGACTAGATCGACCGTGTAATTGGGTTTTCTCTGCTTTGAGTGGTCTCCTCAGTTAGAGTGGATTGATGTCTTTGGAAGGAGAGATTCATAACCCTGGTCTTGTTATAATTACTCTTACCGTAACTTGGTCAAATTATTCCTTGCTGAGAGGTTATTGATAATATGTGAATCATTAGTGAACATATTATCAATGGTCATAAGTTTATGACCAAACCTCTATGTTGTATTTAGAATTCGAAATGTGTTTAGGATGAATGTAGTCATTGTTGAAATAGGAATCTTTTTAACTCATGAAGTTTGATGATACATTATGAGGATAGGCATGAGGTTACGAATGGACTATACTTATATAAATACATTGCTGGCCTATGTCGGAAAATTGTTCAAAATTATTAATGACCTTTGGGGGTACTTTTCCTTTATATTAATTAGATAAGTTGACTATTATGATGGGGTTGTTGTTATAATGAAGGATTTTTTGACTCATTTCAAATGCATTTGAAGAGTGGTTTTGGTTATGTTCACTGGTATTACTTTTAAAATATCTTGTAAGGAGGAGGTAGTAAACTTCTTGTTTAGAATGAAACTATAAATTATTTTAAGGAGGGTTACAAACCAATAATGCTATGAAACCTGGAAGGATTTTTAAATGCTAATCTCAAATTAAATAGAATTGAAATTTAGGAGGCTTTCCGATGTCCCATGCTTCATTTATCAAGTAACTTGGTTGTTGGGTAATACCTATTTTGGGTTTTGTTAGCTACCATTCTTCTCTTATCATTACCTTGTAGAGTCTCTTTTCGATGGTAGAATATACTGTGTGAGTTGAACTTTAGTTTTGAACTCCTTTGATCACGTGATGGTTTTCCCTTCTTACACTCATTTGGTTGCTCTACCTTTTAGGCCATTGAAACCTCCCTCCTAGAAGGACTGATTTACCTTTTTGGTTTCGTGTCTATGATTGTATATAGTATGATTTGGGATTCTTAAATATGTTAGTGATAGATGGACCGAGTATTAGATTTCAATCACGTAATCTATAGGATTACATGATCAAAATCCCAATACTCTTGACTTTTGTTCCTAACTTATAAAGTCTAGTGTCATTCCTTGGTTAGTTGAGATATTGGTCTTAACTGGAATATTTGACTTCCTTCTTGTTGGCTAGTGAAAAATGTTATATCGTGTGAATAATTTTTGATTAGTGGTTTGTGCTTTGATCCATTTCTTGAATTAGAATGTTCCTTTCATGATATTGTTAAATGTTAGCATAATGTTTCAATGTGTAGCCTTATCATGCTCAGTTCTCGCGAATTGACTCAAGTTAATACTTATCCAGATAGATTTTACACGTAGATAAAATGAAAGATTGATAAAGGTTACATCGGTTTCATTTATGAAGTATTTTGTGTGAATGTTTAATGTAATGTAAATATAGGATTGGTGCTTGTAGAGGAGTTTAGAAGACTTCTTACCTTGGATTTTCTATCTTTTTATGATGAAAGGTTGCCTAACAATTTGTAACAAAACTTGAAAACATTATTGTGAGGAATAAAATTCAATCAGCACCTAGTTATGAGTATTCTTTTTGCGATATTATTTCAGTCATGAAAATTTTGTAGTGTGGATTGACTAATTTTGTTACCTTCTTGTTCTGATCCAAAGTTCAATCAAATCTTTTGACACCTTCGGTTTGTGTGCCATGTTGAATAGAAATGTTATACTCGTGTTTAGTTTTCTCGATAAGTAATGTTAAATTCTTCTTTCAAGTCATAAATGTTTTTCGTATAATAACCCTCTATAGTCTTGGCATCAGTGCAATTCTAGGTATATTTTAGTGGGATGGAAATCCTTTTTCTAAAGTTAATCAAAAATAAATAAAATGAATACATAGATGAACAAATAAATAAGATAATAATGAAATTGTGACTTTGTAGATAAATAAAGGTTCTTTAATTGGCAAGAAGGGATTTTTCTACCAGTGTAAAAGAATCTACGCTCACTAACCTTAAGCTATGGATTAAACTTTATCCTCATTGTTGTGAAATGTTAAGTATTCTTAAAAAGTAAAGTCATTGTTGGCTTTTGGGGATATAGTTAGATCTTAGTTAGTAGGGTAGTTTGAAAAAGAACACATTAAGTCTAATGCTTCCATTTTGGGAACCCCATGTGTATCCTTTGTCAAATTTAATCAGGAGAATGCTAAATGAAGATTTTACCTCATTAAAAGGCTGGTTAATAGCTAATAAGATCATGATAATCAAATAAATTTATCTTTCTCACCCTAACCTTTGCCTTTTTACATTGTTATCTTCTCTTAAGCGTGGTTAATTGTTGATCCTTACTCAAAGAGGTTGTGGTTCCAAAACTTAATGGCACGCCACTTCAGTTAGAGCTTACACTCATCACCTTGTGCAATGGAGGTCTGAATCAAGATTCAGTAGCTTGGGTAGGAATAAGAAACCTTGTGAGAGATGGAATGTGTTCCTTTTGATCAAGGGAATTTAGCTAGTTTTTCCAGTCTTTAGATGATCCTCATTCAGAAAACTTGTTCTCAAGCTAATTATTCAATAGTATAAAAAAAATAAGTCCACCTTTGTAATGGGAATTGCTCAAATCAAACCTGAATATTCTAGATCGTAAAGTTGGGTCTTGAAAGATGTTTTTAGTAAATACATAACCTTAAAGGATTTTACACCATATGGTGTACTTAACTGTGACTGTGTATTGTGGTTGAAATTTTTTTTGGTGCCTCGTCAAAGAGAAAAGTGAATTGTCCTTGAACTGTGTTGGATGTTTCCTTGTTCTCTATGTGGTCATCATTGTGTCAAGATGTTTGAAGAGTTATTTGTGGCGATTTTGACCACCTGTAGTGTCTTTCTCTACTTCGAACAAGTCAAAAAAATTTATCATGTACTTTGCTATGTTGTCTTGTGTGTTTGGTTTGTGGTCGTTACACACTAATATTTGAAGTTCATATGTACATTTATGGATATTACTCTTTTCTTTTTAGAACTACTTTGGCTTGATTCTAATATGTGATGACTTTTGGTGGTATTTATAATTGTGCACCTCACTGATTTTGTTGGAAATTGATAATATTTTTATTGACAATTGGATGATATATGTATTTTGAAATCTTGTTGACTTATTGATAGAATTGTTATGATTATTAGGGACATCTGGGGTATTTATATGGTTAGATTCATTGTTGAATTATTGATTGGAGTTGTTGTTAAGTAAATAGAATTGGTGATTCATGCAAATGCATTTTCTTAAAGGAGTGGCTTGATTATGGTAACTAGGGTTGCATTAAAAGGAACTTGTGATGGAAAGGGTTTACCCATTTTATTTAAACCAAAACTATAGACTTATTGAGGAAGCTTGCAAATCCATAATGTTACAAAACTTGGATGGATGTTTAGAGTGCTAACTTTTATAATAGAACTCTCTCTTACACTTGAAATGTTAATTCTAACTCTCTAGGCCTATGGTTTTACTTGTTCGGTGTTTAAACTTTCGTTGCTTTTGAGACAATGTTCAGAACTAAAGTATACGACTTTCTTCTTAGATTGGCATGGTGGAAATTTTATTATAACTTAAGGAGTTGTTAGTATTTAGACCTTCAATCCAATTCTAGGAATTTAATTTTTCCTTTCTTGATATTGTTAGATAATAGCTTATTGTTGCTATTTGTAGTCTTATCTTGCTCAGTTCTCGTGAACTGACTCAGGTTAATAATTTGTGCAGATGGCTTATGCAAGTAGATGAGGGAAAGACTTGTAGAATATTGTATCAATCTTGATTATGAAATTCTTTTGTACAAATGCTTTTTATGTTGTAAAACTCTTGAAAGGGTCCCGTGGAAATTTTAAAAGTGGGTCAGTGCCTTAGTATAATGTATTGTGGAGTAATGTTGTTTTAACTATTGAAAACTTGGCTTGTTTTGCTATCGTGGAAAATATAAAAAATTGGATCACCACATTGTTATGAGTGGTTTTAATGTATTATAGGAACTCTAAGAATACTATAGTTTTTCTTGATCAATGTTATTACTTTCCTATTCCCTAGTCATAGTTCCATAGAAGTTTTTTGTTTCTTTGGCTCGGATGTCGTGTCAAATAGAAAATATTGTAACCTTGTTAAGTTTTAATAATAAAGGCAATGGTGAATGCTTGAGTTATAGCCCTGTGTATTTAACCCCTTCTCGGTTATGACAATAATGCAATTTTAGGCATCATAAAATGTAAGGGTAATTCTCATAAAGGTTATACAAAAAGAAATATAATGTTAAAATGCTTAGATGGAGTCAAAACTCTTGAAGTGTAAGATAAGGAAACTCTTCCCTATGTAAAAAGAAAAATATTTCATCCTTACTACTCTAAGTTGTAATAATAAACCTTTTTCCTTGCTGTGGGGTCTAAAATGTAATTAAGTTTTATTCAATTTTTGACTTGTGGAAATTGGCAAGGTGTTAGTAAGTAGGAGAGATTAATTAATAAATCATTAAATCTAAATAATTTGTTTGACACCTAATATATATTATTTTTGTCAAACTTAATCAAGAGAAACTTAAACGAATCTTTTATCCAATCTTATTAATCCTAAATCCTCATTGAAGGATTGGTTATTGACGAATAAGATCTTGAAGTTGGACTCAATATAACTCTCTATTTCCCTATCTTTTGCTAAGGTAAATTGTAATTTTCCCCTTGGCATCGATAAACATTGACCGATGCTTAAGGGGGTTATAGCTCCAAACTGAAACGAAACTCCGTCTTAATTGGAGCTCATGCTTGTCTTGCTGGTGCAATGAAGCTTCGAAACAAGTTTTATTAGCATAAGTTTGGATGCTAGCCTTTGTGGTTTGAATGCCTCCTTGCTTAATTAAACGAGTTAAACAAGTAACTTTCATATTAGAGATGATCTTAAGCTAGTTACTCTACAGTATAAAAGAAAAGAAATCTAGCTCTATAATAAGAATTGTGTGAATCATAACATGAACCTTCTAAAACGTAAGTTAAGAATGTAAAGACGTTTTGATAAATAAGTAACCTTAAAAGATTTTCACTGAGGGATGCCCCCTAACTGTAAGTTTATTCTGTGGTTGGACTATTATGTTGTGTCTTGTCAAAAGGAAAAGTGAATTGTTCGTGATGGGTGTCATATGTTCTCTTGTGCCTAGGTGGCCATTGTTGTGTCAAGATTTTCGAGAGTTAGTTGTAGCCATTATGATCACTTGTAGTGTCGTTTAATCTCCAAGCAAGTCAAAAAGAATTTATCCATTAATTGTAATATTATCCTTGTGTGTGTGTTTTAAGTGGGCGTTACATCATTGTGCCACCACATGCAATTGTTAATATTCTTAGAGTTTAATAACAAGGATTTCTTTTTTTAAAGCACATTTTCAGCCACCCGATATCCATTAAAATGTGTGAGTGGCAGGGACGTTTGCTGCACTGTAGAGACGCCCATTGGCTTAACAATTTCACCTCACGAACTCTTAAAGGTGTTCATTTTGCGTTTGGCTTCTGGCTTTACGTCGAGTGTTTTTTAGGGTTTAAAGCCAGTGGTATTCCACATTTGGTCGCATGGCGATCACGAGGCTAACAACTAGCGGTCTTTCAGTCTCCGATGTACAGTGCATTTTAGAAATCCGAGGGGAGAATCGAGATGTTTAATCTTCGCGTCGTCGATTAGACAAGACGATCCAATGTTTTCCGCTTTCCGCGAAATAATGCGGCATCAACAGCTGTTCGAAGCTGTGCCAGCTTTTATCCAGCTGTGCGAAATAATGCGGGATCATGTAGTCAGAGGATTAAGGGACGAGATATGGTGTTCACAAACTATACGAACACAGGAATGGTGGTCGACATGATACTGTTCAAGACGTGTCCGTGCGGTCCAGTGCCAGTGCCACATAAGCAACAGGCGAGTGTGGAAAATGATGAACATTGTACTAAAGAAATCCGAAGCATCACCATTCCCATAATACTAAAGCTTTCGAACAATTACAGTACGCGTAATCAACATACAATGGACTGGGTAGACTTGTGTACTCTGTATAGTTTCATTGGGACACTGTGTGCATTCTTTCGCCTACATCACGGTCTTTACAACTCTAGTTCACAGACAACCCCTGCTGCTCGTGCTGCTCCTGCTGATAACACTCCTGCTGAGATCAGAGTCAGAGTGGATCCTCATCCTGTTATCGATGGAGGCGCCCAACTAGAGGAACAAATTACTGCTGTAGGGAAACAAAAGTGAAAATACATCAAGCTTTTGCTTGCTATCCTGGGAATCTGTGTTACCGTTATTTTTAGCGGTGATATGTTTGCGTCGCTGACTCCAATTCTAGTACGGATCTCAATATGGGTCATCTGTATACTTGTAGGTGTGTTTTTTTACTTGGTGTATATGAAGATTATGCAGGAGGGTGAACTACGTCTGATTTGTAGCGAGCTTCATAATCAGCCTCGAAATGCAGCGTTGAGAGGAAGGCTGCTCCAGATAATTTTTCTAATGGTATCAGCGAGCTTGACATTCGCCGTACTCCTATCCATTGGCATCAATACTCTGCTGAAAAAGAAGAAAAATTAGTTACTTCTTGTTCAAGGTATTTTCTATCACTAGCCACCCCCAGATTAGAAGAGCTGAACAAGATTCATGAGGTCTTTCATCCTGACATTGTTTCTTCATATATAGTTTGTTTATAAATGCTAAAAACATTTGTCGCTATATACCAATGGTTAATTTGTTTTCCTACTCAATGCTTTTGAATGGAATTTTAGAAACCAGAAAATATAGTTAACAGCAGAGAAAATATTTGAAATAGTAGAATTTTATAAGATAATATTCAATTTTACAAAATTTAAGAGACAATCTAGATCAGAACTGAAGCGGACCTACATCCCAAAGCAAAGAACCCAAAACGATAGAACTTATACAATTGTCAATGGCCGGGAGGGCAGACCATTACCACAATACTTTTTCTCCACTCCTCTCAAACTCCGTCCTGCAAAAAAGAAAAAGAAAGAAAGCCCACTCATCTTTTCAACGTTCGATCCTCCTGTGAAAAAGGAAGAGTGAAAAAACATTGGCTCATTCTTTTTCTGTAGCGGGCAGCAATCGATGCTCAACTTGAAGCTGTCATTAATGGAGCTGCCCGCCAACTTCCCCAACTATAAGAACAAATTGCCACTTTAGGTGCGTCACCGTGCGTGGTTTACAAAATTCGAATATTTGATCACCTCACACATACAAGACAGGTACCAACCAGTGCGCCATAAGATATTTTATGAAGTTTTTGGTCAAAATAAATATATGACTGTCTCGTGCAAATTTACGTGACATCGTAAGTGTTGGAAATATCTAATCTTGTTCTAGATAAAATTTAAACTTTATGGAATTTAACTTTATGTAAAAGATATTCTCATTTATTGTGAATATTAACTCCTCCAAAATATCAAAAGATATTGTATATAATATCTAGAAAAAATCAAGAGATATTATATATATCTAGAAATCTCTGGGAATATCTATAAAATATCCAAAAGAACAATAATATCCAATATAAGATATTATGAGATATTTTCTAAGGTAGAAGGTTGGAAAACTTCTATAAATAAGAGGTTTCATTTTGTAATTCAAAAAAAAAAAAAAAAAACAAGAGAAGGCACCGAAGTGTTCTAGAGTATTTTTAATACAAAGCCTTGTTTTTATATTTCTCTTGTGAGTTTGTGTGTGTTCATAGTATTGTTTCTATTTGCAGCACACACCCTCTAGGTTAGGAGTTAGATATAATTCCTTCAAATTGGTATCAGAGCTAGGTTGAGCTTGAGTTATAAGTTTTTATTTCACTCTATTAGTCTAGTTCAAAATGGCGGGTATGAGCATTAGCCTCACTCAAGCCCACATCCCCATATTCAATGGGAAGAACTACGATTATTGGAGCATAAAAATGAGAACCCTATTTTGTTCACTAGATGTGTGGGAACTAGTTGAGAATGAGTTTCCAGAACCTGCAGATTTTAAAACATTTCAAGCATTAGCACAAGTAGATAAGGATTTGTTGAAGGAGAACAAGCAGAAGGATGCAAAAGCCTTGTTTCAAATTCAACAAGCAATGGACGAGTCCATATTTCTGTGTGTTGCAGCAGCAACTAGATCAAAGCAAGCATGGGAAAGTCTTCAAACAAATTATCAAGGTACTAGTAAAGTAAAAGTTGCAAAATTACAAAATCTTAGAAGAGATTTTGAGAATATTTGCATGAAAGACTTAGATTCAGTAGATTTATTTTTCACCCACGTGATGAGTGTAGTAAATCTAATTAGGTCTCATGGTGAGACTTTAGAGGATCAAAGGATTGTAGAGAAAATACTGAGAAGTCTTCCTAACAAGTTTGATGTGATTGTTGTTGCAATAGAAGAATCAAAGAATCTAACCCAAATGTCTGTAGACAAATTAATGGGATCTTTAATATCCCATGAGCAAAGATTGAATAGACCAGGGAGCTCGTCTCTTGAGCAAGCCTTCAAATCACAAGTTTCAATTGGCGGTAATAGAGCAAGAGGAAGATCGAGCTTCAACAGAGGCAGAGGAAGAGATTTCCAAAGAGAATCTGGAAGAGAAAATACATCTTATGAAGGAGGAAGAACAAATTCAAATTTCTACACTTCAAGTGCTAGAGGTCAAAGAAACAGCCAGAATCATACTTATGGTCAAAGGTATGATAAGTCACATGTTCAATGTCATTACTGTAAAAGGTATGGACATTATGCCAATGAATGCAAGAAGAAACATTTTGATATGAGTAGACAGAATGCACATTTTTCTGAAGAAAATCAGTCAGAAAGTTATAACAATGGTTTAATGTTCATTACATGCAATGTTGCTCAAGATACTACAAAGGATATTTGGTTTCTAGATAGTGGATGTAGTAATCATATGACTGGATGTAAGGATATGTTTACAAACATAGATGAGTCAATTACATCTGAAGTTAAGTTAGGAAATGACAATAAAGTTGCAGTAATGGGAAAAGGAACCATAAATATTGAAACAAAGAAAGGTGAGAACAAACACATTTCAGATGTGTATTATGTTCTTGGTTTGAAACACAATCTAATGAGTATTGGGCAACTAGTGTAGAAGGGATATAAAGTCTATTTTGAAGATGATGCATGTGTTATTCTAGAAAGAAATCCAAGTAACAAATTGATTGCAAAGGTTGAGACGACAAGAAACAAAATGTTTCCATTAAGAATTCAACATGATTTGTCATCTAAAGAGGTTTCTTCACTAGCATTTAAAGTTTCTTTAAAAGATCAGACTTGGTTGTGGCATTTGAGATTTGGACACTTAAGTTTTGGTGATTTAGATTTATTGCAAAAGAAGCATATGGTGAAGGGTTTGCCTTTGATGAAGCAACCAAACAATCCTTGTGAAAGTTGTATTCTAGGGAAGCAACACAAGGAAAAATTTCCCGTTGGAAAGTCATATAGAGCTAGATCTCTTCTTGAGATTGTCCATTCAGATCTATGTGGACCTATGCAAACACCATCAATTGGAGGGAGCATGTATTTTCTGACTTTTATAGATGATTTGAGTAGAAAAACTTGGGTTTATTTCTTGAAACATAAGTCAGAAGCCTTTAGTGTGTTCAAAGAGTTTAAGGCCATAGTTGAAAAGCAGAGCAGTTACTCTATAAAGGTGTTAAGATCCGATAGAGGAGGAGAGTATGTTTCAAATGAGTTTTTAAATTTTTGTAAATTTCATGGGATTAAGAAGCAATTTACAACAAGGTACACACCTCAATAAAATGGTGTAGCAGAAAGAAAGAATAGAACAATTATGGAAATGGCAAGAAGTATGTTGAAAGCCAAAAATTTACCAAATGAGTATTGGGCTGAAGCAGTAGCTTGTGCGGTTTACATCTTGAACCGATGTCCAACAAAAATTGTGAAGGATAAAGTTCCTCAAGAAGCATGGAGTGGAAAGAAACATAGTGTATCACATTTAAGAGTTTTTGGATGGGTAGCTTATGCACATATTCCAAAGGAGAGGAGAAAGAAATTGGATGATAAAGGAGAGAGATGTATTTTTGTAGGTTACAGTGAGAAATTAAAAGCCTATAAATTGTATAACCCCATCACAAAAAATTCTATTATTAGTAGAGATGTTCAGTTCATTGAAAAACAAGCATGGGATGGAAGTGTTGATAAGCTAACAAATATCACTGCAGGAATACCTCATCATCAGAATGAGTTTGATGAAAAGATCACACAAAATGTTCATCTAGCACCTTAAGGGATCAGTGCAGTGATGTCTTCTTCAAATAGCACTCCAGTTTCAAGAAGCATCACAAGAGGTATCTCAAGTGGATCGTCATCCCCTCCAGCAAATTTATATCCACATGAAACATCAGGGAATGAAGGTAATTCTTCAAATTCAAATTCTCACAGCAGTGACATTCAGATCCAGCATTGGCAACACAAAGGTCTCACTACAGGAACACCCCAGGGAAGACAAGAAGCTTAAGGGAGATTTATGAACAAACTCAAGGTGATGAGAATGTTGATTTATATTCTGATTTTGAATTATTTTCTCATGATGATCCTATATATTTTGAAGATGCATTTGAAAATGAAAAATGGGTAAAAGCTATGGATGAAGAAATTGATTCTATTGAAAAGAATCGTACATGGGATCTTGTGATCCTTCCAGATGGAAAGAGTGTAATTGGCGTGAAATGGGTCTACAAGACAAAATTCAATGCAGATGGAAATGTTGAAAAATATAAAGTCAGGTTAGTTGCAAAGGGTTTCTCACAACCCGGAATTGATTATAATGAGACTTTTGCTCCAGTAGCTCGACTAGACACTGTCAGAACCATTTTAGCATTAGCAACTCAAAATAATTGGAAAGTCTATCAAATGGATGTCAAGTCTGCATTTTTGAATGGCATACTAGAAGAAGAAGTTTATGTTTTACAACCTCCTGGATATGAAATTGTAGGTCAAAAACACAAGGTCTGTAGATTGAAAAAATCCTTGTATGGTCTGAAACAAGCTCCAAGAGCATGCTATAGCAGGATTGATTCATATTTTTTGAAAAATGGATTTAGAAAAAGTGATAGTGAACTAACACTATACATCAAAATGAATAATCAAGAACAAATTCTAATTGTATGCCTATATGTTGATGATCTAATATTCACAGGAGATTTGTCAATTGACTTGTTTAAGACAACAATGAAGAAAGAATTTGAAATGACAGATTTGGGTCTAATGAAGTTTTTTCTTGGCATAGAAGTAAGTCAATCAGAAAATAGAATTTTTATATGTCAATCAAAATATTCCAATGATTAATGGAGTCCTGCTCTTGGGTGTCCAGGTTGTTCCCTCAATCCACAGGTGTGAATACTGCTCTTTCCCCCATCTGGGATGAAGAAGAGAAAGCTCATTGCATTGCTGTCCCAGCATCATTGATTGATAAGGCCAAGTCCAGGTTTCCTTTTGCACTCATTGGATCTTTTGCAGGGTACCGACCAAATATTGATGCAGTTCGTAAATGGTGTGGGCGGAAATGGTGTTATTGGGTAGATATCATCACTCTTCCCAATAGCGCCCTTCTTTTCAATTTTTCGAAGGAAGAAGAGATGGTTAAGGTCCTCAACGTAGCCCCTTGGATGTTTGGAAGAGCTACCCTGCATCTGAAGTGATGGAAGCTAGGGGTTTCTCTTCAGATCAAAGAGTTGCCCATTTGGATATCTTTGCCGGCTCTTCCAGTGGAATTTTGGGAGGACGAAGTCCTACTTGGCATAGCCGCATCAATGGGAGAGTTAATCTCCTTGGAACCTACAACAAAGGCCAGAAGTAGGCTTGTAAGAGCACGATTATGTGTTAGCATGGAGGTGGGGACTGTTCTCCCAAAGAACATCATACTGTCTTCCCCCACTGGCCGTTTTGTGCAGGGCATAATTCCTGATGACCACGGTTTGGTCTATCCCAAATGCTTGAAGGTTAACTTTCACGCCAAACTGTGCACATGTTTAATGGGGGTAGTGGAAGGAATAGGAAAGAGAAACAAAAGTGAGGAGGAGAGGAAGCTACAAGTCATCAGTGAAGAGATCCCTTGCCCACTGTACAAAGGTGACTGTAACAATGGTGAGACTGACCCGTCCAAACTGGGTCTGGCCGAAGCGCTGCATGGTGATCCCTCTGTCCATGTAGGACAGACTGAAACGGCAGAGAAGGAGCGGAAAAATCCAAAAAATACTGTTCACGTGTCAAACAAAGATGATAGCGAATCCTCTGAATGGGAAACTGGCTTAGAGGAGGAAGAAAGTGCGGCATATTTTACGTCTGAAATGCTAGATGATAACTGACAGAGTATCTTTAACAAAGATCCTAAACAACTACTCTTAAATGCTAATGTGAACAGTGGCGAAAGGATGAAGGACAGTTCAGGTGAAAATATAGCATTGTCTACTTTGGAGGCGAGGGATCCAAATTTTGATTCACCCAAGTTAAAAGGCAATTTAGAAGTGGTTCTAGATGTGGAAGATGAAAACAATGTGGAGTGGAGCACTGTTAGTAGAAAATCATATCGTGGTTTCTGTGGGGGGGGGTGTGCACTAGTGCACTTAAGATGGATGCAACTATTCTCATCGGCGTTGTTTTTTTCTTTGTTGCTATTTACTCACTGAGTTTTGTGGGTTTTTGTGCTGGTATTGGTAGGATATCTTCCTGCTTGCGTCCTTGTTGATTTTGATCTTTTGTTCTTTTGCTCGCTTTGGCACATCGAGATTCTGAGCCTCTACTGTACAAGGGTATACTCCCTTTCATAAAAACTATTTTCCACTAATAAAAAAAAATATTCCAATGATATTTTAAAAAGGTTCCAGATGATGAATTGCAATCCAGTATCAACACCAGTTGCCATAGGATTGAAGCTAAGCAAAGATGATAAAGGTTGTGATATTGATCCAACTATATACAAAAGATTTGTTGGTAGTCTAATGTACTTGACTGCTACAAGGCCTGATATCATGTATGGTGTAAGTCTTATTTCCAGGTTTATGGAATCCCCAAAGGATTCTCATTGGCAAGTTGGAAAAAGAATTTTAAGATATGTTAGTGGAAAAAAATCTTTTGGTATTTTATATACATCTTCTAATATTTTCAAGTTAGTTGGTTACACAGACAGTGACTGGGCAGGAAGCATAGATGACAGAAAGAGCACATCCGGCTATGTTTTCCATTTTGGTTCAGGAGCAGTTTCATGGGCTTCTAAGAAACAACCTATTGTCACTCTCTCTTCGGCAGAAGCAGAATATGTGGCGGCCACAGCAACAACATGTCAAGCAATATGGATGAGAAGAGTATTATCAGATCTAAAGCAAGAACAAGAAGGATCAACAAAGATATTTTGTGATAACAATTCAGCTATTGCATTATCAAAGAATCATGTTTTTCACAAAAGGAGCAAGCATATTGATACATGGTATCATTTTATCAGAGATCTAGTCAACAATGGAAAAATATTTTTGGAGTTTTACAGGTTTGCAGAACAATATGCTGATATCTTCACCAAGCCATTACCAAAGGACACATTTGAGCATATGAGAGATTGCTTAGGCATCATAGGTCCGTATTGCTCCAACAATACATGAAGAATCAAGATTAGGAGGGAGTGTTGGAAATATCTAATCTTGTTCTAGATAAATTTTAAACTTTATGGAATTCAACTTTATGTAAAAGATATTCACATTTATTGTGAATATTAAATCCTCCAAAATATCAAAAGATATTGTATATAATATCTAGAAAATATCAAGAGATATTATATATATCTAGAAATATCTGGGAATATCTATAAAATATCTAAAAGATCAATAATATCTAATATAAGATATTATGAGATATTATGAGATATTTTCTAAGGTAGAAGGTTGGAAAACTTCTATAAATAAGAGGTTTCATTTTGTAATTCAAAAAAAACAAGAAAAGCAAGAGAAGGCACCGAAGTGTTCTGGAGTATTTTTAATACAAAGCCTTGTTTTTATATTTCTCTTGTGAGTTTGTGTGTGATCATAGTATTGTTTCTATTTGTAGCACACTCCCTCTAGGTTAGGAGTTATATAATTCCTTCAGCAAGCTGCTGCCTTCTCCAAACAAGAATAGATTGCTCTTCTTAAAACAACGAAAATTAGCAACATCTATTTCTTCGTGCTCTTAGAGTCTCCACATAAAAGGCATTGGCATGAACCGGAAAACCCAAGGGGAGATGTTTTAATGTTTTAATCAAAACATTCTGAACCCACTGGAATTAGCAACTTTCTGTAACACTGATTTCTGGGATTTTTAATGAAAAATCTGGATATATTTAATGGTACAAAATCTTCATTAACAAGTCTCCTTTACACTAATTTCTGAGATTTATTACGAAAAATATGGATATATTTGACTGCAAAATCTCTATAAATAACATTATAATTCAACACTATTTTTAAAGATATCTTACGAAAATTATGTTTATATTACATGGTGCAAGATCTAAATAAGAAAATATTAATATGGAATTTGATTGTGCCAAATCTAGAGAGGATGAGGAAGAAAATATTAATATGGAATTTGATTGTGCCAAATCTAGAGAGGGTGAGGAAGAAAATATTAATATGGAATTTGATTGTGCTAGATCTAGAGAGGGAGAGGGAGAGGAGAGTGATGGAAAGACAGAGATCAGATTGGTATTGAAAACCAAGAATGTGGGTTTGCCAAAAAGTTGGTCAGGGGCTTCGGAAGTAAGTATGTGAATGCTCCAGTATAATTAAAAACTTACAAATTCACAATTCAAACTAGGAGATCCAAATTCTGGTACTATGTAAGTAATTATTAAATTCCATTCAAGATTATATAATCTCCATAGATATGGCTCACACCAAGTAAAGACACCATATATATATGAAAATGTACAATAGAATAAGATTTCTTTCAAAATAAGTTCTAAAAAGTAGATTACAATCTATATACACAGGTGTCTTATTGACCCCACTAAAGGTAGTAACAGTAATTTGATATATTTCTTTATTCTAAACCTAAATCCAACATACTAGTTCTAGAAGAATATTGACTAAGTTAAGTTTATAATTAGGTGCATATAGTAAGTTCACAACACATTAGATTCAGTAATTAATTTAATTCACCTAGAGAGGAGGTTAAGGAGAGATTCATTTATAGTTTATTTACCTTCACATCTCAACTACCTATATAAGGAAATCGAATTTTTTTTTTTTGACAAGGTACATCAACAACTTCCCAACACTTCATTTTTCTTACGAACACCTCATTCTTCTTACTAACACCTCGGTCTTCTTACCAACACCCCCGTCTTCTTACCACTGTCTAATATTTCTATTGACTCAAGTAAGCAAAAGGGGGATCATGGGAAGGGATGATGGGGAGAAGGTTGGGAATAGAGAGAGAGAGAGAGAGAGAGGCAATAACATAGAGATCTATATGACTAAATTTGCTTGGTGTTTAGTCTTTTAACCCATACAATCATAATTTTCACATTATATATTTTTAGTTAAAAAAATATGCTAATTTATTTTCTTAATTATTTCTTTAATTTGTTTGTAGTTGCAGATGTGGAAAGCGGTTCTAAATCAATAACATGTTACAACAACTAGAAATTGGGTCTAATTTAGACGTAAATTATAAAATATTTTAATTGCAGAAATAGAGATATATCTAAAATATAGATAAATTTTTAAAATACTTGAAAAAAAATGATAATTACCGTTATGTAGGGTAATACTCAATTTTCCACAAATCATTCGAGATTTGTTAGCAACTAGAGATGAAAATTAATAGATCTAAATCCTTGGGGAAACATTCCTATAAATAAAAAAAGTTATATTGTTAGCCTATAATGTGTATTGTGATATGTGCGATTGAATTATGGCTATTATAACCACTAATTATGTTATATAATTGTGTTAATTTCATACCATTAGTAGTAGGCTCTCCCTACATGGAATCAATGTAACGCCCACAAATTTCCTGCACAAAACCCAAAGATTAGATAGGAAAAAAATTACGGTATAATTATTTTTGTTTAAACGGATTACATTAGGAATACCTTCGACTAAATATATTTTATTTTACGGTTGATAATTCATTCGTTTTAATTAACAATTTTTAATTATTATTTTAAATCAAACATTTTGGGCTCAAATCCCCTTTCAGGGTTCCCATTCAAATTCGTTAATTAACCCTTACAAGCCATTGGCTAAAACACCCTTATATCATTATTTAATACTCCATGGCTAAGTCTAAACCTACCCTCCACATTAAATTATGCACAAATAAATTTAATCCATAATATAAATATTGTCTAGTTACCAATGAACAAATTTGATTTAATTAAATTTAAGGGTTAAGGGGTTTTTTTTTTTTTTAAAACACCAACTAGACATTAAGGTCACAATTCAAACTTACCTCCTAACACCCCTTACTGACCCCATTCACAAGTTGCACAAGCATTTCATTGAAAATCATATTCCCATCCAAATCCTCACCTAACTTTTGTAGGGATGATTCTTAACCATTGGATGGACTTAATATAGGTCGTAGCATCTTAGGGATTCAAACTAACCCTAATCATTTTTATGAAGTGTTTTTGTTCTTTTCTTTTGACTTATTTTATTAGTTTTAATTGCAGGTTTTGGAGGAGAAGAATAAGGGAGGTGATGGAAGGATATTCAAGCTCAAGGATGGATATTCAGTTTCTTTTCTTCTCTTTTTATTTTTATGATCTATTGGTAACCCTCGTTTAGGGTTTGTTTACATTTCTATTTTCTATTTGAATACCTTAGTTGTTTTTGCCCTATTTAGGTATGGGAATTTTTCCCTTTTTAAAAAAATCTATTTGAATAATTGTAGTGCCCACTTCCTTTCGACATTTATTACTTTTGATTTTGATTACAATTGGTTATGCATGAATATTATTGTATTTTTTTGATTTAGCGTGATGATTAAACGATAGAGATACTTGGACTATTGTTCGATTTCGATTCATAGTATGATGTGTGTGGATTATTAACGACATTTTATATTGGTGATGATATGTTGTTGACATAGATATATATTTCTGACATGTGATATTTTCGTCATATTGAGTAGAGATTAACAAATGAACTAATCTTGTGATCCTATTGATATTGATGAAATGTAGAATCAAGATGTTGTTAGAAAATGAAAATGACAACGTTACTTTCCTAGATAAAAATTTGATTCATAAGTAGATGATGATGGATTTATATTGTCCATACCTTTTGGATAGATGCCATCCTGTACATAGCTAACTAAATTAGTCATCCATCTTGATTCCTGGATTTCTTGAGCAAGTTTAGGTTGTTGATTTTCTGATTTTCTAGATTTGCAAGAGTAGGAGCTTGAGAGATGTTTTCTTTGATTGATTCAAATCCTTCTCTCCCTTCACTAGTCCAAGAGAAAGTCTTCTCTTTCTTTAACATAGATATCAATGATTTTACCAATGCTGTAAAATATGGAACAAAACTTCTAACAAAGTTATTTTCCAAGAAAACTTTGTAATGCCTTATTATGATGAGGCAATGATAGCTGTGATATAGCTTCGATTCTGAAAGGATCAATTAGTATACTGTTATGTTTGTGGAGCCTTTTTTCATGTTAGAGTTTGGTACACCTTCCATGTGTTACACTCAAATATTTTTATGGCGGTCCTGCTCGCCGGTGAGCGGGTCAAGGGGGTGAAGCCCCCGAAGCAAATTTTCATGGGTGGTTTATTAACCCATGGGTAATGGGTAACTGTTATGGGCTGTTTTTGGGCCCATGGTTTTTCAGTACCCATTGTTTTGTAAAACTACCTCTTCGGCTACCTATTGATGTACTTATAAATAGATGGACATACAATAGGATTTATATGAGTGTGTTTTGTGAAGGTGAATAGTGTGTGTGAATTCAAGTGTAAATTCGGGATCGTTTGCTGAGCGCAGCTCCAAAGAAGATCTTATTATTGTAACTATGAAGACTGTTCGCTTGTAATAAAATATGAGCAAGTGTTCTTGGTGGATGTAGCCCACATTGGGTGAACCATGTTAAATATTGTCTTCGTGTTGTGCATATTTCATTTTTGTAATTCTATTCATACTTCTTATTATTGCGATTCTGAGGAATCATTCCGCATTAGATATTATTAATTCCTAACATAAACCTTGCTCAGAAACAATATGACCAAGTAATTTTCCTTGATGTACTAAACAGATAGACTTTAGAGGATTCAAAGATGTCCCAAATTGTCTGCATAACTGAAAAGTATTCCTTAGGCGTATTATAAATTCTTTAGAATTTTTTGAGAATACAGTAACATCATCTAAATAAACAAGGATGCATTTATTTAACAAACTATGAAAAGCCATGTCTGTTGCACGTTGAAACGTTGCACTAGCATTTGAAAGTCCAAAAGGCATTCTTTTGTAAGCATAAGTACCCCACTTAGTGGTAAAATTTGTTTTGTAACTATGTTCTTCTCAGACTAAAATCTGATTGTATCCACTATAGCTATCCAGAAGAGATAGTCTATCTGAACCAGAAATTGTTCTCAAAATCTGATCCATATTTAGGAGTGGGTAGTGATCTTTTAATGAAGCTTTATTAAGATCTCTAAAATCCAAAAGTAATTTGATTTCTCTATTTTTCTTCCTAATAGGGATAATATTGGCTACCAAACATGAATGCTTAACTGGAAAGATAATACCTAATTCAATCAACTTAGATAACTCTTTCCTCATTAGAGGATCTATTTTGGGATTTACAGGCCAATGTTTTTGCCCAACTGGCTTGGAATTCAGCTGCAATTCAATAGTATGCTATGCTAAACTGAGATCAAACCCTTTCAAGTCTTGGTATTTCAATGTGAAAACATCTCTGAATTCCTTGCAAAGATTAGTAAAAGAATGTTTTTCACCTAAAGAACATATCTTTCCGAGAAACAAATTTTTCCCTTCATCAAATGAGATTTCTTTATACTTATCAGCATGTGTTGACATCCTAGTCTTGACCTTCCTTAACTGATTGTCAGTGTTGAAGATGTCTTCTAATGTAACAAGACCTCGGGGTAGTGTATTTATCTTTAACTAAACAATCTGGTCACCATATAAGTGTTGTAATTTATCTTTATTTACTACAGAGAATTCAACTTATTGCTGTAAAAACATGCAAATTTGATCATCACTTTCAAAAACCTACCAATTGAAGTCATTATAAGGTATCGAAGGCTTGACAATTAGCTTTATATGTGGCTAAATTTTGTTATTTTCAATCTATTCTAGCACTTCAAAACTAGCACCAATTGTTACAAGTCTATCTGCATGCTTATTTCTATTTTAAGAATGGATTGAATGTTAAAAGCTTTGAAATCTTCCATTAAGTCTGAAACTCTATGTCTGTAAGACTTCATTAATGGATTCTTACAAACATTGAAATTTCTTACTTGATTGATAACCAACTCAAAATCACCAAAAATCTGTAGCATGCTAATACATCTCTTTCTGGCCCAAAGTAAGCCATGAATTAATGCTTCGTATTCAACTACATTGTAAGTGCATGAAAATTGGAGACTCAAAGCTGAGAAATACCTTTTGTTTGTTTGGGAAGTGAGCATCAAACCTGTTGCTTGTCCTTTCTTATTTTTAGCTCCATCAAAATGAAGCTTCCAAATCCTTTCCATTGCATTTTCTACTTTGGACAATAAGGTAATTGGTGTGTTTTCTTCATTAAAGCAATACACACCATATAGGTGTTCTTCAACTTCCTTGAAGGGATCATGAGCATGTTCTTCATGTGTCTTTTAATCAATAAATAGGTTACAAACACCATCTAATGTTGAAACATGAGCTATATTATCAAAATCAGACTGGTCTAAAGTTGCATAATTAGCTACTATATTTAAAGCGTGAATCTTAATATGAAATATGGCTAGCGGTTCTGAATTGATGGTAACCTTGGTACCATAATGAGTATTAAAAAACAAGAAAGACCAATCTGAAGAGATATAACCTCCTATCTTTGTTGTGAAATACCTCGATAAACATATAGCAAAGTAAGGGGGTAAATCCACAACAGTAATATCTTGTAGCATGGAAACATTTGGGAAAAGATGCAATGTTACCTCTAGATCTCTGATGACACCAAAAATATTAGTTGCAGTTCCATCCAACTGTAAGACACACTTTTCTATAGGTTCATACTGTAGACCCAATTTTTCTGTAATTGCTTTTGGCATAAGTGTTCTACTTGCACTATTTTCCACCATATAGTTTTGAACAAGATGTTCTCCAATAATCAGTGATAAATAAAATGGTGGTGTCTTCTTGATGTCATCAGAATTTAAGACTTTCTAAACCATCCATTTAACCTATTTGATGCGGTCTTGTTCCATTGTTCAAAGGACCATGTATGTTTTCTGGACTTCCTTCTCTGTTGTTCTAAAATAAATCTACAGCTTAAATAGTTCATGAGAGAGTAAATCTTGTTGTCCTGGAATACTTAGAGCATCCCACATTAAGATGTTAACAATATGCTTTTTTATTACATCAACAATGTTAAAAGAAACAATAGTTTTAGAAGCAGACTCTATAGTTTTAGCATATGCTTTAGCAAAAATTGATTCTGCTTCAGTTGCTTTTGATATCTATGGTATAAATAACCTCCTTGGATTAGGATGTAGCTGTCTTTTCTACTCTTTACCGGTTGAAACACTTGTTATTTTTTGAGAAATAGATGCACTGTTAGCTGGTTTTGGGCTTATACTTGTTGTTTTATCAGTGATAATAGGTAGAACATGCCTATTTTGCTATTTTTTACTCTATGTGGCCTTTTCTTGAGCCCTAGTAGTAACTGAAATGAAATCATCCTCAATGAAACTGAATAAATTCTATTCGGGTGTCTTTTGAACTTGAGTATCTTGTTGCCCACCCTCCATTTGAGGCATGAACAGTATCTCAGATTGAGGTTGTACAACAAGACTTATGTTTAGAAAAGCATTTGGGCAACTTATAGCTATATGAGGTTGATTACAAGGTTAACACCACTCTTCTTTAGCAATATTAAATAGGACTAAAGTGTTAGATGAACTAGGAGCTGTTGGGTCAAATTGCATTTGCTGATAAGGCTGCCTATAATTTTGATTCTATTGGTAAGGCTGCCTATTCTACTGATTTAGCTGATTTTGTTGATAAGGAGCCTGATAAGGGCTACTAGGTAATGCAAGCCTATTCTAAATTGAATTCAGTTAGTTCCCCATAGTTTGCAAAGATTTAAATATGTCATTTGATGGGGCTGCAATAGTAGGTTCTAGAAAGGCTGAGGAATAGGTGCTAAATCTACCAAAAAGGGCATTGAAGGTCTTGGTGCTAATTTTCCAGCTTGAATAAGACTATTTTCAGCTTGGATGGTGATATCATATGATGCTAGGAGCATCTCTCCTCCCATAGACTGAATCATAGTTGAAATATCATTGTTTAATACCCTAAGCTAATAAAGAAAAGTGTGATCATCTTGAGGCTTAACACTTGCTGGAATTCTTTCCTAAGTTCTGACAAAATGGATGTTGAAACTAGACATAAATTCATTGGGATCTCTTTAATGGTAGACAACTATTCTATGAGAGGTAAATGATCTAAATTATCTTGGAACTGTTTCAGCAATTTATCACTTAAGTCATCCCAAGTTCTTATCCATCTAATCTCTAGATTCCTATACCATTACAAGGCTTGTCCTTTAAGAGATGTAGCTAAAAGTCTCAAAGCTACATCCTCATGAGTGATATTATGAACTACACATAAGGCTGCGACATCTTTAATGTGCTTTGTAGGTATAACCTGATTTTCAATAGTGAATGATAGAAAATTTTTCATGGTAGCATTAGGGATGTCATGGTAAACTAGGATTACTAATGGGCTGCCATTAGCAGAGGTCACAAAATTCCTTGGTGGTTGAATAGCCATTTGAAAAACTAGGATTTGAACAAAAATGTTGACATGTGGTGAAGGAATATTAAGAGAAGGGTTATTAAATCCAGGCCTATTATAAGGTAAAGTATTACCAACTCTTCTCCTTCTTACATTATTTAAAGGTAAAGAAACAAACTCAGGAGGAATTCCTCTTACCGATGATCTTATAGTCACTTTAGGCATGGAACATGCTGCAATACTTGTCTAAAATCAGCCCTACGGAGTCACCAAATAGATATTTAAATCTTTAAAATAAATTGCTACTGCTTGTTGTCTGAAAGTAACTTTTATCTGATGTAAAATCTGTTATAGATCTATTGTAAATATCTATAACTTACATGTAGATCTGATTCGTTATCCCACTGGGTGTGCCAAAAAATGTTGTCTCTCAAAAGTACACCCTGTAGAGAGATGGATGCAAGTGTTCTAAGCTTGAAAAATGTATTTCTCTCTTTCGTAGATACAATGGAAACACCCCAAGTCTATGGGTGTACCTATTTTGAGGTGAGTCTTTAGTATCAAGGTCGGTTCCTTATTGATGTATCATAAACTGATTTTCTAGGGGGTTTAAGGGTAAAAGATGACTGTAAAAATGAAATTAAAAATGAGGTGATACATGAAACTTAGGTCTTTGAATAAGTACATGAAGAATTGATATGGAATGAATTTCTGATGCACAAGCCAACAATTTTCTACAAAATATTAAGGGAAAACACTTTGGTGTATTGAGGGAAAGCATCACAACAATACCGCTAAGTTAAACATGCACCTTAATATCACAGAAATTACTAAATTTGCAACATGGCAAGATGATCAATCAGGGAACTTACATTCACATGATTAATGAAACATACACAAGACTGCAAATAATTGGAAAGGTAGAAAATACTTCACATCCATAGGGCAAAACTGGTAGAAACTACTTCTGCACTCATATATCTAAAAATTCCTCTTCTCACTCCTTTGTGCTTTGCCAAAGCACACAATATACAGAAAAATTAATTTACCCACCCTTCCTAAAAATAGACTAAGGATGTACTCGCCCATGCATCCTATTTTCATCCTTTATTTATTAATAAATAAAAGACCAAAATAAAACAAACTAATAGAAAGAGGCATTAATACCCTTTGATTACATCTCAGTCAAACTAAAGTTGACTGTTCTATTTTTAAGAAAAGAATGGGTGAATAATTTGCTAATAATAAACCTTCCTTTCTGGGCAAGTCTCTTCTCTTGTGCATGTGAATTTGTCTTCTTGTCTATTCTGTCCTTTTACTAAAGGCATGCAAAAATAAACTCCCTGTGAGTGAAAAAAATAATTACAATACTTCCAATATTTAAAAAATAATTCATCCACTGCAGGGACCACTTGTCCATGTGCACATGATCAGCTCTTGTCTTCTAGTGGTCACATGGGTGGCATACTATAAATCACCTCTAACTCCTCCAACAGTGGGGACCACCTTTGCACTCACCATGAGTCCTCATTGGTTTGGCCACTCTTGTGGACTTAGCAAATTACCATGGTTTTTTTGAAATAATACAAGGGCACTTATAAAAGAGGCACCATATTACATTCGACACCTTTGCCAACATATGACATATTATATAGTTGGACCTTGATACAAATAATGTCACTCGGCCACCCTTTGTATAATATATGGAACATTATAATACGTGACACCTTTTGATTATCACATGCCTTGTAATTACTTGTTGGCTTCTAGAAATTTGAATTGACTAAGGTTTAAATTTTTACCTTTTGAGTGATGTTTGTTGTCAACCTTTCATCATGGTTTATATTATATAATTATTCAGTCAATGCAAATGATAATTTGGAACATATGGGTTGGCCCCCTCCAACGTTGAATTGATCCTTGGCATGTTTTGTTGGTTGTATTTTTAACCTGGGTTAAGTTTTCTTTGATAATCGGTAATGATCTTGGTCTGTTGATCTCTGTCCTTGATGAACTTGCACTATTGATTTTTAACCCTCGGATAGGGTTTCACCATTTGCATTTAATGGGGTGGGTGAAATTTTAACCATGGTGGTTGCATTCATTTTTTGGAGATCAATCTTCAGCCCTCGATCTATGTACTTGTTGATTTTGGATCATTTGATCACTAACTCTGGGTGAGTTAGGTTAAGCCACGGTTAAGATGGGTGAGTTTAAAAAAAACTGAACCCCATTCATTAGTTATTTCACCTTTGGTTCGTAGGTAAAGCCCTAGAAAATTTTTCTTTAATGCCATTGTTGGAGTCCTGAAGCTCGGCTTTTGAGGTTGGTCTAGCTGTACATTTACTGAGTTCTGCGAGTTGGCTGCCATGTTTTTTTTGTGTTGGCATATTGAATCACTATTCTTGATGAACCTTATTTTGAGTTAGGAATTTCGTGATCGCTCCTTCACTTCGATGATTTGGCCATTACCATTGTAACTTCATTTCCTAACTCATGGAGGTAACTCTGGATTCATTCTTTTCTGAATGGCTCAGTAATATGAATATTCTAGTTTGCTTAATGCTGGTAAGCTTATATCGTCATAGTTTTCATGGTTAATACTATCAACTTTCTTCGAACCGAATGTGGAGGATTTTCTAGATAATTTCCATTCTGGGTATTCCATATTTTGCTTTGATTTTCTTGAAACGAGGATAAATCTGAGTCCCTATGATTTCCATTTGGGTTTACTCTATAAAAATATATTAGTACTTCGAATTTGATCATATTCTGCTTGTATTAGGATATGACTAGCCAACTTGTGGCTACCATATCATTTATACTTTCTCATGCTTAATAGGCCAGCTTGGGTGATGGCCATAACATATGAATAGTATATATAGGGGATTGTAGGTAGTAGTTCATTATCATTTGAGCATTTGAGTCTTATTATATGGTTTGGAGGTTGCCCCCTCGAAGTTGCGAACCTGTTATAATTACATCTTGAGATCATTATTCTAAAATATTGTGTTATTTGGTGTTCTATTTTTGCTCATAATCTAAACTATTCTAGTAATTTCATTACAAGTGGTATCAGAGCTGCGATTTGGACCAAAATTAGGGCAAAAACCCTAATTTTTTTGTTTCCACAATATATTTCGAACCAGAGTGAATTGGTGGGAGATATTTTTACCAGAGTTGTAAAACATTTCAAGTAAGGTTCCCTAAAAATTTCAGACTCTTTTGATTTATTTTTCACAAGTTATTACCAATTTAGGTTTTTTCATAATATCGCTCCCTAGGTTGCAAATTGTTAAATTGTTTCAAGTTCTTTACATTTTCAGAAATCTCTAAAACAAATAGTATTAGTATCTTATCTATGTTTTTTCTTGTTCAGCCGAATTTGTATCTAAACCATAAACCCTAAGGTTTGATATCATGGCGGGGCCTTCCACAAGAGCAAAAAAGAATCCGGTTACTCCAGGTAAAACCCCAGAATAAGATGGGATAGTGATTGAAGAGATGGATTCAAAAGGGGTAAATACAAATTCCTCAACACTAGGGTTTACTTCAATTGATCATAAGGTGAGCCAACTTGAGTATGAGCTGTGAAATGTACAATCTGAGATGGCCTCTAAAGGAGACAACCCAAATAAATCATTGGTTGGATGATATCATGCAACATGTACACGGTAAATAGTATGGCCCAAATCCATCCCATATCAACCAAGGAGGATATTCAGTTCAAAATCATGGACAAAATAACCATGTTGGATCACTTTTCCAGCCCAATCAGAATCCAAATTATTTGTAACCATGGAACATGGTGCCGAAAGTGGATATGTGCAAATTTGATGGTAAATATCCCTTGAATTGGATAAATCAAATGGAGAAATTATTTGAGCTACATCAAGCACCATTAGGACAAAAGGTGACATTGGCATCCCTGTATCTTGAACTAAACCAATTCGTTTGGTATCTATGGTTATGTGTTTAGAGGCAGAAGAATGGTCTCGATGTCACTTGGATAGTTTTTATTGAGGAGTTGCAATTGCACTGTAGTTCTAGTGTTTCAGAGAACTACTTTAGTTAATTAGAAAATTACGAAAAACAAGATTAGTCAAAGATTATGTGCATCAATTCCAGAACCTATCCTTAAGGGTGGAGAATATACCAGAAGAGAATCTGAATGACCTATTTCTTGGGGGTCATAAGGACCACATCGAGCATGAGGTATGTATGTTTAATCCACTCAAGCTTTCTAATTATATTATCATGGCATGTCAAGTAGAGGAAAATGTTTTTTGTAGTAGAAGGCCACCTTTCATTAACACCAAAGACCGTAGTATCTCTTCCCCTTCATTTTCTAGGCCAATTAGACTGACTCCTCAAAAAATGGAAGAAAAGAGAGAAAAAGGATTATGTTTTATTTGTGATAGCAAATATGGACCGGGACACAAATATGATGAGAAGAAGTTTTTCTATATTGATGGAGGTAATGAGGATGATGAGGACACTGAAATTGTAGGAGAGGCTGAGGAACCGGTAGAAGAGGAAGTAGAGGATCACCAACTTACAATTTCTTGCCATGCATTGTTAGGTATTAGTACACCTTAGACAATGAAGGTTATTGGCTATCTCAAAAAACAAAAGGTGACAGTGTTGATTGACTCAGGGAGTATTCATAACTTCATAAATAGTAAGTGAGTTGCCCACCTCAGTTGTTTTATTTACCCAGCTCCAGAAATACAAGTTATGATTGCGGATGGTGGGACAATCAAGTGCATAGGAAAGTGCCATAGTATCAAGATTTCCATGGGAGACTACATGTTAGAATCACCTATGTTTTCTATTTCTATAGGAGGGACAAATATTGTTTTGGGTGTCTAATGGCTCACAACCTTAGGTACTTATAGAGATGAATTTCCAAGAAATTTTCATGCGATTTCATTCATATAGAAGGACAATACAATTGAATGGGATGGTAGCTAAGTCTCCATAGATTATTAGCTCTCATTTGATGCAGAAGGTTCTTAGAAAAGGATTAGATGGATTTATAGCAAAGTTATTTTTCATGTAAGTACAAAATACAAAGTCTTCAATGCCACCCGATCTTCAAAAGATTGTTGATGCTCACTCATCTATTTTTGATGCAATTCTAAAGGGACTACCACCAGTTAGGGATCATGATCATGCCATTCAGTTAATTCAAGGGATCCAAACACCTAACATTAGACCATACATATATCCATATTCCTAGAAAAGTGAGATTGAGAAAATGGTTCAGGAAATGTTGAAGGTAGGTATAATCAGGCCTAGCCAGAGTGCATATTCTTCACCAGCGGTCATGGTACATAAGAAGGATGAAACATGGAGGATGTGTCCCGATTACTGAGAACTCAACAAGTACACCATCAAAGAATAGTTTCCTATTCCAGTAATTGATGATCTACTTGATGAATTACATGGTGCTATTTATTTCACCAAATTAGATCTTCATTTGAGGTACCATCAAATTAGAATAAAAGAGGAAGATGTTCATAAAATGGTTTTCAGGACTCATGAGGGCCATTATGAGTTTTTGGTAATGCCTTTTGGTCTTACAAATGCATCTTCAACCTTTCAAAGCTTGATGAACAATTTTTTCAAGCCATTTTTAAGGAAATTTATATTAGTTTTCTTTGATGACATATTGATTTACATTAAGACATGGGAAGAACACTTACAACATATAAATAAAGTGTTGGAAGTTTTGGAGAAACATACTCTCTATGCAAATCCATCTAATTTTTCTTTTAGTGTACAAAAGGTAGGGTACTTGGGTCACATTGTATGCCATGAAGGCATCAAAGTTGATCCTCAGAAGATCAAAGCTATGGTGGAATGGCCAAGGCCCAAAACTCTCAAAAATCTTCGTGGGTTCCTAGGACTAACACGGTAGTATAGAAGATTTGTGCGGCGATATGGTAGAATAGCAACCCCACTCACTGCATTGCTAAAGAAGGATGCCTTCCACTGAACTTACTTAGCCACTAAATCCTTTGAGCAGCTAAAGGAAGCCTTGTGTAGCACCCAAGTTTTGGCTACACCCAATTTCTCAGAAACCTTCATTGTTGAATGTGACACTTCAAGATCTAGATTGGGAGTAGTTCTAATGCAATAAGGAAGACCAATTGCATTTGAGAGTCATCAATTCAAAGGAAAAGATCTTCTCAAACATGTCTATGAGAAAGAAATGATGGCTATTCTTCATGCGGTCAAGCAATGGAGACCTTATCTCATAGGTAGAGACTTCAAGGTAAAAACTGATCATGATAGTCTCAAATAATTTTTGGAGCAAATGTTATCATATGAGGAACAAAAAAAAGTGGGTGGGTAAACAAAAATGTTGGGTTATGATTTTGAAATCATATACAAAAAGGGTAAATAAAATGGAGTATCTGATGCGTTGTCGTGAAGAGATACATCCATAGATGTCTTACTATGTGGAATGTCCATGTTGACGGCCGATTGGGTGGATGAAGAAAGATTGGAATGGGATCAAGAAATAGATACACAATCTCTAATACAAAACATAAAGCAAGTATTTATGACATCTAATAAATTTTAGTGTAAAGGTAATGCCCTATGGTACAATGAAAAGTTATACTTGAGTAAAGATTCCAAGTTGAAGCATAAGATTCTTGTAGAGCTACATGCATCGCCTGTTGGAGGACACTCTGGGTTTTTGAAGACATCATAGAATAAAAAGAGAATTATTTTAGGAAGGACTCTTGAGGGGGATGTACAAAATTTTATATCAGAATGTTTAGTGTGCCAACAGAACAAAGAGTAAACAATTAAGAAACCAGGTTTGTTGCAACCCTTACCAATTCCTAGCTAGAGATGGGAGGAGGTATCTATGGATTTCATCACCGGATTGCCTTGTTCAGAGGGTGAGAATGTTATTTTTGTGATTGTGGATAGGATCACAAAATATGCCCATTTTTGTGCCCTATCACATCCATTTGCAGCCAGTACAGTCGCAACTATTTTTTTTGGAGATAGTTCAAAGGCTACATGGAACCCCAAAGATAATTGTAAGTGATCGTGATCCTATTTTCATAAGTAATTTTTGGACAGAATTATTTGCATGTTTGGATACTCAGCTAGCTCATAGTTCACCTTATCATCCTCAAACTGATGGGAAAATGAAAGTTGTCAACAAATGCTTAGAGGGGTATCTATGTTATTTTGTATCAGATAAACTAGAAATATGGATTAAATGGCTACCACTTGCAGAATGGTGGTATAACACATCTTTTCATACCTCTTCTCAAATGACCCCAATTTTAGCATTATATGGTTACCATCCACCTTCTATCACTTACTCATTGAGGGTGCAAACTAAGGTTAGAGATGTTGAGGAATACATTCAACATCAAAAATAGGTTTTGGCTAGTTTGAAGGAGAATTTAGCATTAACACAAAACAGGATGAAACAACAAGTAGATCAACGTCGTAGTGAAAGACATTTTGAAATTGGTGACTGGGTTTTTGTACATTTCCAACTTTGCAAATAGATGTCTCTAAAGCAATAGAAAAAGGAAAACAAACTTTCATCTAAATACTATGTCCCCTATTAGGTTCTACAAAAAATTGGCAGTGTTGCTTATAAACTAGATTTGCCTCCATCTTCACACATACACCCAGTATTCCATGTTTCATGCCGAAAGAAGGTTATTGGACACAAAATTGAAGCCTAGATAGAGTTAACAGAACTTGATGAGGAAGGAAGAATCATTTTGGAGCCAGAGAAGATTATGCAAACACGTACTAAGAGGCTAAGAATCAGAGACATTAAGGAATATCTGATCAAGTGGAAGAATCTGAGCATAGAAGATGTAACCTAGGAGGATGAAGGTTTTCTGCAGCAACATCCAGGATTATTCAACGTTGAGGACAACATTAGTTTGAAGGGGAAGGGCATGCTACACCCTTAACCTATTGCTTGTATTAGCATATGAGTAGCCGACTTGTGGTTTACCATATCATTATATTATATCATTTATACTTTCTCATGCTAATTGGTCAGCATGGGTGATGACCATAACATATGAATAGTATATATAGGGGATTGTAGGTAGTAGTTCATTATAATTTGATCATTTGAGTCTTATTATATGGTTTGGAGGTTGCCCCCTCCAAGTGGTGAAGCTATTATAATTGCATCTTGAGATCATTATTCTGAAATATTGTGTTATTTAGTGTTCTATTACTGCTCATAATCTAAACTATTCAAGTAATTTCATTACATATTCTAATTGAATGCTTTGTTTTAACAACCCTAAAATATGATATCCTCATAGGATTTGACTTGGGTATTCTTATCTCACTTCGATATCCCTAGATATGGAATTTTCCTTGAGGGTTTATCTTTATATCTTTTGTGGGCCTGAGTTTTGTGCACTTGAATATGGTTGTCGTCATTTCTTCAGATCTGAACATTTTATAATGTGGGAACTCATAGATTTGTGTTCTTGTCAGATATTTAATATCAAATGTGGTCTTGATTCATGATTTTTAAAAACAGTCTTTAAGGAATTCTCCCTTGCATGTTGTCTCTGAAATGTAGATCTATAACTTTACTCTGCTCTTCATCTTGAAATAATGTATTCTACCATGAATTTCTACTTTTGGGTTTTTGGGTTTATTTGTAGATCTGTAATGTTTGTTGGTCATTGACCTAGTTCGATAGCTTGGTATGCACCTAAAATTTCAAACCTTTATCCTTAATTTGGACTTGTTTCTCTTTCAGTTTTTTCTGTTCTTTCGAACCATTATGAGATTTCTTCCAGTTGATTTCAAGCTCATGGCTTCAATATGCATAGTCATTTTCGAATATTTGCATGTACATTTGGATTCCTTCATGAGTTTCTAAAATTCATTAAAATGACATGGCTAAACCTTTAATCGTTATCTGAAACATGTTTGTTTCCATTTGATCTAGTTGGTATTTTTCTTCTTCCCTGAATATGCAACCCTGTACCTACTACAATAAAACCATGGAAATATTTTTCCTCTTATTTACTGCTTCAGCTGATAGTATCTGATTTCTTGAGGGGCTTGCATTCTACCTTTTGAGACTTGATATTTGATTTTCTATCCTTTCTGCAACTCTGTATTTAACATCATTCTTTTTTTCAGTTTTGAATAGCTTGAACATTTGATTCTGAAAATTGAAAATTGTAGAAGTTAATCATTTAATTTTATTTGAGAACCTGGAAAGGACATATTATTTATGGAAGTTTTTGTTCACAAATTCCTGTATGTTGAACATTGAAATTTTGTTGAGATGTTTTAGTTCCACTTCTTTTCTACTTAAATACTACATTTAATCTTCGTTACAACTTTAGTATGTATCTTGGGAAAATTTAAAATATCCATTTTTCATTGCGAAGCCCTATCAAAATTTTCCTAGAATTCTTTCTCATTCTCTGTTTAAAATATAATAGTTGTATTTTCTAATTCAGAATATAAAATGTATCAGTTTTCTATTGAAGTTGATTTATTATTGGAAACTGAAACATAATAACTGTTATCTTGATCATGGCATGTTTTTCATGTTTCTCTGTATCACTTATTTGATCTACATACAACGTATAAAGCATGTATTAGTTTTAAAAAACATGACGAAAAGTTGTTGATATCCATTTTACATGACGAAGTCCTATCAAAAATTTCCAAGAATTCTTTCTCTTTCTCGGTTTCAGCTATAATCTTATCTTTCCAATTAACTTAAAATTATAAATTTTTATCCTTCTTATACAGTTACAATCCAAAACATGTACTTTTGTGGGCAATTCTCTCCTCTATTCTGTACTACAACTTTTTCTATTTCTAGAATTGTTGCTGAACTTTGAGTTGCATTCTTCCTTTATTCCAATATGTATTGGTCACTCATCTGCTTCATGTACCATAGGAAAGAAGTTATTGAACTCTGTAATCTTTATCCATAGTGAACATTGTAAGATATGATTTATTTGTTCTTAACTGCAACTTGTTCCTGCACACTTGAGAAAATAGTTAGAAAATATTTAGGCTTCTTGGCCTTTCTTATGTCCATGTTTTCTTTTCTTCTCTTTATTTCCTTCTAAGTGAGTAAATAATGTATACTGTTTGATCTTCAAGTAATCTATATCTCCTATTATTAGAGATCCATGTGCACGAATTAGGACATTATAGCAATATGGATTGTACCTTAAGCTCATAAACTAATAGTTTTCTCTTTTCTATTTTTAACAATGAAGATGAAGAGGGAACAAATTTTAAGATGAGGATGCATCAACCAAAGAACAAACCTTAAGGAAATGATGGGTTCACTCATACTCCTTTATTTTATCTTTCATGCATGTGTACCTCTTATTTCAATAACTATACTTTACTTTTCAGTTACATCCCATGGCTTGTGTGGGAACTTTTGAAATTTCTTATGAATAAAACATTGAATTGTGAAATTGAGTTGTATATTTCTTTCTACATTTTTGCTTTTTGATATGGATTGTATGATGAAGTAAACAACCCAATACTATAAGTGAATGCCTTAATCATAAAGGAAAGGACATTAAAGAATGCCTGTAACATTCAGTAATGAACTTTGATTTCTGTAATCTGCAGTCTTGATTTATGCTTCAAAACCTAACACTTCATCTATTCTGCAATTGGGTGTCTTCATCAAGGCAACATAGCTGTCTTTCGGGGCCTTGAGTTATTTTGCTGAAGATAGCATGAAATTACAGGCTATGTGATTTGTTATGTTTTGTAACAACACACATAGCTGTAGATTTCATGTAATCATTAATTAATTCAATAGTAAACATATTTTCTAAAAGAAACCCCCTAGCTTAGGTATACTTCACCAATGCTATCCATCGTAACGAAGTTTCGAGTTGCGCATTTTTACACAAGTGCAAAAATTGTCAACATTTCTGGTGATCATGCGGGGAAAGCTGTCTGCTAGCTTGTAAACCAATGCCTTGCTCTTGTCCATTGGGCATGGAGTCTAAAGTATGTAACAAAAATCTACCTTACTGAAGGTCCAACCCTTAGAAAATAAACTAAAATTAGGAGAGGATCTGGTAAACCAGATCACGTGCATGAATGTACTTATTGAATTGAAAAACTATGCACTGTGCAGAATTTACACTTATTGAAGGGAAATCCTACTCTAAACAGACACTGTAGGATTTTTAATAACAGTGTTTGAGAAAAATAACATTCACAAGAATGGGAAGTTCCTCTCCATTTAGCCTCGAGAGATGAAAAGTGTTATGTTCTTTACAAGCTGAAATCATGTAAGGACCACTCCAGATTGTATCGAACTTTGTGTGTCTTCCTGGCTTTGCACGATCAGAATCCCACTATAACACATAATCTTCTTCATTGAAGATTCTGAATTTGGATTTCTTATCAAAAATATTCTTCATCTGTTTTTGATTCTTTTCCATGTTCAAATGAACTTGATCTCTTAGCTCTTGTAACTCCATTAATTCTGCATAATGAACCTACAATGGTTCATTCTCAAGCAACTCCATTTGATGCAGTAAATTGAATGCGGGTAACTCAAATGAAATAGGATTTCTAGCTTCTCTTCCCTAACCAAGCTTGTATGGTGAATTGCCAACCAATCTTTTAGGAGTCACTCTATCATCCCAAAGTGCTGAATTCAACATTAGATGCCAAGCTCTTTGGTTATCTTTGAGTGTTCTTCTGATGATCCTTAAAAGATTCTTGTCAGTACTTTCAACTAACCCATTACCTTATGGGTAGTAGTTAGATGAAGAACTTAGATGAATTCCATGATTAACAACCCAATATGCTACCTTTGCACTAAGAAATGTTAAAGCATTATCTGATATGATAGTTGCTGGAACACCAAATTTGCAAACTATACCTTCATAAAAGGATAGTACAAAGTTTCATTAGCATCTTTCAAGGCTATTGCTTCAGTCTAGCATGTAAAGTAATCTGTAGTAGTCAAAATCCACTTGTGTCCTTGTGACAAAGGTGGGTTTATCATGTCAATAAAATCAAGGCCCCACTACATAAAAGGTTGATCAACTAAAATAGGATCTAAAGGTAGAGAATCCAAACATTCTTTTCCAACAAAGAAAGCACATTTCTTACACTTCCTAATCCATTCGAAACAGTCCTTAAATATACTAGGCCAATAGTAACCAACTTTCATAATTTTTAAGGATGTGGTACATGCTGAGAAATGACCTTCTATAGGTCCTTCATGGAATTGTGATAATAATTGCAAAATGTTGTCATAGTCAACACATCATAGCAAGATCCCATTTATATCCCTTTTGAATAATACACCATCAATGAAAACATAGTGTACAACTTGTAATCTAAAATACCTTCATTTATTCTTGTCCATACCTTCTAGATAGATGTCATGTTGTATATAGTTAACTGATTCAGTCATCCAACTTGATTCCTAGAATTCTTGAGCAAGTTCAGGTTACTGATTTTCTGGCTGGACCATAATGTCTTATTGTTGATACGTAATTTCAGCATGTTATTTTGAATCTTTAGGTTCTACAGTTTTCTCTTTTTCCATATCAGGAATTAGATGTTCACACAAGCCTTTTCCTCAAATTGTCTTTGCAACATGAATATCAACATCATATTCCATGACCTTCATTATCCACCCTGATCTTTTCTCATTCAATTCTTTATTTAACAAGAAAGCTTTCACACTTGGATGAGAAACAAGAACATAACATTAATTTTGTTGTTTGAAAGCATGTACTTCAAATTCTTTAGCCCTCTAACTACTGAAAGCACTTATTTTTCAAGAAATGTGTACCTTGTTTCGTAATCATGCAAGCTCTATCTAAAGAAAACAATTGGTTGTTCAACATTTTCATCATTAACCTGAGTTGATATGGTTAAGATTATTTCAGCTCCTACAAGTGCATAAATTGTAAAATATTTATCAAAATTTAGATTTGCAAGAGTAGGAGATTGAGAGATGGCTATTTTGATTGATTCAAATCCTTCTCTCCATTCGCTAGTTCAAGATAAAGTCTTCTCTTTCTTTAACATAGCTATCAATGGTTTTACCAATGCTGCAAAATCTAGAACAAATCTTCTAAAAAATTTGATTTTTCCAAGAAAACTTTATAATAGCTTCTTATGATGAGGCAATGATAGCTGTAATATGGCTTCAATTCTGAAAGGATCAATTGCTAAACCTTGCTTAGAAACAATATGACCAAGTAAGTTTCCTTGATATACTGAAAATATAGACTTTAGTTGATTCAATGATATCCCAAATTGTCTACAGAAATGAAAAGTCTGCCTTAGGTGTATTCGATGTTCTTCATAATTTTTTGAGAATACAGTAACATCATCTAAATAAACAAGGATGCATTTATTTAAAAAAATATGAAAAGCCATGTCCATTGCACGTTGAAACATTGCACCAACATTTGAAAGGCCAAAAGGAATTCTTTTGTAAGCATAAGTACCCCAATTAGTGATAAAAGTTGTTTTGTACCTATCTTCTTCTTGGACTAAAATATGATTGTATCCACTATAGCTGTCTAAAAGAGATTGTCTATTTGGACCAGAAACTGTTTTCAAAATCTGATCCATATTTGGAAGTGGGTAGTGATCTTTTACTTGATTGATAACCAACTCATAATCACCCAAAATCTGTAGCATGCTAATACCTCTCTTTTTGGCCCAAAGTAAGCCATGAATTAATGCTTCGTATTCATCTACATTGCAAGTGCATGAGAATTGGACACTCAAATCTGTGAAATAAATTTCATTTCTTGGGGAAGTGATCATCAAATCTTCTCCTTGTCCTTTCTTATTTTTAGCTCCATCGAAATGAAGCTTCCAAATCCCTTCCGTTGAATTTTTCTTTTGTACAGCATGGGAATTGGTGTATTTTCTTCATGTAAGAAATACACACAAAATAAGTGTTCTTCAACTTCCTTGAAGGGATCATGAGCATGTTCTTCATGTGTCTTTTCATCCATAAACAGGTTAGAAACACCATCTAATGCCGAAACATTAGCTATATGATCAAAATCAGAATGGTCTAAAGCTATGTAATTAACTACTGCATTAGAAGCATGATGCTCAATATGAAATCTGGCTAATTGTTTTGAATTGATAGTAACCTTTGTCCCATAACGAGTAATGAAAAAAAAGAAAGACCAATATGAAGAGAGATAACCTCATATCTTTGCTGTGAAATATTTCAATAAACATATAGCAAAGTAAGGAGCTAAATCCATAACATTAATATCTTACAAAATTAAAACATTTGGGCAAGCATGCAATATTTCCTCTAGATCTCTGATGACACTAATTGTATTAGTTACAATTCCATACAACTATAAGACACTCTTTTCAGTGGGTTCATACTACAGACCCAATTTTTCTGCAATAACTTTTGGCATAATTGTGCTACTTGCACCACTTTCCACCATACAATTATGAACAAGATGTTCTCTAATAATAAGTGATAAATAAAATGGTGATGGATTCTTGATGTCATGAGAATTGAAGACTTTCTAAACCATCCATTTAACTTATTTGATGTGGTCTTGTTCCATTATTCCAAGGACCATGAACTTGTTTTCTAGACTTCCTTCTCTGTTGTTTTATAAGAAATCTACAACTTAGCTAGTTCATGAGAGAGTAAATCTTGCTTTCCCAGAATATTTAGAGCATCCCACATTGAGATGTTAACATTATGCTTTTTCATTACATCAAAAATGTTAAAAGAAGTAACAATTTTAGACACAGAATCTATAGTGTTAGCATAGGCTTTCGTAAAAACTGATTCTACTTCAGATGCTTTTGATATCTATGGTATAAAAAACTTCCTAGGATAAGGTTGTAGCTGTCTTTTCTACTCTTTATCGGCTGAAACACTTGTTGTTTTTTGAGAAACAGATGCACTGTTAGCTAGTTTTTGGCTTATACTTGTTGTTTTATCAATGATAGTAGGTAGAACATGCCTATTCTGCTATTTTTTGCTCTCTGCGGCCTTTTCTTGAGCCCTAGTAGTAACTGCAATGAAATCATCCTAACTAAAATTGACTAAATTTTGTTCAGGCGTCTTTTGAACCTAAGTATCTTGCTGCCCACCCTCCATTTGAGGCATGAACAATGTCTCGGATTGAGGTTGTGCAATAAGAATTATGTTGAGAAAAGCATTTGGGCAACTTGTAGCTGAATGAGGTTGATTAGAAGGTTGACACCACACTTCTGTAGCCATATTAATTGGGACTAAAGTGTTAGAGGAACTAGGAGCCATTGGGTCAAATTGTATTTGCTGATAAGTCTGCCTATTTTGCTGATTTTTGTGATAAGGAGCCTGATAAGATCTATTAGGTAATGCAAGCCTATTCTCAATTGAAGTCAGTTTGTTCGCTATAGTCTGCAAAGCTTTAAATACATCATCTGATGGGGGTGCAATAGTAAGTTCTATAATTGTGATAGGCTGAGGAATAAGTGCTAAATCTGCCAAAAAAGGCATTCAAGGCCTTGGTGCTAATTTTCCAACTTGAATAAGACTATTTTTAGCTCAGATGGCAATATGATAGGCTGTTGGGAGCATATTTCCTCCCATAGAATGAATCATAGTTGAAATATCACTATTTAGTGCCCTAAGATAATAAATAAAAGTGTGATCATATAGAGGCTTGACACTTGTTAGAATTCTTTCCCAAATTCTGGAAAAATGAATGTTGAAACTAGACATAAATTCGTTGGGAGCTCTTTTAATGGTAGATGACTATTCTATGAGAGATAAATGATCTAAATTATCTTGAAATTTTTTCAGAAATTTATCACCTAAGTCATCCCAAGTTCTTATGCATCCAATCTCTAAATTTCTATACCATTGCAAGGCTTTTGATTTAAGAGATGCAACAAAAAGTCTTAAAGCTACATCCTCATGAGTGATATTATGAACCACACAAAAGGTTGCGACATCTTTAATGTTCTTTGTAGGTGTAACTTGATTTTCACTGGTGAATGATGGAAAAATTTGCAAGGCAGCATTAGGGATGTCATGGTAAACTAAGATTACTAACGGGATTCCATTATTAAAGGTCAAAAAATTCCTTGGTGGTTGAATAGCCATTTGAAAAACTGGGATTTGAATGAAAATATTGACACGTGGTGAAGGAATATTAGGATGGGGGTTATCAAAACCAAGGCTTATTATAAGGTAAAGTATCACCAACTCTTCTCCTTATTACAAAATTCAAAGGTAAAGAAACATAACTCATGAGGAATTCCTCTTACCGATGACCTTGTAGTCACTTTAGGCATGGAACATGCTACAATAATGGTCTAAAATCAGTCCTGCAGAGTCACCAAATACATCTTTAAATATTTAAAATAGATTGTTGCAATATTGTTGTCTGAAAGTAACTTTTATCTGACTATAAAATTTGTTGTAGATCTATTGTAAACATCTCTAACTTGCATGTGGATCTGATTCGTGGTCCCACAGGGCATGTCAAAAACTCTTATCTCTTCAAAGTGTGCACCATGTAGAGAGATGGTTGCAGGTGTTCTAATATTGCAAAATTTATCTCTCTCTTTCGCAGATATAATGGAAACACCTCAGTCATGTGGGTATAGCTATTTTGAGGTGAGTTTCTAGTATCAAGGTCGGTTCCTTATTGATGTATCTTAAACTAATTTTATGGGGGTTTTAAGGGTAAAAGATTACTGTAAAAATTGAAATTAAAACTGAGGTGATACACGAAACTTATATGAGGTCTTTTGACAGAGTACATGCAGAATTGATATGGAAAGAATTTCTGATGCATAGGCCAATATATTTCTAAAGATAATTAAGGATAAACACTTTGATGTATTGATCGATAGAATCACGACAATAATGCTAAGTTAGCACATACACATTAATATCATGTAGAAATTACTTAATTTGTAATAGGGTAAGATGATTAATAAAGGAACTTCAACATTCACAAGATTAATGGATCATACACAAGACTGCAAATAATTGGAAAGGTAGAAAATACTTCACATTCAAAGGGAAAAACTAGCAGAAAATTGCTTCAGCACTCCTATGTATTTGAAAATTCCTCCTCTCATGTACATTGTGCTTTTCCAAGGCACACAATATATAGAAAAATTAATTTACCCACCCTTCCTAAAAATAGACTAAGGATGTACTCACCCATGCATCCTTTTTTAATCCTTTATTTATAAAGGAATAAAATAAAGCAAACTAATAGAAAGAGGTGTTCATAGCCTTTGATTACATCTCAGTCAAACTGAAGTTGACTGTTCTATTTTTAAGAATAAGAATGGGTGAATAATTTGCTAATAATAAATCTTTCTTGATAGACCAAGTCTCCTTTCTTGTGCATGTGAATTTGTCTTCTTGTCTGATCTGTCCTTTGTGTGAAGGCATGTAAAATAAACTCCCTTTGAGTGAACAAAATAATTACAATACTTGCAATATTTGTGAAAAAAAATCATCCACACATCCACTTGGTGGGGACCACTTGTCCAAGCTGCAGGTTCATGATGTTGACATTCCTCGTCTTTTAGTTGGTCACATGGGTGATGTACTGTAAATCATCTCCAACATCCACCAATAGTGGGGACCACCTTTGCACTTCACCATTAGTCCTCATTGGTTATGGCCACTCTCTTAAACTTAGCAAACTACCATGGTTTTTTGAAACAATATAAGGGCACTTTGAAAAAGGGGCACCATATTACATTTGACCACCTTTGATAACATATGGCATATTATCATAGTCTTCCACCTTGATGCAAATAATGTCGGCCTTGGCCACCCTTATGTATAGTATATGGCACATTATAATAGGTTGAAAACAAATTTTATTATGACATGCATTGTAATTACTAGTCAGCTTCTGGAAATTTGAAGAGACTAAGGTTTAAATTTTTACCTTATGACTGATGATTGTTGTCATCCTTTCATCATGGTTTATAGTATATACTTATTTAGTTAATGCAAATGATAATTTGGAACATATGGGTTAGCCCCCTCAAATGTTGAATCGACCCTTGGCATTTTTTGTCGATGGTATTTTTAACCTGGGTTAAGTTTGCTTTGGTAATCGGTGATGATGTTGGACCATCAATCTTTGTCCTTGATGAAGTTGCACTATTGATTTCTGACCCTCGGTTAGGGTTTCACCCTTTGCATTTAATGGGGTAGGTGACATTTTAACCATGGTGGTTGCATTCATTTTTTGGAGATTGATCTTCAGCCCTTGATCTATGTACTTGTCAATTTTAGATCGTTTGATCACTAACTCTTGGTGAGTTAGGTTAAGACACGACTTAGATGGGTGATTTTAAAAAAAAAAAACCCTATTCATTTGTTATTTCTCCTCTAGTTTGTGGGTGAAGCCCTAGATTTTTTTTTTGACGCCATTGTTGGAGTCCGGAAGCTAGACTCTTGAGGTTGGTCTTGATGTACATTTACTGAGTTTTGTGAGTTGGCTACCATGTTTTTCTTGTGTTTCCCTATTGAATCACTATTTTTGATGAATGTTCTTTTGAGGTGGGAATTTTGTGACGGCTCCTTAAATTCAATGATTCGACCATTACCATTGGAACTTCATTTCCTAACTCGTGGAGGTAACTCTAGATTCATCCTTCTTTGAATGACTCAATAATATGAATATTGTGCTTTGCTTGATGATGATAAGCTTATATCGTCATATTTTTCATGGTTATTACTGTTAGCTTTCTTTGAAATTATTGTGGAGGATTCGCTAGATAATTTCCATTCTGGGTATTCCTTACTTTGATTTTCTTTTCTTGAAAAAGGGATAGATCTGAGTCCCTATGATTTCCATCTAGGTTTACTCTATAAAAATCTATAAATACTTCAAATCTTCTTGTATTCTGATTGAATGCTTTGTTTTAACAACCTAAAAATATGATATCCTTAGAGGATTTGACTTGGGTATTCTTATCTCACTTTGATATCCCTGGATATGGACTTTTCCTTGATGGTTTATCTGTATATCTTTTGCGGGCATGAGTTTTGTGCACTTGAATATAGTCATCATCATTTTTTCAGATTTGTACATTTTATAATGTGGGCACTCATAGATCTATGTTCTTGTCTGATATTTAACTGCAAATGTGGTCTTGATTTGTGATTTTGAATCATAGTCATTATGGAATTATCCCTTACATGTTTTCTCTAAAATGTAGATCTGTAACTTTACTTAGCTCTTCATCTTGAAATAATGTATTCTACCATGAATTTCTACTTTTGGGTTTATTTGTAAATTTTATTGGCCATTGACTTGGTTCGACAGCTTTATATACACCTAAAATTTCAAACCTTTATCCTTAATTCGGGCTCGTTTCCCTTTAAGTTTTGTCTAGATTTTTGAAACCATTCTAAGATTTCTTTGAGTTGACTTTGAGCTCATGGCTTCCATATGCATGTTTGTTGTGAAATATTTACATGTACATCTGGATTCCTTCATGAGTTTCTGAAATTCATTAAAATGGCATGGTTGAACCTATAATCATTATCTAAAACATGTTGATTTCCATTTGATCTAGTTGGGATTTTGCTTCTCCCCTGAATATGTAACCATGTACCTGCTACAATAAAACCATGGAAATATTTTTCCTCTTGTTTACAACTTTAGCTGATAGTATTTGATTTCTTGAGGGGATTGCATTCTACCTTTTGAGACTTGAAATCTGATTGTCTGACCCTTCTACAAATCTATATTTAACATCAATCTTATTTTCAGTTGTGAATAACTTGAACATTTGATTTTGAAAAATGAAAACTCTAGAAGTTAATTATTTACTTTTATTTGAGATATGGAAGTTTCTGTTCACAAATTCCTGCATGTTGAACATTGAAGTTTTGTTGAGATGTTGTAGTTCCACTTCTTTTCTACTTAAATACTACATTTAATCTTCATTATAGCTTTACTATGTATCCTTAGAAAATTTAAAATATCCATTTTTCATGGTAAATCCCTATCAAAATTATCCCAGAATTCTTTCTCATTCTCTGTTTCAGTTGTAATAGTTATATTTTCTAATTCAGAATACATAATGTATCATTTTTCTATTGAATCTAATTTGTTATTAAAAACTGAAACATAATAACTTTTATCTTGATCATGACATGATTTTATATTTCTCTGTATCACTTATTTGATTTTCATACATCTTATAAGGAATGTATTAATTTAAAATAACATGATGGAAAGTTGTAAATATCCATTTTACATGGCGAAGCCCTATCAAAATTTTCCCAAAATTCTTTCTCATTCTTTGTTTCAGCTGTAATCTTATCTTTCCAGTTAACTTCACTTTTATATTATGATCCCTCTTCTTCAGTTGTAATCTAAAACATGTGCTTTTGTCTGCAATTCTCTCCTCTGTTATATACTACAAATTCTTCTATTTCTAGAATTGTTGCTGAACTTTGAGTTGCATTACTCCTTTATTCCAATATGTATTGGTCACTCATCTACTTCATGTACCATAGGATAGAAGTTATTGAAATCTAAAATCTTGATCCATAGTGAAGAGTGCAAGATATGATTTATTTCTTCTTGACTACAACCTATTCTTGCACACTTGAGAAAATAGTTAGAAAATATTTAGGATTTTTGGCCTCTCTTATGTCCATGTTTTCTTTTCTTCTGTTTATTTCCTTCTGACTGAGTAAATCATGTATACTATTTGATCTTTAAGTAATCTATATCTCATGTTATCAGATATCCATGTGCACGAATTAGGATAGTATAGCAATATGGATTATACCCTAAACTCATAAACTAATAGTTTTCTCTTCTCTATTTTCAGGTATAGTGCTCTCAGTAATGAAGATGAAGAGGGAACAAAGATGAAGATGAGGATGTATCAACCGAAGAACAAACCTCAAGGAAAAGATGGGTTCACTTGTACTCCTTTATTTTCTCTTTCATCCATGTGTACCTCTTATTTTAGTAGTTGTACTTTACTTTCCAATTACATCTCGTGGCTTGAGCGGGAACTTTTGAAATTCCTTATGAATAAAACATTGAATTATGAAATTGAGTTGTGTATTTCTTTTTGAATCTCTTCTTTCTGATATGGATTGTATGATGAACTAAATAACCCAATAATATAATTGAATTTCTTAATCATAAAGGAAAGAACATTAAAGAATACTTGTAACATCCAGTAATGAACTCTAAAATTACTCAATCTACAGTCTTGATTTCTACTTCAAAACCTAACACTTCATCTATTCTATAATACGGTGTCTTCATCAAGGCAACACAGCTATCCTTTGGGGCCTTGTGTTCTTTTGTTGAAGATATCATGAAATTATAGACTATGTGATCTGTTATGTTTTGTAACAGCACACATAGCTGTAGATTTCATGTAATCATTAATTAATTCAACAGTAACAATATTGTTTGAAAGAAACCCCCTAGCTTGGGTATACTTCACAAATGCTATCCATCGTAACGAAGTTTCAATTTAACCATTTTTGCTCAAGTGCAAAAATTGTTAACATGAGGCATAAGAGTTTATTTCATGTTTGGTGGGAGTTGGGTTGGGTGCCCCACCTTGGAAAAGAAAATGCTTTTGTTTCTTACTTGGTTTTCATGAGGGAGACATAAGAGAATGTGGGAGGCATAAGAGTTGTGTAGGGTTTTTGAGCTGTATATTGGAGATAGGAACCTATTTCCCATTGGGAGGTATAAGTGATCTCCCCATAGATCCTTGCTCCCTTGGCTTTGCATTTACAACCTTGTACATTTTTTTAGTTTCCTTCTTATGATTGTAGTTTGTGTTGATTGTGTTTTGGTATGGTTATGAAATCTTGTATTGTTTCCATGAGTTGGATCAACCTTTTATTGTATTTTGGTTGGGGCTCAGAGGACAATGAGGAGGATACCTTGTTCTCCTCATTGGATTATTGGTTGGGTGGAGAGTGTTGCCTCTCCCCCCTTTTTTGTTTTTGATGAAGTGAAGACATGGTGGAGCTTTCATTGGTGATGTTAATCTTGGAGCATTTGTTGATTTCCAAAAGAAATCCTTCCTTGTGAGAAAACCTTCTTGTTATTCCCACTTGAGGTAGAAGACTTGTAGTATTGTACTTGTTAAAAGAGAAGTGTTGCATTGTAAGTTTCCTTACCAAGTTGTATTATTGTTTTGAAGGAAGCTCATTGAAGAATTGTATAATTTCCTTTCTCCTCAAATTTTAGTATGTAAAGAAATGAATCAAATGGAAATCATGTTTAAAATTTTAGTTATAAATTGTATTGTGAGAAATTAAGTTCTTTGCATAAAAGGAATGAGCTATGATCAAGAAAAAAAGAAAGTTTACTTTCATTTTTGAAGTTGTATTATTGTAAATGAGAAAGAAGGAACATAGAAGTTGTAAAATGCTAATAGTGTATGTATGGAAAACTTGAATGTGGAATAAAGTTGTTAGTAGTTATTTGAATAAATGGTTGTAGTGGAAATGGAAAGATGTAATAAATTTTAAGTAAATTATTATGTTGAAATAATGCATTTATTAGTAAGGAAAAAAAACAACATTAGAAGTAGATTTAGTACCTTTTTTTTACTATTGGACTTGAAAGACAATTCATTGAACAAAACGAAAATGATCTTGTAGTTGTTGTTGTTACCATTGAAATAGGAAAATGGTTTAAAATGAGTAATTTTAATATGGAATGAATAGATGATTTAAAACCTTCCACTGGAAACTTTAGGCACATAAATTTAATCTCAGAATGACTTTTAAATCACTCTAGTGAATTTCTTTTTTTGAAAAATCTTGGAAATGAAGTTTCTGTTTCTAAGGAACAAGACCATCACCCTGTGTAGTGTGATGGTCTCATAACCACCGCTTAAACAAGGCGGCAATTCTTGAATCGTCACCCAGGTAGGGTAGAGGTCGCAAGACCGTCGACTTGCTGTGGGTGGCAGTTCTATCACTAATAGGGGAAAAACGTAAATCTACACCTGTGAAAATTTCAAGCTGGTCTAAAAAAAATTAAGTTGTAAAATTAAGAGGAAACCTCTAGCCATAAAATAATGGTTAAATTTCATTGTTCAAGAAATTAAATGTTCAAATGGATAATTAAAAGTGCTCAATCTCATATATATTTTGGGGGGTAGGGTTTGGCCCAAATAAAGAACTCAAAATACAAATAAATTTGTAATAACTCCAGATTCGGAGTGGAAACCCCTTTAATATTTGAATGAAAGGAATTAAAATGATAAATCTAAAACCTAGACTAAACTAAGCTTGAAGTTGTAAATTCCTCCATATTTTCTTCCTTCCTTGCTCCCATGGCTTCCATTTCTACAACCTACAACTTAAACAAAAAACAAAGTGACTAAATGAGGAGACTGTTATCACCGAATCACAGCACCCCTGTACATATACTTGAACTCACAGTGTGATTGGATAACATGGGTACTATCTCCAAGTTGTGGGACTTGCTACTTGAGATAGACCTCCAGAGAAAGCTGGTTCTTGCTCCTAAACTACCTGCCACAATCTACTCTAATGCAGGATAAGCTAATTGTTCTAATCTAAATTTCCAAGGGACCAGGGAGAGAGAATGCATAAAATGAAATCCTATGCTAAAGCGGTGATACACTAGAGAAGGAGGGTGTGAGAGTAGTCTCCAAATGTGTGAAATACAGAGGCAAAGTGCACACTAGAAGAGGTGATGACAGTTCTCCATAATCTAGCAAAATGCATTCACAGCAATATTCCAAGCACACACAATGATAATGAATTCCTACAAGAACATAATAATAGACACAATATTCTTGTAGAAAGATAAAAGGGGCAAGAAGAATGCAAGAAAACACAGCAGGGGAAGATACATCCACAAACTTGTATTTTATTGCTTCCTGGTATGCACAGTTCAGTCTATTACAAGATAAGGGCCTGCAACACACTGGCTTCACAAAGCAATTTTGGTAGAGTTTTGCTACCCAAAAACTCTCTTCTTTACAATGAGCCCAACACTCCAATTTATAGAAAAATGAGAATGAAAAGAGAAGGGAAAATGGAAATCCTGAAATCTGTCCTTCAAACACCTGTAAGAGGCATTAAATTGAGTGAAATGGTTATACATTACTTGCAAAAGTCTCCCCATACTGTCCCATGTGCTGCAGCAGAGAAAGAACTGATGACCATGCCTCTTAATTGCACTCCCAGCTACCAAATAAAACACTGTTCTGAACCCGGCCACGTTTTCTTAAAAAACTCAATAAATTTCTAATCAATTCTAGAATTTCTTGATTTCTATGCATCGGTCTCGGAACCACGATTCCAACGGTACCAATTTTGTGCAATTTCGTTGGGAAATGCAATTAAGTTATGGCATTCTGAGTGCAGGCATTCTATTCTCTGGGCCTGACAGGCACATTCTGACAGTTGATGGGAATGAGCCTTAACTGACTGGAGCCGAATATATTTCAATAATTTCACTCATATTTAATCCCTCATTACAAGTGGTTGAAGGATCCAGATTTTTTGGCGTAGAGGACATTTTCCTTCTCATTCTAGAAAGTCTCATTTTTTCTGATAAATTGGAGTGTTGGGCTCATTGTAAAGAGAGAGTTTTTGGCCGTTTGCAAAGCTCTACGGGTCAAACGTTGACTTTGTGAAGCTAGTGTGTACCTGTAGGCCGCTTCAGCTAGTCGCGACTCCTTGCATGGTGATCCTTTTGTCCCTTATCTTCCCAATAGATTGAAATGTGACATATTCATCCGAAGCACCCGAAATGGGCTTCCATGTCCCTTGTCTGCCAGTGACATCTTCCCCTGATCTGATTGGCTTTCGGCTCCTTCGGCTATTCGCGTCCCTCGCGTCCCTTTTGATCCCATTTGGCACAGTGCTGAATATTGTGTCTATTTCATTATGTTCTTGCAGGGATTCGCATTACTCGCGGTCCAGATGTCCCATTTGCTTTCGGAATATTCGTTGTGACATGCATTTTGCTAGATTCACCCGGTTCGAACTGTCATCACCTACTTCTAGTGTCGCACTTTGCCTGACTGTAAGTTCACACATTTCGGCCGACTACTCGGCACACCCTCGCGTACTTTCTGGTGTACGCGTCACCAGACTTTAGTGTCAGGCTTTCATTTTACTGCATTTCGGCTCAATCCGGCTGGTCCCTTGGAAATTTAGATTAGAATAGTTAGCTTACTGCCTGTTTCATTAGTTAGTCAGATTGTGGCAGGTAGTTTAGAAGCAAGAACCAGCTTTCCGCGTCCCGAGCGTCCCTATCTCAAGTAGCAAATGTCCCACAATGCTGTGGAGACTAGGACTTAGCCATTTTTCATGATTATTTCAAGTCACGACCGTGAGTTTTGCAAGTATATGCACAGGGGTGCGGTGATAACTAACTCCCATGGCTTCCATTTCTCCAACCTGTAAATTAAACAAAAATTTGAGTGGACCCTAGAATGAGGATGACTTTTTGCCCGTACTCAAGATAAGGGATTGGGACTAAAGAATTTGATGCATGTTATCAAAATTACCTTGAGGGTTGAGTTTTGGATACCCTAGAGATCTAGTGGCCACAATTGAATTGGACTCTAAGGGTTGAGGATCAACCCTACAATTATTTGGTAGGTAATGAATTTTATGGATATTTTAAATAATTTTAAAAGTATGTGTCGATAGGGTGAATGGGGCCATTTAAATACCTTGGGGTGCAAAGTCATTAATTTAGTTTCTAGTATGTTTTAGAGAAATTATTGAAATGGTCATTAAAACTATTGGGATAATGAAACTAAAATAACTAAGTATAATGTTAATTATTTTAGGTTGTGAATATTAAGTAAGAAGGAGACAGACATGTAACCAAGTAGATTAAATTATGGCACCTTCCTAGTTGAATGTTAATTAATTGACCCTAGAGGTAAATTAAGAATACTTAATCATTTAACTTAAACCTGGTCCATCCTGTCTAAAGTAGAGATTATTGGTGAAAATTAATTTAATGTAAACTAGGGGTTGACACCCTTGCAACCTTATAACTTGAAACAAAAAATAAATCCACAACATTCTGGATAAGTGTATAGTTTTAACATGTCCCTGGAATGTCATTTTTGTGGGCATTACACTTGGTATCAGAGTTGTATGTTCAAAGCTTGGACCCTTGGGAAAACTTGGAAACACGAGGCATGAAATTTTAACCTAACAAATATATATATATATATATATATATATATATAGATACATATATATATATATATATATATATATAGACACACACCTAGAAAACCACATTTTCTGATAATTGTATAATATAGAAAGCCTATAAATCTGAAACAAAAACCTAGAATGATGAACTAGAATCTCGCACGTAGTCTATGCAGAAGGCGCAGACGTAGATGAGGGGTTCTTACACGTAGATATAGAATTCTCACCACTTCTAGATCAGGTAATAACATGGCCATTATACCCCATATTTTACAAACACTTCAGGACATCAATTTTGCTATACATAGAGGGTCCTGAGGAGGATGACTTGGTAGACAAGATAAAGATACATTAGTTGAGGCTCGTACATCTCCTTGGCACATCAAGGATCATAGGGTAAAGATAACTCCCACGTGGATTTGGCAAGTTTAGAGTCACCATACAGAGGGGACATGGAGATAGGATTTTAGGACACAGAGAAAGAGTCTCGTGAGCCTTAGGAAGAGGGAGGAGCATGCAGGGATACCTAGGGGATCATCAGTCATTAGCTACTGACCATATCAAGGAGATCCTGAAGCTACGTGTCATCTCACTATTCTGGACATACACGTGGGTTTCATGTAGAGGCCTAGTTAGTGAGCTTGAGTAGATACTTCAAGCTCTCCCCTCTGTACCAGTAACATGAAAGCTTGTGTTGCAATCCATCTTCTCAGGGATCAAGCAGGCGTCTAGTGGAGGACTAAGGAGTAGAAGCTCCATGTTGACTCAGAGACAATTACTTGGGAGCTCTTTGAGTATTTGTTTAGGAATAAGTATTTATACAGGAGATTTATTCAGTAGAGGATAGACAAGGTCCATGACCTCCATCAGGCATTTATGACTGTAGCTGAGTATGAGAGTCAATTTCTAGACCTACTCTAGTGGGTCAAAGCATACAAGTGTGTCCCACTTTGTGGCCATAAATATCTTGAAATCTGACTAGTAAATAAATAATTAAAAAATACTATAAAATTTTAAAAAATTAGGTAAATTCTGGATGCCTTGCACCTTGGTATTTATAGCCTCTTAAAAATGCATGTTTGCTCATTTTATATGTGTTTGGTCATGTTTTGGTTGTCAGACATAGTTTTTTGAAAGTAAAAAAACTACAAAAAAGTGGAACACAATTATATGCTTTGAGCCTAGTCTGTTGACTATATGCAAGACAAGTAGGTCCAGATTCACTGGTTCATTAGGGGCCTGAATTTTGATTTGCAAGGTGTGGTGCAAATTCACTTCCCAAAAACATTAGCAGAGGTTGTGGAAAGGGCCTATATTATAAAGAAGACATGGGGGAAGATGCAACAGGTCAGGGATAGAGTGTAGATCCGCATCCAACAGATGGTGGGATAGCAGGTCAAGGGGGTAAAATCCTCCTCCTCATTGCTGGACATGATTCTACACAGTCATCATTTAGGCCACCACAACAGCCTCCTTAGTAGCAACACTAACAAATTCACCACCTTATAGGCCTCTACAGAGATTTGACGAAAAAGAGGGGACGATAGTATGGGGCCTCCTCCTAGGGGTCCCATTAGGACATAGGATGCACCGAGAGATCAGTTAGTGGGAGCTCATTAGCAAAGACCTCAACATTCCATAGCCAGATCATCAGATCCATAGTGTAGACCTCTACAGTACAGGTTGGAGTTGTATCTCACTGGAGTGGACCAGGAAGTTTTTATGGTTTTGGTGTTGTTAGACATCATTTGAGAGAGTGCCTAGATAATCCTAGTAACAAGGGTAAGGTATAGATTTCAGAGCCTATGGTTGGCAACATCGGACGTAGCCATCGGATCTCTGTAGCGGTTGTGAACTGCCAAGATGAGCACTGAGAGTACCGTGATAAAGACTACATGTAGTATTCGTGGTATTCCTACACATCTATATTGTTTGATTATCATCCATTTGATTCCTTTATTGTACCATCCCTTAGTAGAGTATTACAGGCTAGTGGTAGTTAGGTAGGTTCTTAGTTGGGACATTGAAATGGATTCATGGAGCAAAATTTTCGTAGATTCCTTAGTTAAGGAGAGTGTAGTGGATTTGGGACCCTTCACCACTACCTCAGATCTTTGTATCCTTTTGTTGGGTTCTTACAGAGTCATCTTGGGCATGAACTAGTTGTCTATACATAGAGCTAGAATGGATTGTTACCATAAGACTATTTCATGTACAGATGATCTAGGAGTGAGTCAGTGATAGTAGGAGTTAGGAGGCCCGTTTCCATCTGCAACATCTTTGTTATGCAGCATAAGTGGTGTGTGTGATGATTTTTTCATATGTATGTTATTACGGTTAGTGACAGATTTGAGGATGACGTCTAGTGGTCCATCTCTTGAAGACCATCACTTCTTGAGAGAGTTTCCTAATGTGTTTCCTGGGGAACTACCAGGGTTACCTCCCCCATGTGAGATATGCTTTCACATAGATTTGGTTCCAGGTGCAGATCCTATCTCATGAACACCCTATTGGATTACTTCCCCCTTATCTATGTGAGCTCAAGCTACAACTTGAGGGCCTTCTGGAGAAACTCCTAATCCATCTTAGTGTATCCCATTGGGGTGCACCAGTGAGTTTTGTAAAGAAGAATGATGAATCTTGTGCATTGGTGTATTGATTATCACCAGCTAAACAAAGTAATTATCAAGAATTGTTACCCCCTTCCACATATTTATGATTTATTTGATCAGATGAAGGGGAACATGGTTTTATCCAAGATATATTTTTAGTCAGGATATCATCAGCTAAGGAGCACGAAGGGAGATATTCATAAGACTCACCTTCCATATGAGATATGGCCACTACGAGTTCATAGTGGCACCTATTGGTCTGAAAAATGCCCCCTTACTATTCATGATCTTGATAAATGGGGTATTAAAGAAATATTTGTATCACTTCATGCTCATCTTCCTTGAAAACATTCTAATATACTCATGTACTCATAAGGAGTACGAGGGGAACCTTCGTTAGGTTCTTCTTTGTCTTTGTGAGCAATAACTCTATGGGAAATTAGAGAAGTGCATGTTATTCTAGATAGAGGTGTAGTATTTGGGCCACATCATTTTTGTGGAAGGTATCGCAATCGATCCTTCCAAGATTCAAGCTATTATTGATTAGCCAGCACCCACTAGTGGTGACCAAGATGCGCAACTTCATGGGTTTGGAAAGATACTACAGGAGATTTGTGCATGAATTTTCTCGGGTTACGCACCCCATCACTTCTATTCAGTGGAAAGGGAAGATGTTTGTATGGTTAGATAGATGTGAGCAGGCCTTTAGGACACTGAAGGAATGCCTCATGATAATGCCTATTCTTACAGGTACAAGACCCTCAGGGTGAGTTCTTCATTTACACAGATGCTTCTTTGGTAGGTCTTGCAGGTTTGTTAATGCAGGAGGGCAGAGTAGTTGCATTTGAGTCTTGTAAACTCAAGGATTATTAGATCAATTACCTTGAATCATGATCTTGAGCTTGTAGTAGTTTTTCATGCCTTGGTATGGTGGAGACACTTCCTTCTTAGCAAGATATTTACACTCAAGACTGATCACTTGATACTTCGCCACCTCCTTACCGCAACCGAATCTCAATGCTCATTAGCAATGATGGATGAAGTTGCTTTTTGAATATGAAATGGAGATAGAGCATGTGAAGGGGAAGGAGAATGTGATTACAGACACCCTTAGTAGAAATAGACGTGGCTATGGCTACTTCAGTGTGTATAGATTTGTAGAGTAGGATTTTGCAGCAGCTCCTCATGACAGTTTTTACCTTGCATCCAAAGAAGATATTGAGTCTAAGAGACCCCCTTGAGAGGATATTTCATAGATTTATAGTAGATACAAATGGCCTTCTCAGGAACAGATGTCGGATATATGTTCCTAGAGATGGAGGCTTGAGACAGGAAATTTTGACAGAGGTACTCATTGTGCACATTATTCAGCCCATCTTGCGGTGAAGAAGATGCATGCTTACGTTGAGAAAATTGTACCATTGGATAGGATTTCAAAGAGATGTGGCTCATTTTTTGTCAAGTTTTTTAGAGTGTCATAAGAGTGAAGGCCGAGCATCAACATCCAGCTGGCCTTCTCTTTCCTCATGCTATAATAGAGTGGAAATGGGACACCATTTCCATGGACTTCATTATTGGGTTACCGACGTCGAGATACCACCACAACGCCATCATGGTCATGATGGATAAATTGATGAAAGTGGCTCATTTTTCTCTGATGAATACCACCTACATAACTAGTGCACGTGGCATGGGTATATCGTGATGAGATTGTAATATTGCATGGGATTCCGGTGAAATATCATTTGTGATCATGATCCTTTGTACACTTACCCACTTTTGGACTACCATATAGTATGCTCTCAAGACGAAGATCAATTTTCAGCACAACCTATCACCCCTAAGATAGATGTACAGACTGAGTAGGTGAATCATATATTAGAGGACATGTTTAGGATGTACGTCATGGACCATCAGTCTAGATGGGAGGAGTATTTGTTCTTGGTGGAGTTTACCTACAATAATATTTTTCAAAGTTCGATCCGCATGGCTCCTCTTTAGGGCACTATATGATAGAGAGTGCAAATATTGCAGGAGGTGCAAGAAAAGTAGAAGTATGCGGACCTGCATAGGATAGATCTATTTTTGAGGTGGGAACAAATGTGTTTCTTCGTGTTTAAACCACATAAGAGCCCTATCCATTATGGAAAATTCCCTAAGATTTCTTCTAGACTTGTGGGTCCCTTTGAGATCTTGGAGCATATTGGTCCTTTGGCCTATTGTCTAGCATTTTCAATGAGCTTGTCTCACGTCCACTATGTGTTTCATGTTTATATACTTAGGCATTATATTATAGATCCTTCTCATGTGTTAGATTGGACCTCATTACAGGTGTAGGAGTATGGGTAGGTGATGGTGGAGCCCATATGTATTTTAAAGTGCAAGACTGTGGGCCTTTGAGCAAGAGAGATTGACCATGTTTGATTCCAGTAGAAAAAGATATGTTTATATTGTTGCTACATGGGAGGATGTTACATTACTATGATTCTAGTTTCCACACCTATTATAGTTACAAAAATTTGAAAAAAATTAATTCAACGTAAAATTGTAGCTGACTGACAGGTCCAACGACCATCAAATTTAATATATTGGAAAAATGTCCAAATGGCTGTCAAATTTATGATAGTGCGGTGAATGACCAAACATTCCTTTCACATAGGGGGGATTCCTTTGGCATAAATTAATATAAGAGTCACTATAATCATAATAAATAGAGGTCAGTCATTGACAATTTCGTGTTGCATATATAGAAAATAATTTGTGTTTTAATAGCTAATCATATTTAAATCCACTTTCGTACATTTATGTTTCCTTTTGCGGATATTTTATTAAAATTATCAAAAATATATCTCTGTGCCACCCTATAGCACATTTTTTGGCATAATTTAACGTAATCCAAAACATATATTACTTTAATTTTGGAGGGTGTGGGATAGGATATATAAACAAAATGTTTAATACTATTAGGTTTCATATACTTAACGAGTTTTGATGTAACCCTGCGCATAGCATGTGTACTACTTGTAGGTCAAAGGAAATTGAGAAAGTAGGTCGAATAATGACCTCCAATCAACCACTGGTAGTGAACCTGGGGTCACACTAACGATTTAGTGAATACTTATTTCAATTTTGAATTTCTATTATGTTTATGTTTCAGTGTTCTTGGTCCTATCCATATTGGAATTTGTTTTCAGGTGATATAATAAGGGGGAAACAAATTAAATGTAAGCTCTTGACATAAAATGATTATGGAGAGATCAAACATCCTAGTATAATTTTGATGATCACGTTATCTTTACCTCGAAGACGTTAATGGTGACTCATTAAAACACATAAAAGATGAATATTTGATGGGTTCTTGTTCATATCTAGATTGTTTGGTTAGCCTATGGAAAACCATGAAATGTTGATGAGAGATGAATTTTTCTTGGATCAAGATCGTGAGCCATAATAATTATGAACGCCACAAAAATCAAGCATACAAGGGGACTAATATAAATTGGTTAGATATTTGTCTACAAAGTTCACACTAAGGGAATAGAATATTAAGAATGACTTATTTTTGTATAAATTATAAACACAGATAGATGTGTGTTATATTTATGGTTATGTGTGGAGAACAATAAAGTGTATTTGAGGTTACATGAGTTATTTCAAAAAATTACTAAGATTAAATTGAGGGGGATTATGTAGATTTGTTGTTATTAAGAACTATTATCTTGCAGGAAGACCACCTACTCTGTGTGTGTGTCTGTGTGTTTGCACACACATGCATGCACATGCGTGTGTGTCATTATCTATATATGAATGAAATAATATAGAGCACAATATCATTTGTGACTAATTTTATATGAATCAAAATTGACTATTTTTGGACACCATGTTTAAAATGCCTCATTAAGTTGATTATCAATTTTTTACAATAACACCTTGTATTTAATATGGAATTTAGACTGAGCAGGTGAATCATATCTTAGAGGACTTCCTTTGGATTTAATTTTCTACCCATTATTATCGAGAATGGGAGGAGTATTAAATGACATTGGTGGATTTGTTCATCCTTGTACATACCCAATGCAGCATCTAACCCTCATGAAATGTATTAGCACATAGGCATAAGCTGGTTCGTTTGATGATTCTTTTATTTCCATTTTTGTGAGTGTGTTCAGGATCTTCCTTTTTTTATTTGGGACAGATTGGTGGACAAGTTATTACCTTTATAGAGATCAGTAAATCATCTTTTTGTAGGACCTAATGTGCAAGACCGCCAATTTGATTGATTAGGAAGATATTAAAAAACCCAAAATTTGAATGAATCCCCTTTATTCAATCTCCATTGTGAATTAAATATGACATATCATATTCCATTGATGTGGTATAAAAATTGGTTTAGGTATTGTTCGTGTCTAAAAGGCCATCAAGATCTTTATCATCATTACATAAAAGGTTATGATCTTTCCTTGCTTTTTTTTTACCTTTTGTGCTTGGATTTATCAGTCTCCAGTTTTTGCATACCTAAGCATTTCCACCTAGCTTGTCTCATTTCCATTTTGTGCCCCTTGTTTATGTACTATATATTCATTGTTGATGCTTCGCTTTGTATTAAATTTGTTAATTCCTTAAGGTGTAGGATCAAGAGAGAGTTATTGTGGATCCTAGAAGCTATTATATTAGAGATTAGGATTCTCATACAGAATCTTCTATATAGAGTAAAGATTCCTTCCACTTCATGTTACAAAATCAAGTGGGAAGGTATGATGAGATCTTCTACATAGTGCCCATGCTCATCTTTGACTATTGAGTCCAGTTACTCTGACCTTTTCTTGACTTCCAGGAGGAAGTTGGAGCCTTAGAAATTGGGATGTAGTGCCCACTTCTCTTCGACACTTATTACTTTTGATTTCAATTACAGTTGGTTATGCATGGATATTATTGTATCTTTTTGAGTTAGCATGATGATTAGTATGATAGAAATCCTTGGACTATTATTAGATTTAAATTCATAGTATTATGTGTGTGGATTATTATAGACATTTTATATTGATGATGATAAGTTGTTGACATAGTTATATATTTCTGACATGCGATATTTTTGTCATATTGAGTAGACCTTAACAGTTTAACTAATCTCGTGATCCTATTGATATTGGTGAGTTGTAGAATTGAGATGTTGTTAGTAATTGAAAATAATAACATTACTTGCCTAGATCATGATATCCTTCACATGTAGATGATTTTGGATTTATATTTTTATATTTTATTTTGTATGTTATGATGTGACCATCGAGGCTGAAGGAGGTATTATGTGTTTTTCAAGTTAAACATATTACAACAAACAACAGGGGATTGAAGACCAACCACATTGGAATGCTAGATGAATTCAACAATGCTCACCATGGAAACTTATGCTATATTATTGTGTGTGTGTTTAAGTTATTATTAGGGGATTTCACATGGTGGGTATTACCTTCAATTGTGACCAAGGGGGCGCTTGTGTGTTATTCTTTTATATATTTTCCTTTATTTAATTTTAGTATGAGATTTTATAGTGATGTATTTTCCATTTATAAATTGTTTAATTTGTGTCTAGATTAGTAAATTAATCTTATTACTAAATTAATTACTGATGGGTCAAAATAATTCATTTATTAGATTAGATGTCTCTTTGGGTTATGTGTTTTAAGTTGAGTGCTTGTGATCTTGAGTGTTGTACACTCTACGTCTTCATGGAAATTCGGATTTGGCCTTAAGGGCCAATTTTTAAGGCTTGTGGGACAAGTTAAACTTGTCCCACACCTCTTAAATTAATATACCAACCCTACCTATGGATTGAGGGGTAAAAAATAGACCCCATTATGTGTTTTGTAAGAAAAAAGTGACATTTATTGCACTTTTCTTACATGGGTTTTAAAGTTTGTCCTTAGGGGGTGTGGGTTTGGATTGTGTGTGGAAGAGTTTTGTCATTCCTCTCAACCACCAATTTATTGTGCATTGGGGTTGAGGTTTGACTTGTGAGGTGGAGTTGAGGATAAGTGATGTGGCATCCTACATGGAGCCACCTCACCCTCCTCTCTCCCTTTTCTATTTATTCATGTTCTTTTTTTTGTTTGGGGGTTACTTCATTTATTTTGTGCTCTTGTATTTTTGGAGTTGGAGGATTTTGGAGTTCTTGTGAATTTTTTTGGAGCTTTTTGGTGTTAGTTTGGGCTTGAAGGAGCTTTGTGTGTGACTCTTGGATCAAGTCTCTACCATGGAAAGGTAGGAGCTACACTCTTGTTAAAATTTTTCTTTTATATTATGTATATGTGTATGTTTTTGAGTTTATTGGTATGCTTGTTGGGTTCTTGGGTAGATTACCTGAGTGTGGTGTAGGAGGGGACTATGGGGATCTTACATGTAGGGAGGCATAAGAGTTTATTTCATGTTTGGTGGGAGTTGGGTTGGGTTCCCCACCTTGGACAAGAAAATGCTTGCATTTCTTATTTGGTTTTTATGAGGGAGACATAAGAGATTACAAGGAGGAATAAGAGAATGTGGGAGGCATAAGAGGGTCTTGAGGGAGGAATAAGAGTTGTGTATGGGTTTTGAGATGGATAAATTGGAGGTTTTTTAATGTGGGAAACTATTTCCCATTAGAGGGCATAAGTGATCTCCCCATAGATCCTTGCTCCTTTGGCTTTGCATTTTGAAGCCTTGTACATTTTGTTAGTTTCCTTCTTGTGTTTGTAGTTTGTGTTGATTGTGTTTTGGTATGGTTGTGAAATCTTGGTATTGTGATGTGGAAGCTTGTATAGTTGCCATGAGTTGGATCAACTTTTTATTGCATTGTGGTTGGGGATCAGGGGCCAATGAGGAGGATAGTTTTTTCTCCTCATTGGATTATTGGTTGGGTGGAGAACATTGCCTCTCCCCCCTTTTTTGTTATTGATCAAGTGAAGACATGGTGGACCTCTCATTGGTGATGTTAATCTTCGATCATTTTTGATGTCCAAAAGAAATCCTTCCTTGTCAGAAAACCTTCTTTTTATTCCCACTTGAGGCAGAAGACTTGTAGTATTGTATTTTTTAAATGAGAAAATGTTGCATTATAAGTTTCATTACCAAGTTGTATTATTATTTTTAAGGAACCTCATTGAGGAATTGTATAATTTCCTTTCTCCTCAAATTGAAATCATGTTTAAAATTCCTAAGTTATAAATTGTATTGTGAGAAAGTAAGTTCTTTGCATAGAAGGAATGAGCGATTCTCAAGATTTTTTTTTTTTTACTTTCATCGTTGAAGTTGTATTATTGTAAATAAGAAAGAAGGAACATATAAGTTGTAAAATTCTAATAGTATATGTATGGAAAAATTGAATGTGGAGTAAAGTTGTTAGTACTTATTTGAATAAATGGTTGTAGTGGAAATGGAAAGATGTAATAAATTTTAAGTAAATTATTATGTTGATATAATGCATTTAGTAGTAAGAAAAAACAACAACATTAGAAGTAGATTTAGTTCCTTTTTTTTTACTATTAGACTTGAAAGAAAATTTGTTGAACAAACTGAAAATGATCTTGTAGTAGTTGTTGTTACCAATGAAATAGGAAAATGGTTTAAAATGAGTAATTTTACTATGGAATGAATAGATGAATTAAATTCTTCCACTGAGAACATTAGGCACATAAATTTAAGTTCAGGATGACTTTTAAATCACTCTAGTGAATTTTATTTTTTGAAAAATCTTAGAAATGAAGGTTTTGTTTCTAAGGAACATGACCACCACCATGTGTAGAGTGGTGGTTTCATAACTACCACTCAGGAAAGGCAGCGGTTCATGAATCATCACCTAGGTAGGGCAGCGGTCCCAGGACCATCAACCTGTTATGGGTAGCGATTCTATCACGAATGGTGGAAAAGCTCAAATCCACGCTTGTGCAAAGTTCAACCTGGTCTAAAAAAAGTTTAAGTTGTAAAAATTAAGAGGAAATATCTAGCAAGCAAATAATGATTTTAATATCTTATTTTAAGATATATAAATGTGTGTGTGTGTGTGTGTGTGTGTGTGTGTGTGTGTGTGTGTGTGTGTGTGTGTGTGTGGATTAATTAGATATCACATGGATATAATCCAAAATCACAGTTTTCCAATTTAATAAACTTGCGGCATCAAAGGAAATGCATAATCCATAGATATTAGAATTGCAACTTTGTTTTTTTTATTTGGCATGGCTTAAAATATACATTGGGCCACATAAAAGGTATTGTAGCTTGGTTAATGTTTTATGGGCGGGAGGTCAACAACCCCACCCCCCATCCCATATTAATATGGGGTCGAGGATGAGGTTGTCGACCTTCCCCCCCCAGCCCTCAAGTTCCTAATTCGACATGGACAGGGGGGGCGGGGGGCGGGTTCGAACTAGCTGATGCCCACTTCCCCAACTATTATAAGCACATACAAAGTAGGCTACACAAGCTTTAAGCCATTTGGATAAGCTTTTGAACCTTAAGATTTTTTTTAGATTATTAATATAAAAGATTAATACACACACACACACACAGATATATATATATATATATATATATATATATATATATAATCAATATTATAATATGTAATAAATTCTATTTATTTTTGATAAATAAATATGTTTATAATATATTTAATATATAAATTTATAAACTAAATTTATATAACTAAATATGACTATAGTTTTGAATATACTCATATTTTTTTTTTTTTTTTTACTTTAAAAGATCAATCGATTTCTATGACAAACTGAAACACAAAATAAGGAATTTAAAACTTTCTACCTATTTGTAGAGGACCAAAATGAGAAAACTAATAAACTCTATTTTTCAACTTAATGTAGCTTAGAAGGAGAAGATCTCTCCCTTTCTTTTAACTTCGAAAAAAAAAACTCTAAACAACTGCTTTCTTCCTACAAAAAAATATGAGATGTAACTAAACTTTCAATATTTTGAATATACTTTCTCTTTAAAAAAATAGTAAGAGACTATTTCCTTTCTTCAACATAGTAAATCAATGTCAAGCATTTCAAGCACAAGAGTATTTTAAAGAAGAATACCAATCTTTTAAAAATATCTTATCACACTTTTAAGGAAAAAATTTAAGTTATATATAGGTTGTGATGGAGAAAACTTTATTTACATTTCCAAAACCATTTCAATGTTCTTATTTTCTCTTAATAATACAAGAATTTAATTTTACAAGAAACAACATATTTTAAATACAGGTTTTCCTTCAATACATAGTTTACAAGAGGAAGGAGTATACATAGTATCAATTACAAATTCTTTTGTTTATTTTCCAACATACATTAATTTTAAAAAAATTAATACGAATCAACCATTTCTGAACATATTTACAAGAGGTGGACAATCTTTAAAATATAAGTTACAAGCCCTCCACTTAAATGGAGACAACATGGCAAAATTTTTACAAATGTACAATCCTTTTTCATATTCATCAAGTGTAACAATGGCCAATATTCACTTCAGCTCCATAATCTTATGCAAATCCAAAACACAACACCAAAATAGGGGAGTAGGCAACACTCTCCACCCAACCAATAATCTAATGAGGAAGATAAGTCTTCTTCCCCATTGGCCCATGAGCCCCAACAATGATACATTAAGGGGTATATTAAAAACATTGGCAACTAAATATGGATTCCACAACAACATCAAACAACTTCCAACAATGAGAACAATAACAAAATCACATTAACAAAAAATTTTCCAAAAACAAATGCTCAAGACTCAAGCCAAGCAAGAGAAATGAACATGGGGATCTACTTATGCCTCCTAAGGGTTTGGCTGCCCAACTTAAAACCTCCAAGAACTCAATCAAAAACCTAAAAAATTGTTATGCCTCCCTCACTCTTATGCCTCCCACAATAAAATGAAAGATATAAGCACAAATTTAACTCATCAACAAGGTGGCACACCCTAACCTAACTCCTTCCTATGATACCCAATAAAAATCTTATGCCTCCCTCAAAAATATCACCATTTCCATTCCATCCTACACAAACTAAAGGCCATTCTACTTCCCAAAATCACAAACATGCAACAAACATCCATTCACAAACATATGCACAAAAAAATAACAAAATAAAACATCAGTGAATACCCTACCTTGCCATTGCAAGTGTATCCAATCCACAAGCACAATACAAATTCAAGCTATAAAAAACACTCTAAAAGAAAGCTCCTCCAAAATGCAAGAGTCCAAAAGTAAAACAAGTAACCTTCAAATCCTAAAAAAATTAGAATAAAAAGAAAAGAGAGGATAGATAGGTGATGTGGCTCCATGTAGGATTCCACATTGTAACGCCCTCTAAAAACTCCCACTTGAGACCCATGAACAACCTAGGTTTAGTTATAAAAATTATGGAATAATTTATTTTTCTTTAGGTGTGCCTGCATACAGGATTCAAAACAAAAGTTGTTAAAAATAAATGTTTCAAGGAAATAAACCTAATAATAAATAGTCACCTTTTATGTCTTAATAATAAAAGTCCCCACTATAACCAATCACATTATAAATCTAATAAGAGAGTAAAATTAATAGGGAAAATTTCTCATTAACCTACTCTCAAACTTGCTTAAATGTTTCAACCTATTTTTTCTCATATTTAATGCACTAAAAACTTCCTCAAAACATTCCCATTAGATAGGAAATTTTCTCCCCTTTCTTGAGATATAAATAAGTCCTTCTAACTCCTCATATTTCTCAAGTTATGGGTCGGTGGGCCTTGGGATGAAAATTTTCCCAAAGGCGGGCCTGCGGGTCTGGGGAAGAAATTTTGCCCAAAGGTAGGCCTGTGGGCCATGGAAAGAGATTTTTCCTGAGTGCATGGCTGTAGGCCATGGGAAGAAATTTTTTCCGAGCACAGAAGGGCAGGTGGCCAGAGGAAACTTCGATATTTAACTTTTTTTTTGGAGGAAAAACTAAAATTATAAAAGAGGACTGTGCATCCACCAGCACCTTATGACACCACGTCATGCCCAAATCAAGGGGGAAAATGGACCCAAATTTTGCAAAAAGTGATGGAGTTAACCACACCTCCCCGAAAACAATGTTTTAGCATGCCAGGATTTCAAAGAAAAGGCATGGTTTAAAAAATTAATACTTTTGAAAAGTGCCAATGTTAAAAATAACCACACCTCCGCCGAAAACAATGCCACATGAATCTCATTGGCTATGGGTCGAGGGCCAAAAGAGACTTAGAAAATTTGTCTTAAGAATGAAAAGATTTAGATTTAAAATGCTCTGCACCTCCACGTATGCCTAAGGTTGCCACATGTCAACCAACCATTGGATGCAAGAGGCGGGACGGCGGAGAGACTTTAAAATTTTCACCATTTTTTTGGAAACATTAAGGTTAAGGAATCTACCGCATCTCTTCCATCACCTTGTGTAAGAACCTCATTGGCTGGGGGCAAATAGGGTTGAAGAGAAAACTTTTTAAAAAAATCCAAATTTTTTTTTGAACTTAGATTATTTTTCCACCCAACATAAGGTTTTGGATTAGTAGAGTGGTGGGGAATTTCAAGACTTTAGCTTTTTTTGGGAAAAAAGTGCAAAGGCAAATTTCTAGCCCACAGGTCTGCCAACGAATATTATATTAATATCAGAATTTGGCAATGCAGTTGTTTTTTTGAACGCCAACACGATGAACTAAAACTTCAGAAGACCATAAATTTTGATTAGGAACTTCATTTTTCAGGGTTTCGGAACTTCTTGATGTCCTCTTTACACATGAACTTAAAAATTCAGAAGACCATAAATTTTGATTAGGAACTTTTTTTTTCGGAAAGGTTTGAACAAGAAGCTAAAATTTTAATTTTCATAAACTTTGAATGGTAAAGTTTTCTGCCATTAATATGATGAAATAAACTTTCTAAACTTACAAATATTTTCAAATCCCTGATGAATCCTTCCTCCATATGCCCAATAGGAATGGAGAAATGCACTGGGGAAAAAATCTAGGGTGAATTTCAAGGTTTATTTGATTGATTAATTTCCAACTCGAATTTCCCCCTTTGAGAGCAAAAACGACTATGTTTTAGTCTGAGCCCGATTTGCAAGGTTTTATAAAATTTTATTAAACACTATCATCTATTTGAGATATTTTTTGTTCATACTAAGTTCAATATAATGTTTCATTTCATTATCCATGGTTGTACGGAACTCATCAAATCAACTGAGGATTTTGGAATTATATTTATAGATAATTAATCAAATCATCTACAATAAATATAAAATATAATTCCAAAATTATCTATACATGAATCACAACAAAGGAACAACTACAATGGAGGCATGGGTTTTGTAATCAGAACTATCATTGTTGTAGAATCACAACATCACTGTGAATTCAATGCAACTATTTTCAAATGGTCTACTCAATATATCAAAAAATCACATGTCCGAACAATGTTTCTAAGTATATCCATGTAAATTTACATGTCAACATCAATATAAAATATCTCTAGTAATCAGCATGCATCATATATGAATCAAAGTGAATAATAGTCGATGCTCTAACCTCCCATCTAACATCATGCTAAATGCAAAATTCACAATGATGTCCATAATGGATAGTCAACAATATCATGGATCAATAATAAAAAGTTGTCGAAGGGAAGTGGGCACTACACAAATGTATTTCTCTTCCACTCCACATTGCAATCATGGTCAAACTCAATCCCCAAAGAAAAAAAATTACATTTTTAATGGTATTGACAAACATTTAATTACACTCAAGCCCAAACCCAACACCCCTAAAGGACGAAATCAAAAACTTGTGCAAGAAAAAGTTTATTTTATTGCATGTTCTTTTTAACCCTAACATCACATGGCAAGTGGGAGTATTATTTTACCCCTTAATCCTATAATTTGTAGTTGTGTAGGTGAAATTAAGAGGAGTGGGAAAGCTTGACCTCTCACAAGCCTCCGAAAATGGCCATTAATCCCAATTATCCAAATTTTACATCCAAGGTTGGGTACAGCACCATGTCAAAATAACACTAAAATTCTTTCAAATCAAACACAAACCAAGTTGAGCACATACTCAAATTAATGATTACCTTTGGTCACATCCCAATTTAAACTAATTAATTGACTTTAATTAACTTAATTTGAGTACTTAACAAACCATAAAAAATGGTGACTCGTACTACTTAAAATAATACAAATACTAAAAAACAAATAAAACAAAAAGGTAAACAAATTTTTTATCCAAGGTCACATTTGAGGCCACCCACCAATAGGTGACTGCCTAACAATATAACAACAATAAACATCATACATTTACACAAGCTTCCAAGGTGAGTTGTATGCCAATACCCCAAATTCCCTCACTATTGTTCTCCTATCCCCTTTTGTTTGTTGTGTTACAAATTCGTAAAAATAAAAATAATACCTTTTTGGCCTCATGGCCATATTAACAAAATCGACATAGTAAAATAATCACATATATATATATATATATATCAGTTCACATCATCAAATATTATAACTAAACCATTGCTAAAATCAAGTAATTCACCAATTGTTTATAATTCCAACTATTTCAATTTTATCAATTTATCTATTAGCAGTAAGATCACAAAACCAACTAACTATTCTAGCAAAATATCTATAGATAAGATCCATTGTGTCAATAGAGTAGTAACTCAAGATAATTAACTATTGATATGTCAATCCACATATATAATCCATCATATAAATCACTTCATGTCAAAAGTATAAACATCCATACTATCTATCAAATAAGTTATTCAAATATAGTAATGTCCATCTATTAATTTCTAAAGATCAAATATGATAACAATGTCTAGAGCTCCAATCCAAAGTGACAAAAATCATAGTAGTATCAATTTTGAAGAGGAGTGGATACTACATCCCCCTCCCCTTAGACTCGACTTCCTCCTAGAATTTACTAGAACAAGCGTGGTAACTGTGTTATCAAATGGTTTGGCATCCTACCACGTAGTTGTTGCCTCATCGTATCGATTCTAACTAGATGTAAATTTGATCAATATATCTTCCTCAAAGGCTCAAGGTCTTGTGCTCTAAAATATGCATACACTGCACCATCATGTGCCCCTGATCCTGCACTTGTAATGTAGTCCAATCTAATACACGGGAAGGATATGGAATGTACCTCCTAAGCATAGAAACATGAAATACGTCATGGATATGAGACCAATGGGTGGCAATGCTAGATGGTAGGCTAAAGGACCAACCTACTCCAAGATCTCAAAGGGATCCACAAACCTAGGAGAAAGCTTAAGATCCTTTCCATAATGGATAGGGCTCTTATGAGGCATGAAATGAAGAAACACCTTCATTCCCACCTCAAAACTATGATCTATCCTCCACTGATATGCATATTTATTTTTACTAACTTGAGTCTCCTGTAATTTTTGTCTAATCATGACAACCTACTACTCCATATCCTGTAATAAATATGGCCCAAGAGAAACCTTGTCCTCTAGCCTATCCTAAATAAGTGCTGTCATGCACTCCATATCATCCAGTACCTAAAATGGAGCCATACCAATTGAACTCTGAAAACTATTGTCATAAGAAAAATCCACTAAATATAAGTACTCCTCCCACCTCGACTGATGGTCCTTGAAATACATCTAAATCATTTCCTCCAAGATCTGATTTAGCCACTTTATTTGTCCATTTGTCTCAGGGAGATAGGTTATTCTGAATTTAATATTCATCCCAAAAGCATGCTGCATGGTGGTCCAAATGTGAGAGGTGCACAAGGGATCGCGGTTGCAAATGATCTTCTATGGAATCCTGTATAGTCTAACAATTTCATCTAGATATACTCTTGTCACTATACTAGACATATAGGTTGTCTTCACCAAAGAAAAATGAGAAACTTTGGTCAATCTATCCATCGCGACCATAATAGTTTCATGGTGGTATCTTGATGTAGGTATCCTTATAATGAAATCTACAGAAATTATGTCCCAATTACACTATGGTATGACATGAGGATATAGAAGGTCATATGATGTTAATGCTCGACTTTCACCTACTGGAACTCTAAACAATGAGACACAAAATAAGGCATGTCTCTCTGTAACCCTCTCCAAAATTAAAACTATCTTAAAATAGCATACATCTTCTTCACCTCTGGATGGGCTTAATACGGTGCACGATGTGCCTCAACAAGGATATCCTTCCTCAATCCTCCATCTCTTGGTACATAGATCTGACCGCTATTTTGAAAAATACCATCTACCTCTAATGAAAATCCATCAAACTTCCCCACAACGGGTCTTTTAGACTCGATCTCTTATCTGACTAAAAGGTAGAAGCTGTCATGTTGAATTTGCTATAAAATCCTTGTCCTCAAGTCTATACCAATGGTTGTAGCCATAACAAAATGTTTCCAATGACTTAAGGCATCTGCAACCACATTGTCCTTCCCCTTCACATGCTCTATCTCCATGTCACACTCACAAAGAAACTCAATCAAATGCTGCTAATGAGCATTGATATTAAGTTACGTGAAGAGGTGATGAAGACCCAAATGATCTATCCTAAGAATGAATCTCATGCCTAAAAGGAAATGTCTCCATTGAACCAAAGACTTCACCCATGCTATAAGCTCACGGTCATGAGTTGTATAATTTAGCTCATAATCCTTGAGTTTTTGAGACTCAAAGGTTACCACACAACCCTCCTACATCAATACACCTCCTTATCCTTCCAAATAAGAATATGTGAAAACAAAGAAGTCTCCCTATGGATCTAAAACTACTAGGATGGGTGTTGTCGGAAGGAAATCCTTCAGGTTCCTGAAGACCTTGTAGTGCCCACTTCCCTTTGACAATTACTGTTGGTTACATACATGGATATTATTATTTTGGATTACCATGATGTTAGACGATAGAGATACTTGGACTATTGTTGGATTTCGATTCATAGTATGATTGTGTGGATTCTTAGAGAGACATTTTATATTGATGATGATGTCTTGTAGACATAATTATATATTTTTAACATTCAACATTCTCTTCATATTGAGTACGATTTAGCAGTTGAACTAATCTTGTGATCTTCTTGGTATTGGTAAAATATAGAAATACGATGTTGTTAGAATTTTAAAATAATAACATTATTTGTCTAGATGTTGATTTAATTTATATATGGATGATTATCGATTTGTATGTGTATATTTTATCTCGGATATTTTGATACAACCACGACACCAAAGGAGGTATTGTGTGTTTTTCGGGTAATTATAGCACAACAATCAAAGGGGGATTATAGACCAACCATAGCAGAATACTAGGTGGATACAAAAATGGTCACTATGGCAACTTGTGTTATATTAAGTGTGTTTTATTTTTTTGTTATGGAGTCCCCATCAGGGGGGATGACCTCCAATTGTTACCAAGGTTGTGTGTATAGTTCTTTTCTTTCTTTTATTTAATTTTGGTGTATGTGATTTATATTGTGATGAAATTCCCTTTTATCATTAATTGGTATATGTGTCTAATTTAAGTGAACTAATTATATTATTTAGCTAATTATGGATGGGACAAAATAATTCATTTATTAGATTAGATGGTTCTTTGGTTTATGTGTTTTTAGGTTGAGTGTAAGTAACTTGAGTGTTGTACACTCTACCTCCCCTTGGAAATTGGGATTTGACCTTAAGGGCCATTTTTCGAGGCTTGTGGGAAAATTTAAACTTGTCCCACACCTCTTAATTCCTTATACCAACCCTACCTATGGTTTGGGGATTCAAAAATTGACCCCATTATGTGTTTTGGAAGGCTAAATGTGAGTTTTAATTGCACCTTCTTATATGTGTTTAAATTTTGTTCTTGAAGGGTGTGGGTTGGAGTGGTGTGTGTAAGAGGTTTCTTATACCTCTCAACCACCCATTTATGATGCATTGGGGCATGGGTTTGACTTGGGTGATGTGCGATAGAGAAGAAATGATGTGGCATCTTACATGGAGCCTCATCTTCTCCCTCTTCCTCTTTTCTATTTATTGGAATTTTTGGGAAGTATTTGGGGTTACTTGCTTGGTTTTGGCTCTTGGATTTTGGAATTCTTTCTTGTTGGAGTTGAAGGGTGCTTGTAATTTCTCAGGTTGAAATATTTTGGGACTTTTTTGAAAACTAGAGCTTTACCATTGCAAGTTAGGGTCTTAAACACATGTTTTCTTCCTTGTTTTCTTGTATGTTATGTGTTGTATGGATTTATTTTTTTGCTTAAGTGTTGGGTAGTTGAAGTGGCTTTAGGTTGGGTTGAGATAGTGAAATGGGGATGAAATATGTTGGGAGGCATAAGAAATTATTTGTGTGTTGAGCAGAGAGTGAGTTTTTGGATGCCCCACCTTGTTCTCTTTTGTTATTTTGTGCATTGTGGGAGCCATAACAGAGAGGGAGACATAAGAGACATATATTTGTTGTTGTAGGGAGGAATAAGAGATTTGTGGGTTAAACGTGTTTTTGGAGGATTCTAGAGGTGGAAATCCAAACCCTTGGGAGGCACAAGGGCACCCCCATATTCCTTTCTCTACTTGGCTTGTTTTAGAGCCATTATTTTGGATGTTATTGTGCTTAAAAATGAGTGTTTTGTGATTAGGTTTGTTTAAGTTGGTTTCTTGCAAGTAAGTGTGGAAGCATTCTAGAGTTTTCATGTGTTGGATCCATCTCTTATTGCCTCATGGCTAGGGCTTGGGGACCAATGAGAAGAATTGCTTCTTCTTCTCATTTGATTTTTGGTTGGGTGGAGAGTGTTGCCTCTGCCCCATTTTTGTTGTTGTGATCAAGTGAAGAAAATATGGAGCCTTTTTGGAGATTTGATACTTGGAGCACTTGTAGAAGACTAAAAAATCCTCCATTGCAGCTACCTTTCTTGTAAAATTCCCACTTCAAGTCGAAGATTTATTGTATTACTTTTAAACAAAACGTTGTACTGATTATTGGTCATTAAGATTGTAATGTATGTGGGAATGAAAGGAATTTTTAGTGAAACAAGTTTGATAAAATGGAAATGAAGTTGAAAGAGAAATAATTTTAGTGAGCTAAGTTTTGTATAATGGAATTTAGATTGAAAGGAAAACTATTTAGTCCTCATTTTAGTTGGTTTGTTTTCTCAAACAGGTGTGAATTTCTTATTGGAAAATTAGTAGTTCTTATCTCAAAAATATGAGAAATGTTGGTATAATTTCTTGTGATAAAGGTTGCAAATTTGTATTTTGTAAAAGTAAAGAAATAGTTATTCCCATTGTATTACATAGAAGCTATAGGGTAGTGAAATATATTATATTTGTTCATTTCCTTGTATTGGTTGAAAGAGATTCAAACTTTATATGTTTAGATGGAAAGAACTTAAAGATTCTTTGTCATTTTTCATTGAGTTAATAATATATGATATTGCTACTCATTTGTTTGCAAAGGTTTTATGTAAAGTTTTTCTGGCGAATTGTTTTCATCTTATTGATCGTGGTGTTTGATTAGCATCTGTGTTCTTGGCTTGGTACGATCTGGTTATCGTTACTTTCAGACCTTAGCCTCTCTAGAGTATGGAAATTTATTATTAAGTCATTATGAATTTACATTTAAACTCAATGAAAATTAATATAATAACAAGTAAAATTTGGCTTGATTTTTCTTTAAGCCTCTTATCAAATACTATCAAATTTTAAAGGAAATTTTAAGTGTAAGATTAATACTAGTTAATGTTATTAATAATATAAGTATTATTATTTAAATATTATTATTATTAAAATTGATAATAATAATGATATAACTAATATATATATATATATATATATATATATATATATATATATATATAAGTATTAATTACAAAAGAAAAAAAAAGTATTAAATTCGAATTAGTAAACAAAGGAAAAGTTTTAAACAAAAATAAAATTGTTTGCTAGGATTTCAAAGGCCACGGCCTATATTATAGTATTGTAGGGAATAAGGTTGGGGGGGAGGGTCACCGACCCTATCCCCCACCCCATTATCAAATGATATGGGGGGTGGGGTCGGAGACCCTCCCCCTAACCACAAAATTTTGCCAATGTAGTTCTATAAACCCCTAATCATTTTTCAAACCTATTTTTTCTCTTTTCTATGGACTGTGCAAGAAAAAAGTAATCTGCGACCGAGTCTTGGTTATTTTAATTCGTTTACACACACACACTATATATATATCACTATATATATATATGATATATATATCAGGTTTTATTCAATGGAATTTTTGAATATATATATGAAAACATATGCCAAATTTAACCATATCACTAAAATGGGGCAAAACCCATATGCCCATTTGGGAAAATCTTAAAATAATGAGATGAACAAAACAAATGAATACATTGAAACCCTAGGTAAGGGTATAAATAAAACAAGAAAATAGATGAAGCATGTGTATCCTTCCAAAAGATTGAGGTGGCCTCTCATGGCTTCCTCATCCTCCTTCACCAATGTGCAAAATAAAACAAAAAAATAATAAGTCAAACTAAAGAGAAAAGAGTTTTTCATAAGAAAACTTAGGGTTAGTTGAATCCCTAGATCTTGTGGCCCAAAATTAATCCATCCAATGGATGAGATTCATCCCTACAAAAATTAGGTGGGGAGTGGGTGAGAGAAATTCAATTCTAAATTTAAAATGCATGGGTTGATGTTTTAGGGGGCCACTTTAGTTGTGTAGGGGGTGAGATTAATTTTCTAACCCTTGTGCTAAATTAAGGACCTTGTTATTTGTTTTTAAACCTTGTCACCTTGTGGGTTTAATATAACTTTAGTATTCAATTAAATAGACCCATACCCTTTGCAAATTAAATTGGATAGGATTAATTAAAGATGAATTAATTGGACTAAAATAAATAATAGTGTGTCCTAAGTCTTCTTTAGGCTAATTAATTACTAAATGGTAAGGGAAGATGTTATTATTTTAATTAAAGGGTGAAGTTAATATTATTAGCTAAACAAAATATTAAAACGCAAAAAGTATGAATGAAAATTTTAACCTGGTCTTGGGAGTATGTTTTAACAAAAAACAATTATCGAGCCATAATATTTCTAGTTTGACCTAGGTTGTTCTTGGGTTTCGTGCGGAGAAAATTTAGTGGGTGCTACACTTAGTATCAGAGACATGGGTTCAAATCTTGGACCCTTGGGCACATTTGAAAATAAGAGACATGAACATTTAACCTAACGTTAATCTAAAACCTAGAAGACAACATTGTATGATATTTTATAATATAACAAACTTAGAAAACTGAAATAAAACCTGGAATGATGAACTAACTCTCACCTTGGCCTCTGTGGATGACATGGACCAAATGAGGGGTTCTTGCACATAGATCTAGACTTGCCACATCGAAATCAGGATGTAGCGGCCATTCTACCTCATATATTACAGATGCTTCAGGAAATCAATGCCACTATATGCAGAGGATCCTTAGGAGGATGACTAGCTAGATAGGATAGGGAGCCATCAGTTGAGGCTCATGCATCTCCTTGACATAACAAAGAACATAGGGTAGAGAACTCCCGAGGGGACATGGAGAAAGGATTTCATGACATAGATATAGGTCTCAGAGCCTTAGACCGAGGGAGGATCATGTAGAGAGACCTAGGGGTCATCAATCTTCAGCTACAGACCATATCAGTGAGATCCTGGTTAGTGATCTTGAAAGGGTGCTTCAAGCTATTCCCATGTTCTAGCAACACAAAAGATCATGTTGTGATCCATCTTCTAAGGGATGGAGCAGGTGTCTGGTGGAGTACTGAAGAGTAAAACCTCCATGTAAACTCAAAGACAATTACCTGGGAGCTCTTTGAGGAGTGGTTCAGGAGCATGTACTTATCTATGAGGTTTATTCAGAAGAGGATAGATGAGTTTCATGACCTCCACCAGGCATCCATGATTATAGTTGAGTATGAGAGTTGATTCCTAGACTTACTTCAATATGTTGACTCGATGCAGGATGAGCAGGTCAAGATTCATAGGTTCATCAATTGCCTGAATTTAGATTTGGAAGGTGTTGTATGCATTCATTACCCATAGAACTTAGTAGAGGCCGTTGAGAAGGACTGCATTATAGAGGTGACTCAAGGGAAGACTCAGAAGGCCAGGGATAGAGTGTAAATCCACATCCAACATATGCAAGATATCAGGTCAAGCGGGTCATCTCCTCCTCCTCGTGGTGGACATGGTTTAGTACAATCTTCTTTCAGGCCACCATAATAGCCACTGTAGCAGCAACAGACTCATCCACCATACAGACCGCCAAAAATATTCTACACTTAGAGGGGAAGGAGTATGGGGCATCCTCCTAGGGGTCCCTTTAGGACACAAGGTGCACTGAGATCTCATTCAGTAGGAACTCCTCAGCAGAGACCGAGCAACAGTCCATATCCGGATCATCAGGATCCACGACACATACCTCTAGAGTACCGGATCGAGCTACATATCGTTAGAGAGGACCATGTAGTTGTTATGGATGTGGTGTTGTTGGACATCATTGGAGAGAGTGCCCATAGAATAATAGTAACAAGGGTAAGGCATAAATTTTAGAGCCTATAGTTGGCGACATGAGACATAGCCATCGTATCTATGCAGTAGTTGAGAACTGCCAGGATGAGCATCAGAGCACTGTGATAGAGACTACATGTAGCATTGGTGGTATTCCTACCTCTATATTGTTTGATTCTGGTTTTTCTTATTCATTTATTGCACCATATTTAGTAGAGAATTACAGGCTGGTGGTAGTTAAGGAGGGCCTTAGTTGGGATGTCGAGATGGCTTCTAGAACCAAAATTTCTCTACACTCCTTAGTTAAGGAGTGTGTAGTGGATTTGGGACCCTTCACCACTACCTCGGATCTTCATATCCTTCTGTTGGGTTCGTATGGAGTCATCTTGGTCATGGATTGGTTACCTACACATAGAGCCAAATTGGATTATTTCCGTAAAATTATATCATGTACAGATGATCTAGGAGTTGAGTCAGTGATAGTTGGAGTTAGGAGACCTATTTCTATCTGCATTATTTTTGCTATGCAGCTTAAGCGGTGTGCACAATGTGGGTGTCCATTATACACTATTACTATTAGTGATAGGTTAGAGGATGGGGCTAGTAGACCTTCACTTGACGATCACCCCATCTTGTAAGAGTTTTCTTGTGTGTTTCCTTGTTTGTTTCTAAGGATGCCTCCACCACATGAGATAAAGTTCCACATTGACTTGGTTCCAGGAGCAGAACCTGTCTCACGCACTTTTTATAAGATGATCACACCTAAGATTTGTGAGCTCAAGCAGCAGCTTGAGGGGCTTCTTGAGAAAGTCCTAATCAATCCTAGTGTATCTCCTTGGGGTGCACTGGTGATTTTTGTTAAGAATAAGGATGGATCCTTGTGCTTGTGTGTGGACTACAGGTAGTTGAATAAAGTAACAATCAAGAATAGTTACCCCCTTCCACACATTGATGATGTATTGTATCAGATGAAGGGGGGAATAATATTTTTCTAAGATTGATCTTAATTCTGGATACCATCAGCTGAGGATTGTAGATGTAGATATCCATAAGTCAAATTTGCGCACAAGATATGTCCACTATGAGTTCACAGTTGTGCCCTTTGGTTTGATGAATTCCCCCGCAATGTTCATGAGCTTGATGAATGAGGTTTTCATGAAATTTGAGGATCTCTTCTTTATTGTTTTCCTTGATGACATTTTGATATACTCACGTATGCGTAAGGAGCATGAGGAGCACCTTTACTAGGTTCTATAGTGTCTTCCTGAGTAGAAGATTTACGAGAACCTAGAGAGGTGTGCATTATTTTAGTCTGAGGTGTAGTATTTGGGTCACATCATTTCTGAGGAAGGTAGCCCAGTTGATCCTTCCAATATTAGAGCCATTATGGATTGGCCAGCTCCCATGCATGTGACTGAGGTACATAGTTTCATGGGTTTGGAAAGATACTATAGGAGATTTATATAGGACTTTTCTCGAGTTGCGCACCCCATCACTTCCATTTAGCGTGAAGGGAAGAAGTTCATATGGTCATATAGATGTGAGAAGGCCATCATGAAACTAAAGGAATGCCTCACGATAGTAACTATTATTGTAGGACCAGACTCTCAGGGTGAGCTCTTCATTTGCACAGATGCTTCTTTGGTAGGACTTGGAGGTGTGTTGATGCAAGAGGGCCAAGTGGTTGCTTTTGAGTCTCGCAAACTCAAGGATTATGAGCCCAATTACCCTAATCATGAGCTTAAGCTTCTAGAACTTGTGCATGCCTTAGTGTGGTCGAGACATTTCCTTCTTGGTTGGAGATTTACACTTAGGACTAATCACTAGAGTCTTCGCCACCTCTTTACGCAACCCAATCTCAACACTCATAATCAGCATTAGATGGAGTTTCTTTGTGAGTACGACATGGAGATAGAGCATGTGAAGTGGAAGGAGAACATGATTACAAATTCCATGAGTAGACAAAGACATGTAGTTATGGATACTTCATTGGTTACAGATTTATGGAGTAGGATTTTGCAGTAGCTTCCTTACGACAGCTTATACTTTGTAGCCAGAATAGACATTGAGTCTTGGAGGCCCCTTGAGGGGATATTTTATGCATTTTCATTAGAGATAGATGGTCTTCTCAGACACATGGGTTAGATATATGATGCTAGAGATGGAGGTTTGAGAGAGGACATTTTGACAGAGGCTCATCATGCACCTTATTTAGCCCATCCTGGGGTGAAGAAGATGCATGCCATCTTGAGACAATTGTACCATTGGAGGGGACTACAGGGAGATGTGGCTTAGTTACTGCCATGTTGTTTAGAGTGTAAGAAGGTGAAGGATGAGCATCGACATCTAACTTACCTTCTCTCCCCTTACACTATACTGGAGTGTAAGTGGGATACCATTTCCATGGACTTCATATTTCGGTTACTGACGTCAACATACGGCCACGATGCTATCTTGGTAACGGTGGATGAATTGACAAAAGTGGCCCACTTTTTCTCGGGTGAAGACCACCTATATAACTAGTGCAGTGGCATGGGTATACCTTATACGGAATTCCGTAGAATATTATTTGTGAATGTGATCCCTTGTACACTTCTCACTTCTAGACTATGATGTAGTATGCTCTCGAGACGAACATCAATTTCAGTAAAAGTTATCACCCTAAGATAGATGGATAGACTTATTGGGTAAATCAAATCTTGGAGGACATGCATAGGATGTACGACATGGACCATCATTCGAGGTGGGAGGAGTACTTGAATCTGGTGGAGTTTTGCTGTAATAATAGTTTTCAGAGTTTGATAGGCATGACTCCTTTCTAGGAACTATATGGTAGAGAGTTCCGGACACAACTAAGTTGGGACAAGTTGGAGGAAAAGTTTTCTCTTGCACTGAATTTACTATAGGATATGGAGTATCAAGTTGTTATGACCGGGAAGAGATTACATGAGGCTCAGGAAAGGCAAAAGAAGTATGCAGATCAACATAGGAAAGATCGTAGTTTTGAGGTGGGAATGAAGGTGTCTTCGTGTTAGGCCGCATAAGATCCCTATCCATTATAGAAAATGGTCTAATATTTCTCCTAGGTTTGTGGGTAACTTTGAGATCTTAGAGCGTATTGGTACTTTGGCCTATCGTTTAGCATTGTCAACTAGTTTATCTTGCATCCATGATGTATTTCATGTTTTTGTACTTAGGAGATACATTTCAGATCCTTCTAATGTGTTAAATTTGACGTCATTGTAGGTGTAGGATCAGGGGTAGGTGATGGTGGATCTCATCCATATTTCCAACCGTAGGACCACGGGCCTTCGAGGAAAAAATATTAACCATGTTTTAGTCGAGTGGGACAAGTATGATGAGACTGCTGCTACATGGGAGGATTGTACATCACTATGAGTCTAGTTTCCAAACCTATTTCAGTGACTTTAAGAAGGAAGTTGAGTCTAAGCGGAGGGGGATGTAGTTTCCACTTCCCTTTGCCACTTATTATATTTTGATTTATGTTACTGTTGGTTATATACATAGATATTATTATATCAATTTGGCTTAGCATGATGTTAGACGATAGAGATACTTGGACTATTGTTAGATTTCAATCCATAGTATGATTGTATGGATTCTTAGAGAGACATTTTATATTGATGATGATGTATTGTTGACATAATTATATATTTCTAACATTCAAAATCCTCTTCGTATTGAGTAGGATTTAGTAGTTGAACTAATCTTATGATCTTCTTGGTATTGGTAAAATATAGAATTGAGATTTTGTTGGAATTTTAAAATAATAACATTATTTGTCTAGATGATGATTTAATTTATATATGGATGATTATCAATTTGTATGTGTATATTTTAGCTTGGATGTTTTGATATGGCTAGGAGGGCGAAGGAGGTATTGTGTGTTTTGTAGGCTATTATATCACAACAATCAAAGGGGGATTGGAGACCAACCACAACAAAATACTTGTCGGATATGAAAATGGTCACCATGGCAACTTGTGCTATGTTTTTTGTGTTTAATTTGTTTTTGGGGGGTCCCCATGGGGGGGATGACCTCCAATTGTGACCAAGGGTGTGTGTATAGTTTTTTCTTTCTTTTATTTAATTTTGGTGTATGTGATTTATATTGTGATGAAATTCCCTTTTATCATTAATTGGTTTATGTGTCTAATTTTAGTGAACTAATCATATTATTTAGCTAATTATTGATGGGAAAAAATAAGTCATTTATCAGATTAGATGGTTCTTTGGTTTATGTGTGTTTAGGTTGAGTGTAAGTAACTTGATTGTTGTACACTCTACCTCCCCTTGGAAATTCGGATTTGGCCTTAAGGGGCATTTTGGAGGCTTTTGGAACACGTTAAACTTGTTTGACACATCTTAATTTCTTATACCAACCCTACCTATGGGTTGGGGGGTCAAAAATAAACCCCATTATGTATTTTGGAAGAAAAAAGGTGACTTCTAATTGCACTTTCTTACATGTGTTTAAATTTTGTCCTTGAAGGGTATGGGTTGGAGTGGTATGTGTAAGAGGTTTTTCATACCTCTCAACCACCCATTTATTATTCCTTGGGGTATGGGTTTGACTTGGGTGATGTCGAATGGAGAAGAAATGATGTGGCATCCTACATGGAGCCACATCATTTCTCTCTTCCTCCTTTCTATTTATTAGAATTTTTGGGAATTATTTAGGGTTACGTGCTTGGTTTTGGTTCTTAGATTTTGGAATGTTTTCTTGTTAGAGTTGAAGGGTTCTTGGAATTTCTTAAGTTGAAAGATTTTGTGACTTTCTTGAAAAGTGGAACTTTACCATGGCAAGGTAGGGTATTGCACCCTTGTTTTCTTGTATGTTAGGTGTTGTATGGAATTGTTTTCTTACTTGAAGTGATATGTAATTCAAGTGGCTTTTGGTTGTGCTGAGATAGTGAAATGCGAATAAAATATGTTAGGAGGCATAAAAGCTTCTTTGTGTGTTTAGGAGGGAGTGGGTTTTTTTATGCACCACCTTGATGTTTTTGTTATTTTGTGCATTGTGGGAGCCATAAGAAAGGGGAGGCATAAGAGTGAGGGAGGTATAGGAGACATATATTTGTTATTTTGGGGAGGAATAAGATATTTTGGTGTGTAATGTGTTTTGGAGGATTTTAGATGTTGGCGTCCAAAGCCTTGGAAGGCACAACGACACCTCCATATTCCTTTCTCTACTTGGCTTGTTTTAGAGCCATTGTCTTGGGAAGTTGTTGTGCTGAAAAATGAGTGTTTTGTGGTTATTTTTCTCTATTTTTTTCTTGCAAGTAATTGTGGAAGCATTGTAGAGTTTCCATGTGTTAGATCCTGATGAGGCTAGAATTTTCCTGATTAATGTATAATATATGATCTCATCTTACTCTCCTTTTTATTAGTTTTGATTGCATTTTCTAAATTTTAGTTGATCTGATATGAGTTAGGATGTAAGTATTTCTTTTGATTAATTGTGATTCTAATGTTAAAATCTCTGAAATTCCAGATGAAGTGTGTGTTTAAAACTCAGTTTTGTAATAAAGTATGTTTAATCAGTCGAGGAAATGAAGTAGGAAGCATTCTGTATGTTTTCGGTAAAATTTGTTACCACACAACTTAGTTCCGGAAGTTCCAAGCTAGTTTCGAAACTTACGGAATTAGTTCTAGAACTCTAGTATTTAGTTCCAGAATTTTCAGACTTAGTTCCGAAATCCCTGGGGATAGCTCTGAAACTCTCACGGTTTTGATCTTTAATAGTTTCCTATGGTTTTGGAACTTCTCTAAAGTTCTGGAACCGATGGGAGTTATCTATTCTAACCACATCTGGAGATTTTGCACCTACGACCCTTTCAATCAGGAAAAGACGAGAAGATTTCTAAACGTAAATCCAGGGAGAGTTATCTTCCATCTATCGGATCAACTACAATCTGACTCAACATCTATTCTCAGCATGATTCGATTTCATTAGAATTGTTGAGACAACTGTGATTATAAAATATATATATAAGGAGACTTGTAGTAGATAGATAATACATAGAATATTATATGAGATAGAAATAGAACAGAGAAGAGAAATGTAGACTAAGTACTCAGATCCAATATGTTTTGTAATACCGAATGTTTTATCAATAAAATAGCCATTCCTATTTAAGAGAATTCTGAGTTGTTAAATCCTAATTCGAGGAGGAGAAAGGGCCCACTCCCCCAAGGACTAGGATATTCATTTATTTGGTATTTATATTTCTTCAACAAATAGATTAGATGTGTTAATTCTATATTGTTCTAATTCTTCCAGTTAAACTCTGTTGTATACTTGTTCCTACAGGTGTTTAGATAGATTCTTATATTTCTTGCATTTTTTTTCAAGAATTCTAAATTGAGTGTGTTTATTTCCAAGAGAAAGTGTGTTTATTTTCCAATAGCAAGTGTGTTTCCATTTCACACAGTGTGTTTCCTTTCAGCAAAGCTTTTAGTGTGTTTACTTTCAGCAAGTTTTCATAGTTTCATTTAAATAAGGTTTTACCAAGAAGTCCTTAAGAAATTGAAGAGATCTCCTAGAAATTAAAAAAATAACTGCAGTCAACTACTAGATCGATTAGATTACTCTTGTTACATAAAGCTTTAGACACACCCCTAGTTTGATATGACATCAACAAGAAGTTGATTAAATGAAAGGAACAATGACACCCATCCTTTTTGGCACTGTTGTCATGGACCACTAGTTGGAATTTTCTAATTAAGTGTTAGCAAGAGCAACAAAACATATATCTATTAGTTGAAGGATCTTCCCTGCTATATCACAAAATATATGAGTAGACCAAGAGACTCACAGGGTAGATTCCTCCCAAAAACATCTTCACAAGAATTCATAACATCCTCTAGTCAAAGTAAGGAAATTGATCAAGAATTGGAGGCACCATCATCCCTTGTCAGACAAGAAACAAAATTACCATCTTTGGAATTCTTAGATTAGTCACTTGAAGGAAGTGGAACTTTTAGGAAAAGGGTTTTTAGTCAATATTCATTTAGGGTGAGTTTTGATTCTCAATTGACTAGTTAACCTCCTACTCCTGATTTTTCACCTTCCCCAAGGCATACTGCTTACCACATTGATTGGGAGGAAAATTTAGAAAATATTTTTAAAATGGCATGATAAGTTGAGAGAGAACCTGATAGGATCTTTACCTATCCAATCCAATTAGGAGATGATGATACATCAATGAAAAATATCTCACCTACACATTTACCCACATTTAAAGGGATATCATCTGAAGATCCTAACCAACTTCTGTTTGAGTTCAAGGTACTATGTCATACCTATGATTATAAAATAGACAATCAAAAACTCAAGTTGTTTCCATCCTCTTTGAAGGATGCAACAATGAGGTGGTTCATGGGATTACCATCCAACTCTATTAGCACTTGGGCACAAATGGAGACTTCCTTCCTAGATAAATACAGGATTATTGTAGAGGGAGAAATAGGAAGGAAGTATTCTTCAAAATCAAGTAGGAGGATGATGAAAAAATAGAAGACCATTTAGAAATATTCCTCTTTGTTAGCAAAAGATGCGGATTTGTGCTTTCAGAGGAGTATAGACAGATGTGGATGTGAATCTAGGGAAGCCCTTAACTTGATCGGAGGTGGAGACATTGATTAGATAACAATGAATGGAATTAAAGAGATTTGTAGAAGCTATTCCAGAACAAGAGGTGGACCTAGAAAAGGAAAATCATTGAAAATTTTGAATCCAGATATGAAAAAACTAATGGATGAGTTAGAAAATTTTAAAACAGACATTTTAGTGTAGTTAACCTCTACTATGGATGGATTACAAGCTGAATCAAATTCTGAAACTAAACCATTGGCTATGTATTTTCCTAGATGCATGAAGAAGCATGCACTTAGAGAGTGTCCCTTGGATAAAACATAAATGTGTCTTATCTATGAATCTAAAGAACATGATACTAGTGTTTGTTCTTTACTTCTTGTTATCAAGAATCAAATTAAACAAACCAGTACCTCATTTACAACAGAAGAGTTTAATTTTGTTCAGAGACAACCTAACCAAGGGTAGTTTATGCCAAGATCAGCTCCTAATCCATAGACGATGCCATGGGATGATTAGTCAGTACCAAAAAATTGGGGACAACCACCTTGGGTACCTGTACGTACCCAAAATTGTAAGGTACTGTACTGCGGAACGGTGTAATAAATGCCCCAATGATGATACAGGTCTCTTCGCAAGGTGTTCGGGATCTAGAGAAGCTTTACAGATATGCAATAACATCCCGCATGCCCCGCTTAGCCCCCACGTGCTTTGTTTTCCCCTTTTTTCCTCTTTTCTTGGCTTTTTGGTCTTCAGTTACGAAACCGCCGCCCTGAAGGGCAGCGGCCTCGTGACCGCCGCCCTGAACAGGGCGGCGGTCCTGTAACTGCCGCCCTGAGCAGGGCGGCAGTCCTTTACACATTTTCCAGAACATTCTTTTGATGGAACGCACGTAAATTTCAATGCTTCACCAGCTTTTCTTGCCGACTTGAGCATGCATTTATGTTTTTGGTCCGCTGGAATAGTGTTTTTCCTTTGTTTATTGTTTAGGAGTTCAAATTGGTTTTGATCTTTGGGTGTTTGAATTCCTATAAATGCATGGTTTGTGCACATGCAAATGGCCCCTCATTCTTGTTTCAAACTCACCATTTTCAGTAGTTCAGTCTTCTAGTTTGCTTAAGTTTGATAGTTTAAATCTTTTACATGCTTGGTTGCATTACTCAGCTGTTGGTAAGCCATAGATCCAACTTGTGCAAATAGTATTATTGTTTTTGGAGTAGAATAGTTTAGGCAGCCATTAAAGTTGCAGGTTTTGCTCTTCATACAGACTAGTTTCAGGTTCTAGACGCTTTTGTTGCATGATTCACAGTAGACCCCGCTGGGAATTGCATAGGCCAAGCTCTGTACTCTTGCGCTATCCCTCTCCTATCCGCATTCTATTCTGTCTGCATTCTGAAGGCTGTCCATTGATCCAAATATCTATTCCTGTTGATGCAAGCATTACATGCTTTTCTGGATTCACGTGAGCACAAAGAATGAAGAGATCATACTGAGGGGACAAGAACACACACACCGTTGGATTCGCCACTGTTCTGCGAAATCCAGGTTCCATCTTTCAAAGTTTTAGTTAGAACTTATCAAATAAAGTAGTTAATCACTTTATTACAGTTATTTCGATTCTCGATATTACCAGGGAAGTTGTGGGGATTGATAGTTTCTGAGAAAATATGATTCATTCCTCACTTCTAAGGTAGGATCGAGAATCTTGCAAATAGATTAGTTATTTCGTTGTTTAGAATAGATATACAAAATTGCACAAACAAATAGCTACACTTGGCTATTTTGTTTGTTTTACGTTATTAGTTTAGTTGTCAATTCTAAATATTTTAAATAGTTTCTTTCTTATAAATTGCTAGAAAATACAAAAAAAGAAATTATATATGCTTGAAGTGTACTTAGATTTTACTTTATTATAGTTTGTTTCATTACTGCTTTTGCATGACAATTACGGGACCTAGGGAGCCCAGGGAATACATTTTCGAGCCAATTGTGCCCCAGCCCAATATCGTAGTGGCAGTAACTGACATTGACCAAAACCTTAGGATACAAGTCTTCCAAACAACAACAGACTTCCAACAGATCAGGTCACAGTTGAGAGGGTTAAACGTAGAAGACGACCAAGCACACACATTTTGGTCAAATCAACCATACTTTAGGTTATCCTAGAAAACATCCGCATGACTGTAGAAGGATTTGAAAGAGAACAAATATTTGGGTGCGATCCTTTAGTTCCACAGCTAGACGCTAGAGACACCCTCGTAGATATAGATACCAGCTTAAGAATTCAAGTTGCTAGAACACCTGTGAGGTATTCTGAGAAAATCGCACAATTACTGATTCTAAACGTAGAGGATGAGAAAGCTTACGACTACTGGATACTAGGGGTTAGAACTTGATCTCACGTATGACCATAACAGGACCGCAACAACCAAGAGTCTACGGTTGTGATCCACAAGTCCCACAGCCTAACGAATCCACAAGTCAGTTAGATATAGACACTAGCCTACGCACATTAGTATTTCAGTCTACTCTGATTCCACCTATCATCATTCAACAGTTGTCCCTACTAGACACAACAGCTAATGAAGCTAGAGAATTTTGGACTAGGCCAGAGAATCATCCATAGAGTTGACTATATTCACCATATGACCCTATCAGGAGAAATACACGAAACCATCTCGGGTCATTTTCCACGCATCCCACAACCCATAGATCGAATCACGCCAGAGCTCGATATTGATTGGAGCCTTCGAGCAGTCATCCTCGCTGATCGATCTATCACACCAGTCCAAGTTAGAAGGGCCTTCTTTGCCTTAGATTCGCAAATACCATTAGTGCATGTCGAAGACATTAGACTCCCTAACTAGTTTGTCTGCATATTCTACCCCCACCAGTTGTCTCGACACGACCTCGGGAGGTCGGGTACGCGGAAGAGTCACTTGTTGATTCTCACGCTCGCCTGTTGCTTTTCCGACGTATAAAATTGGTGAACCTGACATGAATCAAACAATTATTTCACCTTCTCTTTGAGAAGTTTTATCTTCTCTCTTTCACCTTCGCTCTTTCCCATTATTCTGCGGGTATTCATATATCCCCCGAATATGTCGGGATTCGACGCATATGGCAGACCCCTCCTGGGTCTTGAGGCATACTACGCCCAACAGAATAGGGAATCATCACCCTCACTCTCAATGTGGGGCGACAACTATTCAACTAATCAGTTGTCAATGCAAACTCCAAGGACTAGATATAGTTCGTCCTTCCAAGCAGAGGGGTTGGAGCAACAACTCGCTCAAACACAAACAGAGCCTTCAGGCTCAAACAATATGACATTGACTGGAGAATCTTCTTCATCTCCTCAGGTACTACTTAGACCACATATTAGCAGACAATCAGATCCATACTCAGTTCTAGATGACGAGTACTCAATACGTTATCCTAGGAATGAACAACGCTCTCAAGGCATGTACCCACCTGTAGGAATTTTGCAAATACAGCCCGAGTTCTCTCCTCAAAAAAATACCTCTATGCCATCACGTATAGAAAATACTCTCAGAGAAACTTGGCAAGATAGCAATCAGTTCATGACAGGCTATCACATGCCTATACAACACCAGGGTATACAACAAACGCCACCAAGGCACGATATCGTGACTTCACCAAACGAAGTCATTTCAACTCTAATAGAAAAGGTTAGAGGATTAGAACTTGCCCAAGCAAATCAAAATTCGAAATTCATACAAACAGGGAGTTCCAATCCTCCGCACCATCCTAGCCAAGTAGATCTCCTCACAGAAGTAAGCACGTTAGGTATGACTCCTCAGTATTCACAACAAGTGCCAACTAGACCCACTATCGCTAGCACAGTTCCTCCTGGTCCGGTACAGAGCAATCCATTCTTGGATAGTACCCCTTCGTACTTAAACATGTACTCCAAATCGCCACAAGGGGATATGTACTCATCCCCCGGTATGTTTACTCAAATGCAGGGATTGCCTTATGCCCTTGCCAACGCATACGTTACGCCATATCAACAACCCATTCCGCCACCACCTCCTCAATAGGCACCATCAATGGTTGAGACGTATGCGATAGGGACTTATTCAGAATATTTAAAGGAGCCCTTAGATTTTGCCATAAGAAGCGTTATGCTTCCAAGGCCTCTTCCCGATTTTCCCAAATACAAAGGAGAAGGAGATCCGAATGCACATATCAAAGCTTATGCTACAGCCATTCGAGAATTACTCCCATGGGATGGGGTTGTTGCTAAAATATTCCCCAAAACGCTGGAAGGCATTGCCCTCGATTGGTATTACAGAATACCCGAGGCTTCCATATATTCATTCAAACAACTCGTGTCTGAGTTCATCAAAGCCTTCAACATGAACAAACTATTAAGGACAGGAATCAGGGAGTTCTTGCACATCAAGCAAGAACATAACGAGTCTGTCGCCCATTTCATCCAAAGGTGGCGCATAGTCCTTTATTCCTCGGCAAGCGCTCCAAATATGGATCAGATGGAGCTATGCGATTTATTCCTTCATTCTCTTAGCAGAGAAGTGAAGGAAGAAGTCTAGAAGTTCCCACTAAGGACTTATGACGAAGTACTTGAGAGTGCTCTACGAATAGACTAGGCAGCAATAGATAGTGGCCGTAAGACCTATGGAGCAAATGGGAGGTTAATCACCTCCACTCAAAATACTACAACTACCACAAATGTCAATCAAGGACCCAGAATCCTTAACAAAAATCGTGGGGTAACAATAGATGGGGTAACTGACCAGCCCAAGAGGGTAAATGTCGTTAATACTCCGTCACAAACAAACAACCAAAGAAACAACACTTTTACCCCGACGGTCAATACGGTGGATTTTAATAATCCACAACAACAACAACAGTGAAATCCCATGCAAGGGCCAAGCCAAAACTCATTTGGTTACCAAAACCAAAGTCAAAACGAAAAACAACAATTCCAAAACTTTGGTCCTAATAGGCAATAGTTTGATCAGAATTTTAGGCCACAATACACACCAAACCAACAAAACGGGAACTATAATCCCAATTCTTATTGTGGTTTCCATAAAATTCGGGGTCATGACACTAGAACGTGTCGTGACTACAACAAATTCATGCAACGCTTGCCAAATGAACAAATTTTTTTTTTTATGGATATGTTCTTAGCAGATCCTACGTCACCAACGGCAAGTACCTTCGCAGGGGCAGTTTCCCCTGAGAATGCCCCTCTCAAGATCTTTAATGATCCACTCCCAAATCATGATAACAATAGGTTGAAACCAACTGGAACAAATAAAGGCACAATAACAGGAAACAACGATCACGAGGCCTTAACTTCGCTAAATCCGTTAGTTGCGCCACAACTAGGAAGTCAACCTCGACCTAAGGTAGTTGGATTAGTGGAACTAGACTCTAAATTACCCGTTGAAGGAATTACGAGGACACGAGAGTATTTCTCTCAACCAAGTCCAAGCCATCTGCCGGAAACAGATAACATCCAGCAAACCGTAGCAAAACCTATGGGTGCTTACGATCTAATTAATGATGTAACAAAAACCTTCTCGCATATTTCATTCCTTGATTTACTAAAGAATTCCCCTACTCACAATGCTGCTCTTTTAGAGGCGTTAGGTTTGGGTCATTTAATTAGTATCACTCCACCACCAGAAGCACAAGTAAATCATATAGACTTTGATGTTTATCCTCCGGGACAGGCGGATAGGGATGTCAAATTCATATTCGAAATAAGTAAAATGCCTACGGATGCTGAGATCACACGCCGAGGCGATCCAACCCTACACTTGCAAGTACATGTTTATAATAATTATGTAAAACGGGCAATGGTTGACGATGGAGCTGCAATTAACATAGTCCCTTTCTCTTTTCTTCAAAAATTAGGATATGGTGAAACAAACTGTTTCACTACTCGAAATACCTTGAGAGGCTACCATAGCCTTAAAGCCACATCGATAGGAACCATAATACTACCAGTCACTTTGGGACCTAAAACAATCCTGACTGAGTTTTATATTATAGATCGGGAAACTAACTATAATATGATCCTCGACCGGCCGTGGATACATCGAATGAAGGCAATCCCTTCCACGCTATTTCAAGAAGTAAGATTCTTGCATCTGGGAAAGGTATTTGTAGCCAAAGGTGATCCAAAGCCGTTTGACGTACACCTAGCTGATTTAAAGAAGAGACCAGGTGTACACTCAGAATTCGAACTTCCAACAAACCAACTTAATAAACCCACTGACTCAAAGTCAAAATAAAAGTTGGTACCTACGACGGATCTTGAAACCATCAGCGTAGCCAAAACAACCCCAATTCCTGGCGGTAAAACTAAAGAAACTGTATCATTAGGGACTACTACAAAAATCGTTGAATTAATAGAACAAGATTTACCAATGTTCTTACCATTTGATTCGGTAGGTATAGGATATTCCTTAGGGGTTGGCTCTCTTCCAGCAGAAGATCTTTGCATGGTCGAAGTAGAATGTGCAAACACAGTAGATACACCTACATCTATGCTCCCGGATAAGTATTGGACTCTCCATTTTGATGGAGCTAAGTGCCGCTATGGAGCGGGGGCAGGTATAATTCTTACCTCGCCCAAGGAAAAGGTCCTCCCATTCTCTTTCAAGTTGAACTTTGAATGCACAAACAACGGCGCTGAGTACGAAGCTCTCCTCCTTGGCCTTACCTTAGCCAAAAGAATTGGTATTGATAACATCAGAGTTTTAGGAGACTCACAATTAGTAACAAACCAAGTTTCTGAAATATATGAAACTAAAGCTGAACATTTACAACTCTACAAAGACACTGTGTTAGATTTAAGCAAAGCGTTTAATTCCATAACCATTGAAGCAATACCACGAGAGAAAAATCTTCTCGCCAATTCAATAGCAAATTCGGCATCACGCTTCACTCCAAGCAATGAGCTAGAAGATACTCACTTCACAGTATCCATTCGTAATGAACCATTGATAAAAACAATGAAAAATCCTCTTTCAAGCGGAAATGAATCTACCGTCCTAGACCATGTTGGAAATGATGCAGCTACTTTGGATTACTTAAATGCCTATGCAGCATTACATCGCTCCTGTCACACACTAGATTTATCTCTGATCCCGCATTCATCTTCCTACTTCGGAAATCCTGTAACAGATCTTCCCTCGCAAAGGGAACCTAGCATATACGTAATAGAAAATGGGGATGATATATATCTACCTCCAGCACCACCTGAGTTCGAAGAGGGTAACGCCTCTTTAATCGAAGAAACAATCGATGTCAACATTGGGATAGAAAATGAACCAAGGATATTGAAACTAGGTTCTTCATTAACCCCAGAAGAAGTAGAAATACATACTCAGGTTCTCAAAGAACATCAGAAGGCATTTGCATTTAATTACAAAGAGATGACAGGAGTCGCACCCCACATTGTGGTGCACAACCTCGTCACTAGATCAGATGCAAAGCCAATTAAGCAAAAATCAAGACCTATGAAGCCCAAGGTAGCCCTCATGGTAAAAGAGGAGGTAATAAAAATCCTTCAGGTAGGATTCATCAAGCCAGTTGACTACTCCCAATGGGTATCAAACATCGTTCCCGTTCTCAAGAAGAATGGAAAGATACGCATCTGCATAGATTTCCGGGACATTAACAAAGCATGTCCTAAGCATGACTTCCCATTGCCATCTATCGATGTCATTGTTGATGCAATAGCTGGGTTTGAGCTCTTGTCTCTCATGGATGGATTCTCGGGATACAATCAAATCAGAATATCTGAGCAAGATCAAGCTAAAACCACCTTTATAACTCCTTGGGGAACCTATTGCTACGCTGTTATGCCATTCGGTCTCAAGAACGCCGGTGCCACATACCAGCAGGCTATGACTTATATATTTCATGATTTAATTCATAAAATCGTGGAATCCTACATAGATGACTTGTTGGCTAAAGCCAAGAAGCGTTGTGACCATCCCGAAGTACTCCATGTCATTCTTTCACGTTTAATAGAATACGGAGTTACGCTAAATCCGGAAAAATGTGTCTTTGGTGTAACAGGAGGAAAGCTCCTAGGTTACATCATATCGTCACGAGGGATCGACGTTGATCGAACCAAAATTCAGGCTGTCCTCGAAATGATCCCACCTTCGAGTGAATCTGGAATCAGATCATTTCTCGGGAAGCTGGGTGCAATCCAGAGATTCATCCCGGACTTAAGCTTCGCTATTCATCCAATCAATAATTTACTTAAGAAAGACTATAGCATTGATTGGACTGAAGACTGCAACGAAGCTTTCAACGCAGTTAAATGCTTCTTACTGTCACCACCTATGCTAATGCCACCTAAGCTAGATTGCCCGTTAATTCTATACTCACGGGCTACCGATGTTTCGTTAGCTTGCATGCTAGCCCAAGAAGACGATGACAAGAGAGAGCATGCAATTTATTTCATTAGCCGAATATTGCTCGACTACGAAACGTGCTATACACAAGCAGAATGAGAATGCCTTGCCATAGTTTTCGCAACCAAATGCCTAAAACACTACATGCTAAATCAAGAGACAAGGGTCATGGTAAAGACTGACCACTTACGAACCTTCCTCACACAAGGGTCCCTGTCTAAAAAGGCAGGACGCGTTATAACCTTAATGGGAGAGTTCGAATTAACTTTTGTAAACCAAAAGTCAGTTACAGGGAAAATCATCACAGATTGGTTAGCTGATAACCCGCTAGATGGAGGCGACTTAGTAGACTTAGACTTTCCAGACGAATGCGTGTACTACGTCGAAACCCGACCTGCTATATCTGAGTGCCCTTGGTACGCTGATATCATTAGTTATATCATGGACCATAGGTACCCAGAAGGAGCTACACCTCAACAAAGAAGGTGGTTACGCATTATCGTAGCTAAATACGTCATTATAGAGCAAGTGCTCTATCGGAAAGCATTCGATGGAATGCTCTTAAGGTGTGTTGACACAGAAGAGTCCAAGAAGATTCTCCATGAATCTCATAGCGGTATATGTGGAGGCCACTTCGGCGGCCACGCCACCACCCGAAAAATACATCGAATGGGCTATTTCTGGCCCACTCTAGAACATGACGCAATAGAGTTTGTATGCAGGTGTCATAAATGTCAGGAGTTCTCTCATGAGATCCACATGCCGGCACAAGCTTTGCAACCGATCGCTACTCCGTGGCCCTTTTCTACATGGGGCCTGGACTTGATAGGGAAGTTCTCTCCCTCGTCCACAGACGGCCACAATTTTATAATCACGGCCACTGAATATTTCACTAAATGGGTAGAGGCCATGCCTCTTACAACTGTACCTGGTTCTGTAATCGCTAAGTTCATTTTGAACCAAATCATTTGCAGGTACGGTATCCCGCAAATTATTATCTCAGATAATGAAACTTCTTTCAAGAATGAAGAAGTTCGTGAGCTATGCAACAAATTTAAAATCAGCCATCATATGGCTTCCTTGTACTATCCCCAAGCCAATGGGCAGGCTGAAGCAACGAACAAACACTGAAAGCAATTCTCCTTAAAACAGTGAAAGAAAACAAGCGGGATTGGCATTTGAAGTTATATCCAGCCTTGTGGGCCCGTCGAACCTCAATAAGAAATCCAACAGGAGCAAATCCTTTCTCGCTGGTATTTGGGTCAGAAGCAGTTCTCCCACTCGAAGTTGAAAATCCCCAGTCTCCGTATTTCGCTACAAGGGATTCTGGATGAGGACGCTTACAGAGAAGCACGTCTTTCTCAATTAGAAATCCTGGATGAAGCTAGGTTAGATGTTGAACAACGACATAGAGTCTATGCCGACCGAATGTGTCGGCAGTATAACAAGAAAGTCTATGAACGTGACATATACGAAGGTGACCTAGTTTTGAGGTTAGACAGCTGGATCGACAAGAAGACCGGCGAAGGAAGGAAATTCCGGCCCAAATGGTTGGGCCCATACCGAGTCATGAAAGACTACGGGAATGGTGCTTATCTCTTATGCACACTAAAAGGTGAGGTGTTTGGCGAAACAGTCAATTCCCTCCACCTCAATGTTTCTACGCATAAGCAGCAAGCGCTGCCTATATAACTATCTACATCGCATTTTCATATAAATTAGGATCATTTTGTCCACTTGTTCTTACACAAATTGTGATCAAGGAATCTATTCTCAAAGCAATTTATTTCAAACTCGTGATGTTTCTGGCATGAATTCTTCAATCATACCTCTCCATCTTCGATATCATCAATCAATTCAGAATCTTTTATCTAATAAATCAGACATGACGAAGTCCTAACGGTATAACAATAAAAAGCTCTGCAAGTTGTTCTCGCTCAACAGTAAATAAGCCTGCTGGAAACGTAAAGGATAATTTTGCTAAAAATTATAATAATGGGCAGAAGCCCTATGGAGGACAGCGTGACAATTACAAAACTGGAGGCAACTTTGAGCCTAAAAAGGGACCTGTAGGAGGCTGCTACAATTGTGGCAAGGACCACTATGCTAATCAATGCCCTTTGAAGAAGGATGATCGTAATCAGTAGCATAAGATACATGCTGCAGTAGCAGACAAGCAAGCTGAAAAGCAAGTAACACCTATAGAAGTTTCGGGTAAGTTATTCGGCATACCTGTCACAATTCTTTTTGATACAGGAGCTACTGAATGTTTTATTTCTAATAAACTTGCTTCTAAACTTAAAAGAAAAGATGGAAAAATGGATAAATTTTGGACTGTACAATATGGTAATAATTCTGTTCATATAGTAAGTATGTGTCTTTTTGGGGCAGTCCTTGACTTACCTAACTTTTCCATGGAAGTTGACCTCTATGTTGCACATTTGGGATCGTATGACATTGTCATCGGTGTCAATTGGTTAGCTGACCATAAGGCAAAGGTAGATTGCTATAAAAAGAACATAAAGTGTTTAGATGATCAGCTGGAAACAACAGAGATTCAAGGGGTGAAACGGGAAATTTCAGTTGGAAAACTGTCAGCTATGTAGCTTAAAAAGGCTAAGAATAAAGGTTGTACTCTTTATGCAGTAAAGATATTAGAATCTTCAGAAGAAGATGGTGATTACCTGAAGCAAATTCCTCTGTTACAAAGTTTCAGGGATGTTTTTCCTGAAGAATTACCAGGGTTACCACCCAAGAGAGAATTTGACTTCACCATTGAAATCAAGCCAGGAACAGAACCTATTTCCAAAGTTCCTTATCGGATGACTACTACTGAGTTAGTTGAGCTTAAGGCACAGTTGGATGAACTTTTGACAAAAGGTTTGATTAGACCAAGTGTTTCACCTTGGGGTGCACCTGTAATATTTGTGAAAAAGAAGGATGGAACACTAAGGCTGTGTATTGATTATCGGATGTTGAACAAAGCAACAATCAAGAACCGATATCCACTTCCAAGGATCGATGATCTGTTTGATCAGATGCGTGGAGCAGCGGTTTATTCTAAGATAGATCTTCGATTTGGTTATCATCAGTTAAGGATTAAAGAAGAAGACATTCATAAAACAGCTTTCCAAACAAGGTACGGACATTATGAATTCACAGTCCTTTATTCCTCGGCAAGCGCTCCAAACATGGATCAGATGGAGCTATGCAATTTATTCCTTCATTCTCTTAGCAAAGAAGTGAAGGAAGAAGTCCAGAAGTTCCCACTAAGGACTTATGACAAAGTACTTGAGAGCGCTCTACGAATAGACCAGGCAGCAATAGATAGTGGCCGTAAGACGTATGGAGCAAATGGGAGGTTAATCACCTCCACTCAAAATACTACAACTACCACAAATGTCAATCAAGGACCCAAAATCCTTAACAAAAATCGTGGGGTAGCTGACCATCCCAAGAGGGTAAATGTCATTAATACTCCGTCACAAATAAACAACCAAAGAAACAACAATTTTACCCCGACGGTCAATATGGTGGATTTTAATAATCCACAACAACAACGGTGAAATCCCATGCAAGGGCCAAGCCAAAACTCATTTGGTTACCAAAACCAAAGTCAAAACCAAAAAGAAAAACACCATTCCAAAAACTTTGATCCCATAGGCAATAGTTTGATCAGAATTTAGGCCACAATCCACACCCAACCAACAAAAAACGGGACTATAAATCCCATTCTTATTGTGGTTTCCATAAATTCGGGGTCATGAACTAAACGTGTCGTGACTACAACAAATCATGCAACGCTTGCCCAATGAACAAATTTTTTTTTTTTATGATATGTTCTTATGCAGATCCTAACGTCACCCACCAACGGCAAGTACCTTCGCAGGGGCAGTTTCCCCCTGAGAATCCCCTCTCAAGATCTTTAATGCTCCAACATCCCAATCATGATAAAATAAGGTTTGAAACCAACTGAATCCAAATAAAGGCCACAATAACAGGAACAACGAATCACGAGGCTTACGTCCGCTAAATCCGTTAGTTGTGCCACAACTAGGAATTTCACCTCGACCTAAGGTAGTTGGATTAGGTGGAATAGACGCTAAATGAACCCGTTTAAGGATTACTAGGAACGAGAAGTATTTCTCTCACCCAGTCCAAGCCATCTGCCCCTGCCCGAAACGATACATCCAGCAACCGTAGCAAAACCTATGGGTGCTTACGATCTAATTAATGATGTAACAAAAACCTTCTCGCATATTCATTCCCGGATTTCTAAGAATTTCCCCTACTCACAAGGCTTGCTTCTGTTTAGAGGCCGTGAGGTTTGGGTCATTTAATTAGTATCACTCCACCCCAGAAGCACAAGTAAATCATATAACTTTGATGTTTTTCCTCCGTGACAGGCGATAGGGATGTAATAATTCATATTCGAAATAAGTAAAATGCCTACGGATTCTTGAGATCACACGCCGAGGCGATCCAACCCTACACTTTTCAATACAATTTTTATAATCATTTGTAAAAACGGGCAATGGTTTACGATGGAGCTGCAATTAAACATAGTCCCTTCCTCTTTTCTTCAAAAATTAGATATTGTGAAACAACTGTTTCACTACTCGAATACCTTGAGAGGCAACCATAGCTTAAGCCACATCGATAGGAACATAATCCACCAGTCACTTTGGACCTAAACATCCTGACTGAGTTTTTATATTATAATTCGGGAACTACCTATATATGATCCTCGGACCGGCCGTGGATACATCGATGAAGGCAATCCCGTCCACGCTATTTCAAGAAGGAAGATTCTTGCATCTGGGAAAGGTATTTTAGCCAAAGGTTGATCCAAATCCGTTTTGACTTCCACCTAGCTGATTTAAGGAAGAGACCAGGTGTCACTCAGAATTCGAACTTCCAACACACCAACTAATAAACCCCACTGACTCAAAGTCAAAAGAAATTTTTGGTACCTACGACTGTTCTTAACCACAAGCGTAGCCAAAACACCCCAATTCCTGGCGTAAAACTAAAGAAACTTTACTCATTAGGGCTACTACAAAAAGCGTTGATTAATAGAACAAGATGTACCAATGTCCTTTACCATTTGTTCGTTGGTATGGATATTCTTAGGGGTTGGCCTCCTCTTTCCAATTTCAGAAGATCTTTGCATGGTCGAAGTAGAATGTGCAAACACAGTAGATACACCTACTCGATGCTCCCGTTAAGTCATTGGACTCTCCATTTTGGGAGCTAAGTGCCGCTTATTGTGAGTCGGGCCAGGTATAATTCTTACCTATTCGCCCAATGAAAGGTCCTTCCCATTCTCTTTTCAAGTTGAACTTTGAATGCACAAACAACGGCGCGGAGTACGAGCCTCTCCTCCTGGGCCCGTACCTTAAGCCAAAAGAATTGGTATTAGATCAACATCCATAGTTTAAAGGAGACTCAACAATTAGTAAAACAAACCAAGTTTTTGAAATATATGCAACTAAAGCTGACATTACACCTCTACAAAGACCCTGTGGTTAAGATTTAAGCAAAGCGTTTAATTCCATAACCATGGAAGCATACCACGAAGAAAAATCTTCTCGCCAATTCAATAGAAATTCGCATCCACGCTTCACCGTCCAATCAATGAGCTGAAGATAAACTCACTTCAACAGTATCCATTTCGTAATGAACCATTGATCAACAATGAAAAATCCTCTTTCAAGAAAAGCGGAAAGGAATCTAACCCGTCCTAGACCATGTTGAATGTATTCAAAGCTACTTTGGATTACTTAATGCCTATTCCCATTACAAAACATCGCCTCCTGTCACACACTAGATTTAGATCTCTGATCCCGCATTCATCTTCCTACTCTCGGAAATCTGGACAGATCTTCCCTTCGCAAAGGTAACCTAGCATCTACTTAATAGAAATGGGTATGATATCTATCTACCCTCCGCACCACCTGAGTTCGAGAGGGTACGCTCTTTAAATCGAAGAACCAATCGATGTCACATGGGATAGAAAAATGAACCAAGATATTGACACAGGTTCTTCAGTAACCCGAATGCAGTAGAAATGACAGAACTCAGGTTCTCAAGAACATCAGAAGGCAATTTCCATTTAATTACAATAGATGACAGAGTCCGCACCCACCTTGTGGTGGCACAACCTCGTCACTAAATATCAGATGCAAAGCAATTTAAGCAAAAATCAAGACCTATGAAGCCCAAGGTAGCCCTCATGGTAAAAGAGGAGGTAATAAAAATCCTTCAGGTAGGATTCATCAAGCCAGTTGACTACTCCCAATGGGTATCAAACATCGTTCCCGTTCTCAAGAAGAATGAAAGATACGCATCTGCATAGATTTCCGGGACATTAACAAAGCATGTCCTAAGCATGACTTCCCATTGCCATCTATCGATGTCATTGTTGATGCAATAGCTGGGTTTGAGCTCTTGTCTCTCATGGATGGATTCTCGGGATACATCAATCAGAATATCTGAGCAAGATCAAGCTAAAACCACCTTTATAACTCCTTGGGGAACCTATTGCTACGCTGTTATGCCATTCGGTCTCAAGAACGCCGGTGCCACATACCAGCAGGCTATGACTTATATATTTCATGATTTAATTCATAAAATCGTGGAATCCTACATAGATGACTTGTTGGCTAAAGCCAAGAAGCGTTGTGACCATCCCGAAGTACTCCATGTCATTCTTTCACGTTTAATAGAATACGGAGTTACGCTAAATCCGGAAAAATGTGTCTTTGGTGTAACAGGAGGAAAGCTCCTAGGTTACATCATATCGTCACGAGGGATCGACGTTGATCGAACCAAAATTCAGGCTGTCCTCGAAATGATCCCACCTTCGAGTGAATCTGGAATCAGATCATTTCTCGGGAAGCTGGGTGCAATCCAGAGATTCATCCCGGACTTAAGCTTCGCTATTCATCCAATCAATAATTTACTTAAGAAAGACTATAGCATTGATTGGACTGAAGACTGCAACGAAGCTTTCAACGCAGTTAAATGCTTCTTACTGTCACCACCTATGCTAATGCCACCTAAGCTAGATTGCCCGTTAATTCTATACTCACGGGCTACCGATGTTTCGTTAGCTTGCATGCTAGCCCAAGAAGACGATGACAAGAGAGAGCATGCAATTTATTTCATTAGCCGAATATTGCTCGACTACGAAACGTGCTATACACAAGCAGAATGAGAATGCCTTGCCATAGTTTTCGCAACCAAATGCCTAAAACACTACATGCTAAATCAAGAGACAAGGGTCATGGTAAAGACTGACCACTTACGAACCTTCCTCACACAAGGGTCCCTGTCTAAAAAGGCAGGACGCGTTATAACCTTAATGGGAGAGTTCGAATTAACTTTTGTAAACCAAAAGTCAGTTACAGGGAAAATCATCACAGATTGGTTAGCTGATAACCCGCTAGATGGAGGCGACTTAGTAGACTTAGACTTTCCAGACGAATGCGTGTACTACGTCGAAACCCGACCTGCTATATCTGAGTGCCCTTGGTACGCTGATATCATTAGTTATATCATGGACCATAGGTACCCAGAAGGAGCTACACCTCAACAAAGAAGGTGGTTACGCATTATCGTAGCTAAATACGTCATTATAGAGCAAGTGCTCTATCGGAAAGCATTCGATGGAATGCTCTTAAGGTGTGTTGACACAGAAGAGTCCAAGAAGATTCTCCATGAATCTCATAGCGGTATATGTGGAGGCCACTTCGGCGGCCACGCCACCACTCGAAAAATACATCGAATGGGCTATTTCTGGCCCACTCTAGAACATGACGCAATAGAGTTTGTATGCAGGTGTCATAAAGTCAGGAGTTCTCTCATGAGATCCACATGCCGGCACAAGCTTTGCAACCGATCGCTACTTCCGTGGCCCTTTTCTACATGGGGCCTGGACTTGATAGGGAAGTTCTCTCCCTCGTCCCACAGACGGCCACAATTTTATAATCCACGGCCACTGAATATTTCACTAAATGGGTAGAGGCCATGCCTCTTACAACTGTACCTGGTTCTGTAATCGCTAAGTTCATTTTGACCAAATCATTGCAGGTACGGTATCCCGCAAATTATTATCTCAGATAATGAAACTTCTTTCAAGAATGAAGAAGTTCGTGAGCTATGCAACAAATTTAAAATCAGCCATCATATGGCTTCCTTGTACTATCCCCAAGCCAATGGGCAGGCTGAAGCAACGAACAAAACACTGAAAGCAATTCTCCTTAAAACAGTGAAAGAAAACAAGCGGGATTGGCATTTGAAGTTATATCCAGCCTTGTGGGCCCGTCGAACCTCAATAAGAAATCCAACAGGAGCAAATCCTTTCTCGCTGGTATTTGGGTCAGAAGCAGTTCTCCCACTCGAAGTTGAAATCCCCAGTCTCCGTATTTCGCTACAAGGGATTCTGGATGAGGACGCTTACAGAGAAGCACGTCTTTCTCAATTAGAAATCCTGGATGAAGCTAGGTTAGATGTTGAACAACGACATAGAGTCTATGCCGACCGAATGTGTCGGCAGTATAACAAGAAAGTCTATGAACGTGACATATACGAAGGTGACCTAGTTTTGAGGTTAGACAGCTGGATCGACAAGAAGACCGGCGAAGGAAGGAAATTCCGGCCCAAATGGTTGGGCCCATACCGAGTCATGAAAGACTACGGGAATGGTGCTTATCTCTTATGCACACTAAAAGGTGAGGTGTTTGGCGAAACAGTCAATTCCCTCCACCTCAAATGTTTCTACGCATAAGCAGCAAGCGCTGCCTATATAACTATCTACATCGCATTTTCATATAAATTAGGATCATTTTGTCCACTTGTTCTTACACAAATTGTGATCAAGGAATCTATTCTCAAAGCAATTTATTTCAAACTCGTGATGTTTCTGGCATGAAGTTCTTCAATCATACCTCTCCATCTTCGATATCATCAATCAATTCAGAATCTTTTATCTAATAAAATCAGACATGACGAAGTCCTAACGGTAACCATAACAAGCTCTGCAAGTTTGTTCTCGCTTTGGTTTCTTCTTAGGATAGGTGTCTTGCCTATGGTCTGTTCTAGAAGCTTCATGGTGTCACATCTATCCCATATGCACATCTCTTTGGAAATAAGAATATACTGACATCTTACTCAAACAAACAAGTCAAGAAGTGATTAAACAGAAAATTTTATTTTACACATTTCCTTGCCCCACCAACCTTCGGTGATGAGCTTGCGTCTCTTACTAGTGATGTAGGGTTGGGAAAGGATAGAAATTCCCTTACTCGCCTATGCCTTGCCCACGGTGATAAACCCATGCTTCTTACAGGTAGCATGGGGCAAAGTGTAGGGGGTCCTCTAGACAAAGTAAATGTTAAAAGGTCATAAACAAACAATTCAAACTTTGAGTCAAAAACGAATGAATCAGATATTCAAAATTCCAAAAAGAGTTAAAAATCCTAAAAACCCAGATTTTGTCTAACTATGTGGCCATCTACGGGTCTAAGTCTGGATAAACCGCAAGGTAAGTTACATCCAAAACTATGAAGTCATTTAGGTAGAGTAAGCTTGTAGTTTTCAATTTGGTTCCACCAAAGCTTCGTCTGTCTTTCATCACTATCACTTCACCATATTTCGTAACTTGCACCCTTCTTGGCTCTTGGTGATGAGCCCTCGCATCTTACTAGTTGCGTGGAGTTAAGGGTGGGGCAAGTCAATCTGTTCATCATACTGGTTGTTCTCATCACTTTGCCAAAACAAATCATGAGGTATCCAAATTGCTAAACAAAAGTTAAGATTCAAGATCACAATATATCTACAATATCATGTATCAGCATCATGAAACACAAAAAGAAAGCAAACATTTGCATAATCTGTTTTCCATTGCATACATTCTAGAAAGCATATAAAACATACATCGTAGTATACACGAGAAAGCTGGAAACAGAAAGGGAAGACACAAGTGACAAAGTTTTGATCCAAAATCGGCGCATATATATAAATAGTCAATATTTGTATACAATGCCATCATGCACTAGGCATGGTCAAAACGCTCAAAGAGCCCGTAATACACAAAAGAATCTATAATACAATAAGTGCATAGGAGCCAAGTGGCCTCTCAACCCCTACACAATCCCGCTGAAGGTGCGCGCCCTCGCCTAGGACTATGACTACGCTGGCGCTCTGAATGGACGGAAGGCTCAGGGTCTTGAGGGGCGGTTGTGGTCTCGCCATGAGAACGGCTCCTCATAAGGCGCTCGGCTGTCCTATAGCCTGCCAACTCTGTACGGAGAGTAGACACCATCTTGGCCACATGCCAAACGGGACCAAAGACGTCGGTATGCCTGCCGGCTGCTGAAGGCTCCCCGACATCTACAGATAGCTCCGCATGGGTCTTATCCATAGGGATCATCAAAGAATCAGTGCATACCCTACGGATTAGATCCCGCCACTCGTCAACAGTCTCTGCAAAACAAAGAAGAAAGACGAATTAGAAACTAGGCAAGAGGCTAAAATATACAAGATACAAATATAAGGAGGGATAGCAGTTAAAACAAGTCCTAAATCAAACTAACACTGAAAGGGAGAAAGGATAACTTACTCGGGTCACCGGGCCTCCAAGATGGGTCACTAGGGCCAGCACCCGCTGTAGATGCCGCCGCCGACTGAGGAGCTGCTCCTGTAGTTAGGGAAACATGACGCCCCACAACGGACTCATCATCTCCACCATGGCCTCGGGAGAGTGGCTCCTCGGAAACCAGAGTCTCTCTCTCTGCGCTCTGCTCCGCCCTCTCCACCTGGATGATATCCTGAGTATCATGCCACTTAGGATCACTCTCGTCCGTCTGCTCCTCCGACCCTCCCTCTGTGGACTCCTCAGAATCGGAGTCAATATCTATAGGGTCATCGCTACTATGAGCAGGACCCGCGGTAATCCGAAGTAAAGGTGCCCGAGGTGCACCAGCTCTCCCTCTGGCCCGAACTGTCCCCCTGGCTGCAATAGGAATGCCAGGGGTAACCACTATCCAACCACGGGCTCTAGACCCCCCTCTAGCCTCCCGAACTGATCTGTAAACTGGTGCTACTGGAGGAAGCATGCCCACATATGGGAGGCCGAACTGCTGAGGAACCCTGCTGAAAGGATGTACCTTCACCCATCCCACACGGTCAATAAGCTACCCTGTGATGGAGCAGGAGACCAATGTCATGGCCTCCTCTCCCCATACGCCGGCCATAAGCTGGTACGGTGTGGCCTCCATGTCTGCTATAGTGAGGGAGGCTACTGGCTGGTGAGGTGCTCTAAGCACCGACATATCTGACCATCTGGCCGCCCTCACAGCCCCAGGATCTGCCACCTCCATGCCTCTGCCATAAGGAATAAAATGCTCATACACCCAACTCATGACTAGAGTTGGGTGGCTCAACGACTGTCCCTGTAAACGGACCACCCTATATAAGTCGTGATAGGTGGTCCCCAAAATGTCTGCCCCCCAGGCGTATATCCGGCCATGCCCCTCTATCTGTGCAATGATGGGGGCCCAACAGTATAACAAAGTGTCCCCTCCCTTGTCCCCGATAAGTCTTGAGGCAAGGATCCCCATGATGGCCTGTCGAAATATGGGGATGGGCAAAGAAGGAATGGATCTAACTCTCACTCCCTTCTTCGGCCCCGTGGAAATAATTGCATCTCCCATGTATGTCGCCCACTGTGCAATCTGTGCTCGTGAGCCTGCTGTCTCTAATGTGAGTCGCCTCCTGATGATTGGGACCCCCAGAATGTGGTAGACATCCTCTAATGTAATGGTCCACTCACCACGGACCCCTGGCAATCGGAAAGTGTTCCGATCTGCATCCCAGTAGGAGAATAAGTCACAGAGTATGTGACTAGAAGGAGGAACGTGAGGCACACACGATATCCGCAATATGCCGGCCCTCTGCAATGTGTCCTCCTCATCTGCTGAAAGGGCATCCAATACCCCAGGTAGCTAGTCACACTCTCTCTCCCGGCTCCATCTAATATACTCCTCCTTCGCCTGCATACACCCAAAAACACACAAAACAGAGTAAGTTAGTATCTAAACGACATCAAGAGAGTCATAAAAACATACACAAATGCTAAAAATACAAGTGTAAGTTTTCAAAAGAGGTCCTTTTGCATTCTGTGCAAAACCGCTGCCCTGGGCAGGGGGGCAGTTTTATAACCGCCGCTCTGGCCAGGGCGACGGTCGCGGTCTGAAAACCCATGCGGGTTTTTAACCCCAAAAAGCCAAAAACTGGCAAAAAATGACCATTTTGGCTAAAAATAAAGCCTACCCAGTAGGCACCCCCTCTAGATGGACCTTTTAAACCTAACATTTTCAAAAATGACCCCCCCATTACAACAAATTTAGCATTTCAAAATTGAAGAGGGAAAAACACAAAATTGAAGAAAAACCAACCCGTGATCTCGTGGGGTGGCGTTCCGCACGTGGAGGCATGATCACTATCTCACTGTGGACGTTTTGACTCTACTCGCGTGAGAAACCGTTACCGTGCACCCCAGAGCTCAAAATCTATCAAATCGACTCGCGTAAATGAATAGTCAAATGGGCCCACTTTTATATATATAGCACTCTAATTCGTTTTAAATCCCCTTTTCACAGGTTCGAAGCGCCAACGGAGGTAAGTTTCTATCCTCGCACTAATGGTACGTCCTCTTCCCCTATTATTTTAGCGTTTATTTTCCAAGTTATTGTATCTATCTGCACTTGAGTTCTCCTTTCATTTTGCAGGTAGCGGGAATTTCGGATGGCGTCATTTCGACACACAGACGTATAAGGTATAACTTCTAACTTCCCATTTTGGGACGGCCATACTCGGACCCACCATTTTATGCCTCTTCATGGCTAAAACGCTTCTCCGAGGGGGCAATATGTACGTACCCAAAATTGTAAGGTACTTTACTGCGGAACGGTGTAATAAATGCCCCAATGATGATACAGGTCTCTTCGCAAGGTGTTCGGGATCCAGAGAAGCTTTACGGATATGCGTTAACATCCCGCATGCCCCGCTTAGCCTCCGCGTGCTTTGTTTTCCCCTTTTTTCCTCTTTTCTTGGATTTTTGGTCTTTAGTGACGAAACCGCCGCCCTGAAGGGCGGCGGTCTCGTGACCGCCGCCTTGAACAGGGTGGCGGTCCTGTAACCGCCGCCCTGAGCAGGGCGGCGGTCCTTTACGCGTTTTCCAGAACGTTCTTTTGACGGAACGCATGCAAAGTTCAACACTTCACCAGCTTTTCTTGCCGACTTGATCATGCATTTATGTTTTTGGTCCCCTGGAATAGTGTTTTTCCTTTGTTTATTGTTTAGGAGTTCAGTTTGGTTTTGATCTTTGGGTGTTTGAATTCCTATAAATGCAGGGTTTGTGCACATGTAAATGGCCCCTCATTCTTGTTTCAAACTCACCATTTTCAGTAGTTCAGTCTTCTAGTTTGCTTAAGTTTGATAGTTTAAATCTTTTACATGCTTGGTTGCATTACTCAGCTGTTGCTAAGCCACAGATCCAACTTGTGCAAACAATATTATTGTTTTTGGAGTAGAATAGTTTAGGCAGCCATTAAAGTTGCAGGTTTTGCTCTTCATACAGACTAGTTTTAGGTTCTGGACGCTTTTGTTGCATGATTCGCAGTAGACCCCGCTACGAATTGCATAGGCCAAGCTCTGTACTCTTGCACTATCCCTCTCCTATTTGCATTCTATTCTGTCTGCATTCTGAAGGCTGTCCATTGATCCAAATATCTATTCCTATTGATGCAAGCATTACACGCTTTTCTGGATTCACGTGAGCACAAAGAACGAAGAGATCATACTGAGGGGACAAGAACACACACACCGTCGGATTCGCCACTGTTCTACGAAATCCAGGTTCCATCTTTCAAAGTTTTAGATAGAACTTATCAAATAAAATAGTTAATCGCTTTATTACAGTTATTTCCATTCTCGATATTGCCAGGGAAGTTGTGGGGATTGATAGTTTCTAAGAAACTATGATTCATTCCTCACTGCTAAGGTAGGATCGAGAATCTTGCAAGTAGATTAGTTATTTCGTTGTTTAGAATATATATACAAAATTGCACAGACAAATAGCTACACTCGGCTATTTTGTTTGTTCTACGTTATTAGTTTAGTTGTCAATTTTAAATATTTTAAATAGCTGCTTTCTTATAAATTGCCAGAAAATACAAAAAAATAAATTATATATGCTAGAAGTGTACTTAGATTTTACTTTATTATAGTTTGTTTCATTATTGCTTTTGCATGACAATTACGGGACCTAGGGAGCCCAGGGAATACATTTTCAAGCCAATTGTGCCCCAGTCCAATATCGTAGTGGCAGTAACTGACATTGACCAAAACCTTAGGATACAAGTCTTCCAAACAACAACAGAATTCCAACAGATCAGGTCACAGTTGAGAGGGTTAAACGTAGAAGACGACCAAGCACACACATTTTGGTCAAATCAACCAAACTACAGGTTATCCTAGAAAACATCCGCATGACTGTAGAAGGATTTGAAAGAGAAAAAATATTCAGGTGCGATCCTTTAGTTCCACAGCCAGACGCTGGAGACACCCTCGTAGATATAGATACCAGCTTAAGAATTCAAGTTGCTAGAACACCTGTGAGGTATTTTGAGAAAATCACACAATTACTGATTCTAAACGTAGAGGCTGAGAAAGCTTACGACTACTGGATACTAGGGATTAGAACTTGATCTCACGTATGACCATAACAAGACCGCAACAACCAAGAGTCTACGGTTGTGATCCACAAGTCCCACAGCCTAACAAATCCACAAGTCAGTTAGATATAGACACTAGCCTACGCACATTAGTATTTCAGTCTACTCCGATTCCACCTATCATCATTCAACAGTTGTCCCTACTAGACACAACAGCTAACGAAGCTAGAGAATTTTTGACTAGGCTAGAGAATCGTCCATAAAGTTGACTATATTCACCATATGACCCTATCAGGAGAAATACACGAAACCATCCCGGGTCATTTTCCACGCATCCCACAACCCATAGATCGAATCACGCCAGAGCTCGATATTGATTGGAGCCTTCAAGCAGTCATCCTCGCTGATCGATCTATCACACCAGTCTAAGTTAGAAGGGCCTTCTTTGCCTTAGATTCACAAATACCATTAGTGCGTGTCGAAGACATTAGACTCCCTAACTAGTTTGTCTGCATATTCTACCCCCACCGGCTGTCTTGGTACAACCTCAGGAGGTCGGGTATGCGGAAGAGTCACTTGTTGATCCTCATGCTCGCCTGTTGCTTTTCCGACGTACAGTACCTCAACCAACTTGGAACTCTCAGGATTGGGCAAACCAATCTTGGTATGCTTAGGGACATCAACAACCATGGGCCGGTCAAGGAAATCATTATGCTTGGTAACAACCTAGATGGAACCCTAGTAATTATTCTCAAGGAAGAACATATCCAAATAAGAATCAACATATCATCATGGGATCTCCTGCATAGAATTCACAAACTGAGAATGTAGTCTAAACAGAAATGCCATCACAACCAGTAGAAAATCAAAGAAACAAAGAAACGACTCCTGTTTATGGAACAAAACCAAAAAAATTAGTTGATTTGCATGCTATGGAGTGTAAGGATATCCAAACTAGATCTGGGAAAATAATTAATAGTCCACCCCTTGTAATCACTGAAATGATAGAAGAAAATTAAATTCCTAGTACTGTTGTTCCAAAAGAGGATATAGAAAGAAAAGAAAAGGAGCTAGATAGCAACACTACTAAGATGCCATTTCCAGAGAGATTCAAAGAAGCTATAGAAATCAAGGAGTTTGAATTGGTACAAGAATTAAGGAAATTGAATATTGAAATACCACTATTACAAGAAATTAAATACATTCCAGAGTTGAACAAATTAATCAAAATGTTACGTCTGAAAAAACCTGGAAGGAAGAAATAGTACCCCAAGACTACCAAAGTAGATGGGAAACTTGATGATCTATTAGCCGGAAAACTTTTACTTCCCAAATATGGAGATCCTGGAAGGCATGTTATTTCTGTCTCTATAGGAAATAAGGATATACATAAATTTTTGATAGATCTGGGAGCAGCTATCAATGTAATGATAGTGGATACTCTGAAAAAATTACCATTAACAGTTATACAACCTATTAATACCATATTGTAGATGGCAGATGAGTCTGTAGCAAAACTTGAAGGAATTATTGAAGACGTGGCAGTTATGGTGGAGTCATCGGAATATCTAGTTGACTTCCTTATACTGTAGCCAAAAGGTATAACATTGGGTTATCCCATTATCTTGGGTAGACCATGGTTAACTACAATTGTTGCTTTAATAGATTGCAGGTCAAGTGATATGACGATCTTGAATGTTACGAAATCTAAACAAATTTCATTATATCCTACTGCACGACCTTTTACTAACAATCATGAACAATTGTGGGTTGATTATCCTGAAACTGATAAGCAAAATTTGTCTTCTTTGGCTATGATCATATTATAGGATCATGTAAGAGAGGTACAAGAGATGATTAATCCACCATTGGATGAAAACCTATTGTCCTCGAAGCAATTAGAAACCATTTTGGAACCCACAAACTTAGTTTTGGAACCCATAAACTTAGTTCCAGAACGTGCAAACTTAGTTCCTGAACGTACGAACTTAGTTTCAGAACCACCACATTTAATTTTAGAACCAAGACAACAACAGTTCTTTTTTTATTGGAAATGATTTCACTCTAGAGGAATGAGATTTCTCATGGGGAGAGGATGAATTAGTAGCTTCAGTTTTAAGTACATTAGGAAGTGGTGAAGAATTTATAGAAAGTAGCAGTGATGAAGAATTTGGCCTGCAAAGAGATAAGTATCATAATTCTCATTACTTTCCTTTTTCCAGTATTCTGTCTCAAGGAACTTTTTGAGATGTTGCTACATACCATATGCTATTACCACAAGCATGTCCATTAAATACTTTAATGAAACAGTTCCCACAAATCAGTTCATCGCATATTACAATCAAGCATGTTGAAATTCAATTGGTTAAAATTTTAAACATTAATAGCTAGTTGAAGGATGATGAAGAATCTAAATTGTTTGATGTTCTAAAAAATCATTCTAAAGATTTTTCTTGGGATTACAAAGACATGAAGGGGATTCATCCAAGTATCTACACTCAGCACATCTATACTGAAAACATTAAACCAGTTAGGCAGCCTCAAAGAAGGATTAACCCAACCTTAAGGGATATAGTTAAACAAGAAATTGAAAAACTATTACAAGTAGGTTTTATCTACCCTATCTCAGAAATTTAATGGATATCTCATCTTGTAATTGTTCCAAAAAAGAACAAAAAATGGAGAATATGTGTTGACTATAGGGAATTAAACAAAGCCACAATGAGAGATTATTTTCCCTTACCATTCATAGATCAAGTCCTACATAACCTTTGAGGTAAACAATATTTTTCTTTCTTGGATGGCTTTAGTGGGTATAATCAAATAAGAGTTGGTGTTGAAGATCAGGACAAAACTACATTTACATGTCCATGGGGAACCTTTTCCTATAGGGTGTTACCATTTGGTTTATGCAATGCTCCTACAACTTTCTAGAGAGATGTACTTGCAATCTTTGTTGATATAACAAATAATTGTGTTGAGGTATATATGCATGAATTCACTGTACATAGAGATGCATTTCAAGATGCTTTAAGAAATTTGGATAGAGTGTTAACAAAATGTGAACAACACAACATGTCTCTTAGTGATTAAAAGTGTCTAATGATGGTGGATGAGGGGATTGTAATAGGACACCATATTTCAAAAAGAGGAATTCAGGTGGATCAAAACAAAATTAGGATCATTTCAGATCTACCTATTCCTCAGACCCCCATAGATATCAAATCATTTCTAGGGCATGTTCGGTACTATAGGCACTTTATAAAATATTTCACTAAAATTGTTGCCCCCATGTTTAATTTGCTAACCAAAGACTATGAATTTCTTTGGGATGAAAAGTGTCAGCATGCTTTTGAAGAAATTAAAGAAAAATTAATCAGTGCCCCAATTTTGAGAGGACCTAATTGGGAAAATTCATTTCATATCCAAATAGATGCCTCAAATTATTCCATTGGTGCAGTATTAGAACAAAAAGATGAGGAAGGAAATATGTATGCCATTTATTATCTTAGCAAAAATCTTACTCCCACTAAAAAGAATTACACTACCATTGAAATGGAATTTCTTGCGTTGATTTATGAAATCATTAAATTCAGACATTACATTACAGGGTACAAGATATTTGTACACACAGATCATTGAGTAATTAAGTATTTAATGAATAAACCAGTGGTTGGAGGAAGAATAATTAGATGGTTATTACTTTTGCAAGAATTTGATATTACCATTGTGGACAACCCAGGTAAATCTAATGTGGTAGATGATTTTTTGTCAAGACTAACCACCATAGGGGAGCAAGATCTAGTCAAAGATAACTTTCTAGATGAACAATTGTTTACAATCTTCACAAGTACACCATGTTTTTCTGATATGGCTAATTATCTTGCAATAGGGAAGTTCCCTCCTTCTTTCACTAAGAAAAAAATAAAGAAGTTAATTAAAACTAGTGCATACTTCAAATGGTTAAATGGAATGCTATTTAAATGTGGTTCTGATTTTGTCTTACGCAGGTGTGTAAGAGAGAATGTAATCTTTGACATCCTCAGAGCATGTCATGATGAACAAATTAGAGGACACCATTCAATGAAAATAACATCTCATAAGATACTTGGCACTGGTTATTATTGGCCATCTCTGTACAAGGATGTGAAGAGATATATCAAGAGGTTTGATCCTTATCAAAGGATGGGACAACCAACTTTCACCAATGAAATGCCTCTTCAGCCTCAAGTTGTGGTTGAACCATTTGAGAGATGGGGATTAGATTTTATTGGTCCCTTTAATCCTCCTTCACAAGGGAATGAATATATTTTTGTGTGTACTGACTATGTGACAAAATGGGTAGAAATGCAGGCATTGAAAAATGTCATTGAGGAAGCAATGGTTGATTTCCTTTGTAACAGAATTATGATAAATTTTAGAGTACCAAGGAGCATAGTTTCAGATCAGGAACCACAATTCATGTCTAATATGATTGAAGATTTCACAAGGTATTACCAAATCAATCATAGGAAGTCATCTCCTTACCACCCACAGTCAAATGGACAAGTTGAAGTAACAAACAAAGAATTGGAGAACATCCTTACCAAAACGGTTGAAGCTGGGAGAAAAGATTGGGTAAAAGGACTACCTGAATTTGTCTGGGATTATAATAAAACTTGGAAAACTATAACAAGGTTTTCACCATACGAATTAGTCTATGGGAAAAAGCCCTTATTGCCTATAGAGTTTGAACTTAAGACATTAAGGACAACAGTGAAAGTGGGAATTGAGTTGAATGCATCTCAAAAAGAAAGAATCCTTCAACTCAATGAGTTGGATGAATTAAGGATGGAAGCACTTCAGCAGATAAAGATAATTCAAGAACAAAGGAAGCAATGACATGAAACACATATCAAGAAAATGATATTCAAAGTAGGAGACTAGGCACTATTGTTTAATTCTAAGTACCAACAATTCAAGGGAAAATTGAGAACCAGATGGTTGGGACCCTATCAGATTGAGAAGATATTTGAAAATAGTTCTATTAAGTTACTTCCCATTAATGGTAGAAACAAAACACTCTTGGTCAATGGCCATAGGCTAAAACTCTATAGGAATTCCTCCACTTAAGGATGAATTCTTGAGAAAGATTGAAGCAGACAAAGAATTTGATCATATGGAAGAACTCAATTCTTCCAAAATGATCAAATAACCAAATTATAGATCCAGAATAAAGGTAAGAAGATGAAAACCAGCAAATGGTATTTTCTTCCCAAAAAATAAATAAATAAATAAATATTCTCTTAAAGGTCAATTAAAAATAAGAAAATGGTGGTTGACCTCTTTTTTTGGATAGTTCAAATAAAGGAATTATTTTGAATTCCAACTATCTTATCTAATCAATTTTTGTTCCACTTGTAGGAATGACGACTCATCATAAAAAAAGATTACATCATCAAGGACTGTAATTATATCTTTTAACTCATTTAGGGTTGAATTAAATGTCCTCATGTGTGATTTGACCTAATTTAAAAGTAGGTATGATGAGTCATCTATTTACACATTATGTTTACAAGTGCGTAATCATGAAGATGATTTAGATGGAATAAGTGGCAACATGGTTATCATTAGTAATCATTATTGCAAAAATTAAGTGAAATAAGTTACAGAGATATTTTGAGAAAGGAGCATCGAATTAAGTTTGTGTTCTGCAGCAAAGAACAAAGGTTCCGCAGCCAAATTCGTTAGTTTCATAGCTAAGTAAGAGGACCTGCAACTAATTTGTATAAAATCAAAAGAGACAAAAATCGAGCTGATATGGGGATTAAGAAGAAATCAGAACTAGAGGATGATTCCTAGCTTCTTGCAGATGAAGAAGTTGTATCTATCTTTGAGCATGTAGGGTGGCTAGAGTTCTTGAAGAATTTTTCAAAGCATAATGATGAATTGGTAAGAGAATTCGTCATAAACCTAGAGCAATCCAAGACAAAGGTGAGAAATATCTTTATTCCTTTTTCTGTAAATACTGTAAGTAATGTGTCTGGACTGCCAATTGTGCATGTCCCACAACCTGCCAAGGGGACTTTGAAAGAACTAGTTGAAGTCTTACTGCAAGAAGGAGAAACTGAACCCCAGTACATCTACAATATAAATAAAATCATAAAAGGAGTTAGAAGGGCCATTTTTCCCAAACCCTTTGACAAGGTAGTGTTTTGGATAGTAAAATATTTAACCTGTGATGGTCAATTTGGGTCAGTTGAAAAAAAAGTCTTAAAAATTCTCTTATATCTAAAGTATGGAACCACAAGAACTGAGTACATAATAAACCTTCCAGGGTTCCTTTTTTATTCTATTTAGACCATGGCTCAGAGGTATTCATGGGGTGTTGGGACAATTAGGCATCACAGTCTAATTCATTTAATATGCCAACACCATTTTCTATTAAAGAAGAATGGGGAAGAAATTTGGGATAAGTTTCTTGGTAAATTCAAGAAAAACCCTAATATTATCAGAAGGAAAATTCCATCCCCATTCTCTCCTTCAACTAATCTAGAAATTGATGCCCCTGCAGAAAAACAAAGGGAAATAGAAAGAGAGAATATATCAAAAAGAAGAAGGTTTGTAGGGAATATCAAAATAGTAGAGCCTTATGTACCTTTGAAGGAAATTACTTCTTCTGTAGCAACTTAAGGGGAGGTAATATTTGTCTCTGATGGTGATAGCTCACCCATGCAAGAGCAAGAAAGAATAGTAAGAAGAATCTCTAGAAATAAATTCACTACTGGGCATGTTGAACTTCCCCAGGTAAGAAAAATTCATAAGAGGTAAAGGGAAACCCCTGAGGGGAGGAGTGAGTAGGAAATAATGGGAGAAGAAGCTGCTGATATTTTGGGCAGCATGGCCATGACTCCTCCTGAGCCAAGTCATGCTGAAATGCATAGAGGAGAGGAGAGATTTGAAGAGCAATATTTTTAGGAATTGGATGAGCCATCAACATTTCCACATGAAGAAGAAGAGTTGGCATCCCAGAGAAGAAAAGGAAAAGTTCCTTTAATAGAGGGAAGAATGCTTAACTCCTCAAGTAATTTTAGAGGAAGAAGAAAGACATCAAGTTAAACATGATCTGTTCTTGTCTAGAGCAGAGCTCATTATTAGAGAAAAGGATGACGAATTGGATATCCTCAAACTCAAATTGGAACAAAGGGAAATGCTCATTGGAGAGCTAACAACTCATCTTGCAGCCAAGACTGAGTAACTATCAACAACCAATAATATAAACTAATTAGAAACTGGAAAAAAATTGTAATAAAAAACAATAAAATATTTTGGTTCTGTAATACTCACAAGATCCTAGATCTCATTCACAGCATTTGGTATATACGGTGCCTCTGGAAAGTGCTTATGTGTAAAGCCATCATGACTACTAGTGCACTTAATGCCTAATATAGCTACAAAAACATCGTCTAGGCATCGACCCTTTAAATTGATGGGGAGTAATAAGGTTATAGTGCACACAATATGAGCCATTCCATCTGTCTATGAATGATTGCATGAGATAAATTGATGACTGAGAAATTATCTAAGTATATAGAGAAGCCCTACGCGCTGCGTATGACGATATGTTCTTTAGAAGATAAGTGTCAATAATTAGCACAAACCTCTTTCAAGTATTGCATCTTCGCTACCACATGAACTGAATTATTTCACATATGAATTAATGCCAGCTTACTCACGTATCCAGTCGGGTATATGAAAAATCTTCCATGAGAATTCTATCCACGTAATTTCGTGCTGGAGTATATCAGAAGGGCGCGTATGATCAATTTGTATAAGGTTTAGTAAAGCTGGACTCAACGCATTTGTATATAGATCTAGGAGAACCTTATTACCTGGAAGTGATAAGGGAATCCAAACCCTGTCAGTGTTTTCTAGCAAAATGGGTCGCTGAGATGCCCCCAAAAAAAAACCTTCCAGATTCACACTACTGAGAGGAAACAACTACGCTACATGGAACACTAAGAGATTCAAGACACAACTTAACTTGCCATTGAAGAGATCTAGATTGCTGTGAATGGTACTCTGACCAGATCAACTACTGATATAACACAAAAATTGAAGATAGTTTGATGAAGGATTAGATCAGAGAGGTGGAAACTCATTACTCTTGTCCTTGAGAAGAAGTCCGACGATGTGCTATCCCCTACAAATATGATATGCAGTTTAGAACAGCCAAAAGACAGCATGCACAATAAATTGCTCACAGGTCATATGAGGCCAATGGGACAAGATATGTTATACTAAATTTGAACAAGAGTCCCAGTATGCATCTCACCTGAATGTCTCCTTGGCAGGACAGAGACCCTTGAAGCTTTCTTAATGAAGAGTTGACAGAGTGGGATGAAGCTTCACTTCTAGCCCTAGGAGCTAGTGGTCATAGATGATGCATCTCAGTTTAACCATTGTTCTGAGAGAAATCCCCTCTAGTTTCAACTGCACTTTGATTTCATAACATCTAAATGTGTCATGATATAACAGTTGGCCACTTTTGAACAAGCTGGTAAACCTACTGCAACAAGAGGAATTACATGCACAAGTAAGGATGATGAAGAGGAGTAGGCACTGATGAGTGCCAGAATATGTCCAATTAATGTATAATGTATGATCTCATCTTACTCTCCTTTTTATTAAGTTTAATTACATTTTGTGACTTTTAGTTGATCCGATATGAGTTAGGATGTAATTGTTTGCCTTTTGATTGATTGTGATTCTAATGTTAAAAGCTCTAGAATTCCTAACGAAGAGTGTGTTTGAAATTCAGTTTTGTAATAAAGTAGGTCTAATCAGTCGAGGAAATGAAGTAGGTAGCGTTCGGTATGTTTTTCGGTAGCATCTGTTCCTACACAACTTAGTTCCAGAAATTCCAAGCTAGTTCCAGAACTCCATCACACAGTCATCATATAGTTCTGGAACTCCAGTATTTAGTTCCAGAATTTTTAGACTTAGTTTTGAAACTCCTAGGTATAGCTCCAGGACTCTCACGGTTTTGATCCTTAACGATTTACCTATGGTTCTGGAACTTCTCTAAAGTTCTAGAACTGATCGGAGTTATCTATTCTAACCACATCCCGAGATTTTACATCTAAAACCCTTTCAATCTAGGAAAGGATGAGAAGATTTCTGAATGTAGATCCAGGGCTAGATTTATCTTATAGCTATTTGATCAGCCACAATCTGACTCAGCATCTATTCTGGGCATGATTTGATTTCATCAGAATCATTGAGATAGCTATGATTATAAAATGTATATAAAAGCAAGACCTGCAATAGAAAGATATAATATAGATAAAATATGATATGAGATAGAAATAGAACAGAGAAAAGAAATATAGACTAAGTACTCAAATCTAGTACATTTTGTAATACCGAATGTTTTATCAATAAAATATACATTCATGTTTGAGATAATTATGAGTTATTAAATCTTAATTTGAGGAGGAATAAGGGCGCACTCCCCCAAGGACCAGGATATTCATTTATTTGGTATTTATATTTCTTCAGCAAATAGCTGTAGATCTGTTAATTCTGTATTGTTTTAATTCTTCCAATTAAACTCTGTTGCATACTTGTTCCTGCAGGTGTTTAGATAGATTCTTATATTTCTTGTAGTTATTTTCAAGCATTCTAAATTGAGTGTGTTTGTTTCCAAAAGAAAGTGTGTTTACTTTTAGAAGCAAGTGTGTTTATTTTCCAACAGCAAGTGTGTTTATTTCCATTCTGCACAGTGTGTTTCCTTTCAGCAAAGCTTTTAGTGTGTTTACTTTTAGCTAGTTTTCATAATATGATTAAATAAGGTTTTACCATAAGTCCTTAAGACATTGAAAAGATCCCCCAGAAAATAAAAAAATAACTACAGTCAACTACTAGATCGATTAGATTACTCTTGTTGCATATAGCTTTAGACACACCCCTGGTTTGATATGACATTAACAAGAAGTTGATTAAATGAAGGGAATAACGACACCTATCATATCCATCCCTTATTTCCTTGTGGTTAGGACTCGGGGGCCGATGAGAAGAATTAATTCTTCTTCTCATTGGAGTTTTGGTTGGGTGGAGAGTGTTCTCTCACCCATTTTTGTTATTGTGATCAAGTGAAGAAAATATGGAGCCTTGTTGGACATTTGGGACTTGGAGCACTTTTAGAAAACTAAACAATCCTCCTTTGTAGCTACCGTTCTTGTAAAATTTCCACTTCAAGTTAAAAATTTATTGTATTTCTTTTGAAAGAAAAGTTGTATTGATTATTGGTCATTAAGATTGTAATGTATGTGGGAATGAAAGGAATTTTTAGTGAAACAAGTTCGATAAAATGGAAATGAAGTTGAAAGAGAAACAATTTTAGTGAGCTAAGTTCTGTATAATGGAATTTAGATTGAAAGGAAAACTATTTAGTCCTCATTTTAGTTGGTTTGTTTTCTCAAATAGGTGTGAATTTCTTATTGGAAAATTAGTAGTTCTTATCTTAAAACTATGAGAAATGTTGTTATAATTGCTTGTGATAATGGTTGCAAATTTGTATTTTGTAAAAGTAAAGAAATAGTTATTCCCATTGTATTACATAGAAGTTATAGGGTAGTGAAATATACTATATTTGTTTATTTCCTTGTATTGGTTGAAAGAGATTCAAACTTTATATGCTTAGATGGAAAGGACTGAAAGTTTCTTTGTCATTTTCTTGAATAATAAAATAGATTAATTCCTAAATCTAGTGGAGTAGAGAAATTACTTATTTACAACTTAGACCTTAGGCTCTCTAGAGTATGGAAATTTATGATTAAGTCATTATGAAATTACATTTAAACTCAATGCACATTAATATAATAGCAAGTGAAATTTGGCCTGATTTTTGTTTAAACCTCTTATCAAATACTATCAAATTTTAAAGGAAATTTTAAGTATAAGATTATTACTAGTTAATGCTATTAATAATATAAATATTATTAATTGTTGATAATACTATTATTATTTAAATATTATTATTATTAAAATTGATAATAATAATCACACACACACACGCACACACGCACGCGCGCACACACACACACAAAAAAAAGTACTAAGTACAAAAGAAAAAAAGTATTAAATTCGAATTAGCAAACAAAGGAAATGTTTTAAACCAAAAAAATAAAATTGTTTACTAGGATTTCTAAGGCCACGATATGTATTATAGTATTGTAAGGAATAGGGTTGGGGGGAGCATCACCGACCCCTACCCCCACCGAATTATCAAATGGGATGGGGGGGTGGGGTTGACGACCCTTCTTCCAACCCCAAATGCTTTCCAATGTAATTCTATAAGCCACCAATCGTTTTTCAAACCTATGCTTTTTCTTTTCTATGGACTGTGTAAAAAAAAACCTAATCCGCGGTTGAGTCTTGGTTATATATATATATATATATATATATATATATATATATGTATATGTTCTTTTACCCAAATGAAAACATGTGCCAAATTCAACCATATCACTAAAATGGGGCAAAACCCATATGCCCATTTGGGCAAATCTTAAAATAATGAGATGAAAAAAACAAATGAATAAATTATAACCCTACGTAAGATTAGAAATAAAACATGAAAATAGAAGAAGCATGTGTATCCTTCCAAAATCTTGAGGTGGCCTCTTATGGATTCCTCATCCTCCTCCACCAATCTACAAAACAAAACAAAGAAATAATAAGCCAAATAAAAGACAAAAGAGATTTTCATAAGAAAACTTAGGGTTAGTTGAATCCCTAGATCTTGTGGCCCTAAGTGAATCCATCCATTGGATGAGATTAATCGCTACAAAAAGTAGGTGGGGAGTGTGTGAGAGAAATTCAATTTTAAATTTAAAATACATGGGTTGACTTGTTAGGGGATCACTTTATTTATGTAGGGGGTGGGATTTTTTTTTTCTAACCCTTGTGCTAAATTAAGGACCTTAGTATTTGTTTTTAAACCTTCTCACCTTGTGGGATTAATATAACTTTAGTATTCAATTAAATAGACCTATAACCTTTAGAAATTAAATTGGATAGGATTAATTAAAGATGAAATAATTGGACTAAAATAAATAATAGTGTGGCCTATGTATTCTTTAGGCTAATTAATTATTAAATGGTAAGGGGAGATGTTATTATTTTAATTAAAGGGTGAAGTTAATATTATAAGCTAAACGAAATATTAAAACGAGAAAAGTATGACCGAAAATTTTAACCTGGTCTTGAGAGTATGTTTTAACAAAAAACATTATCCCATATTTTTTATAGTTTGACCTGGGTTGTTCTTGGGTTTTATGTGGGGAAATTTTAGTGGGCGTTATAGGCCTGATCATATATATTATAGAAAACAAAATTCTTCCCTTTCCATTGAAGGGAAGTGATGGGATGCGCAATATGAGAGAATTCCTGAACAAGCCTCTTATAGTATCTTGTCAATCCCATGAAATTATGTACCTCAATCACAGTAGTAGGCACTAACTAACCCGTAATAACTCTAATATTGGAAGGATCAACTGTGATACCTTCTCCAGAAATAATGTGGCCCAAATAGTTAACCTATGACTAGAAGAATGCACACTTCTCTAGGTTCCCATAAAGTTGATGCTCATAGAGATACTACAAAACCTGACAAAGGTGCTCCTCGTGCTCCTCACGTGTACGTGAGTAGATAAAAATGTCATCAAGGAACACAAGTAGAAAGTTGGCTACAAATTTATTGAACACCCCATTCATTAAACTCATGAACACTGCAGGGACATTCATCATACCGAATGGCACAACTGTGAACTCATAGTGGCCATATCTTGTGTGGATAGTTGTCTTGTGGATATATGCCTCAGAAATCCTCAAATGATGGTAACTAGACTTAAGATCTATCTTAGAAAAAATGGTATCCCTATCCATCTGATCAAATAAATCATCGATGTGAGGAACGGGGTAATGATTGTTGATTGTTACTTTTTCAATCTGTCTGTAGTCTACACACAACCACAAGGACCCATCCTTCTTCTTCACAAACCTCACGGGTGCAACCCAAGGAGACATGCTAGGATGGATTATGCATTTCTCAAGAATGCCCTCAAACTGCAACTTGATCTCACATAACTCAGGAGTGGTCATTCTATATGGAGCACATGAGATAGGTTCCTCTCCTGGAACCAAATAAATGTGAAATTCTATCTCAAGTGGGGGAGGTAACCCTGGTAGCTCGCCTGGAAAAACATCAGAAAACTCCCCTAAAATATGATGATCATCAAGTGAATGTACACTAGCCCCATCCTCCTACCTATCACTAACTATAATAGCATACAACTGACATTCACACTGCACACACCACGTAATATGCATAGCCGAAATAATGCAAATAGAGATGGGTTTCCTAACTCCACCTATCACTGACTTAACTCCCAAATCATTTGCATAAGATATAATGTTACTGTAACATTCAACTCTCGCACTATGTGCAGATAACCATTCCATGCCCAATATAACTCCATAAGAACCCAAAGGAAGGATACAAAGATCAAGGGTACTGGTGAAGGGCCCTAGGTCCACTACGCACTCCTTAACTAAGGATTCTACTGAGAGCTTGGATCCAAAAGCCATCTCAACATCCAAACTAAATCCCTGCCTAACTGTCACCAGCCTGCATCTCTCTACTAGATATGGTACAATAAAAGAATCAGATGAGCTAGAATAAAATGGAATAAAGGTAGGAATACAACCAATGATACTTGTAGTCCTAATCACCATGCCTTGGTGCTCAGCCAGATGGTTATCGACCAATGCATAGATTCTTTGGGTATGTCCTATGTCACCAAATGTAGGATCTGAAATTGGTTCCTTACCCTTGTTATTAGGGTTATTTGGGCACTCTCTCCAATGATGTCCAAGTACACCGCATCTATAGTAACTACCTGGTCCCTTCCAATGAGATGCAACTCCATCATGTACTTTAGTGGTCTATGTCATGGATCCTAATGATCCTTCTATTAATTGTTGTGGTCGCTACTAATGAGATCTTGTTGGCTGAGCTCTAGATGCTACCAGTGTCCCGATGGGACCCCTAGGGGGAGGCCCCATACTTCATCCCCTCTGAGTATTAAATATTTGTGGAGGTCTAAATGGTGGATGAGTATGTTGCTATTATTATTGCTGAGGTGGCTATTGTGGTGGCCTAAAAGAATATTTAGTTGAACCATGTTCTCCACAAGGAGGAGGAGTTGACCTCCTTGAACTACTATCATGTACCTATTGAATATAACTCCTCACTCTATCTCTAGCCTGTTGCATCTTCCCCCTGGTCTTCTCTAAAATGTAGGCATTCTCAACTGCCTCATCTAAGGTCTACAAACAATGAATGCGTACTACATCACCCAAATCTATGTTAAGGCCCCCGATGAGCCTATGGATGCTAACCTACTCATCCTACATGTATTTGACATACTAAAGAAAGTCCAAAAACTGACTCTCATGCTCTGCTACTGTCATGGATGTTTGGCGTAGGTTATGAAACTCATCTATCCTTTGCTGAATAAACCTCTTGGATATGTATCTTCTCCTGAACCACTCCTCGAAGAGCTCCCAAATATATTTCTATGAGTCTACACGGAGATTATATTCCTCAATCCTCCATGAGACACCTGCTTCATCCCTTATACGATGAATCACAACACGAGCCTTCGTGTTGCTAGTACATGGGAAAATATTGAAGAATTTTCTCAAGCTCACTAACCGAGCCTCTACCTAAAAACCTCCTATATCGCCAGACTAATGAGATGAGCATAGCTTCAGTATCTCCCTGATATGGTCTAGAGTTGATGACTGTCGACCCCTTGGTTTTCTCTGCATGCTCATCCCTCATCCTAGGGTGCCTAGATCTATCTTTTTGACCTGAAACCCTATCTCCATGTCCCCTATGAGGTGAATCTTCTCTAGCTAACTCCACGTGGGATTTCTCTACCCTATGTTCATCTTTGCACCTTAACAGATGTTGAGCCTAATGTGATGAATCCCAATCACACTATCTAGGGTGTGTCACAACTACTCCACCTCATATAGTTACATTGACATCCTGTAATGTCTATAGTATCTGTGGTAGTATAGTGACCCTTGTTTTCTCTAGAGGTGGTATATCTAACTCCAAGAGAAAACTCCCCTCGTCTTATTCACGCCTCTTGCACAAATCAAGATGGGAGTTAGTTTACCATTCTTGGTTTTGTTTTATTTTTCAGGGTTTTCTACGTTTTCCAAAAAATCATGCAAAGTTGTGTGATCTAGTTGTAGGTTGTCCTAGGTTAGCTGTTTCTATTTTTAATTGTGACCAAGGGTCCAAGCATTGAACCCATGGCTCTAATACCAAGTATAAGGCCCATAAATTTCACACCCAAAAGTCAAGATGAAACCCAAAGATTATCTAAGAAAAAACAATTAGGGAATATTTTTCTTTTTTTAAATGGATTACAATGCAAATACCTTCAACTAGATATAATTTATTTTATGGTTAATAATTCCTTCGTTTTAAATAAAAATTAATTATTATTATTTTAAATCTAACATTTCGGGCTCAAATCCCCTTTCAGGGTTCCCATTAAAATTCATTAATTAACCCTTATAAGTCATTGGCTAAAACACACTTATAGCATTATTTAATACTCTATCACTAAGTCTAAACCTACCCTCCCATTAAATTATGCAAAAATAAATTTAATTCCTAATATAAATATTGTCTAGTTATCAATAAGTAAATTTAATTTAATTAAATTCAAGGGTCAAGGGATTTATTTATTTTTAAAACACCCACTAAACATTAAGGTCACAATTCAAACTTCCCTGCTAACACCCCTTAGTGGCCCCATTCACAAGTTACACAATCATTCTATTTAAAATCTTATTCCCACAAAAATCCTCACCTAACTTTTTTAGGGATGATTCTTAACCATTTGATGGACTCAATCTTGACCCTAGGATATTAGGGATTCAAACTAATCCGAATCATTTTTATGAGGTGTTTTTATTCTTTTCTTTTGACATACTTTCATATTTTCATTTGGATGTTTAGGAGGAGAAGAAGTAGGGAGGCCATGGAAGGATATTCAAGCTCAAGAATTGATATTCATTTTTTTTAATTCTTATTTCTATGATTGATTGGTAACCCTCTTATAAGTTTCGTTTACATTTCTATTTTCTATTTGAATACCTTATTTGTATTTTCCCTATTTGGGTATGGCCATTTTTCCCTTTTAAAAAAAATCTAGTTGAATAATGATGTATACATTTGTTACTGGGTTTATATATATATAAACACACACACAATTTTATATAACCCAAAATTATGGATGTATTTATATTGGCTGCATATTATTCAAAATCACAGTGTTCATATTTAATAAAGTCGTGACCTCAAAGGAAATGCACAGGCCGTAGATATTAAAATGGTCGCTTTGTTTTTTTTAATTTGGCATGGTTTGCAATATACATTGGGACGCATAAAAGGTAATGTGGCTTGGTTAATGTTTTATTGAGGAGGGAGGTCTCCGAACCCACCCCCCATCCCATAATATCGGATGGGGGTGGTGTCAGAGACCTCCCCTCCCTTCCCCAACTATTATAACTACATACAAAGCAAGCCGCGCAGGCCTTAAGCCATTCGGCTAAGCTTTTGAACCTTCTGAAATTTTTTTATTAATATCAAATAGTAATATATATATTAAAATTAATATTATAATATGCAATAAATTCTATTTATTTTTAATAAATATATATGTTCATAATATATTTAGTATATAAATTTATATAAGTAACTATAATTATAATCTATACACATGTATATTTTTTTCTTTGATTTTTTTTTTAAAAGATCAAAATAAGCTATATAACGTGGAGTAATACAAGAAAGGGTAGTTATAAGTTTTCTACTTATTCAAATGTTGATAAATTAACGAATCTAATACAATTTCTTATTCAACCCAAAACATTTAGTAATTATAATACATTCAATGTTTAAAACACTAAATGCTTATTTTCCGTTTTCTGATAATTTAATATGAGATTGACAATAATTTCAATACTTTCACTATGCTTACTTTTTCATGAAAACAGTAAACTACTTCCTTTCTTCAAAATACTTATATGACAACCATTTCAAAGAACAAGTGTATCTTCAACAAGAACAAAAATATTTTAAAATGAAACATATCACACTTTTAAGGTAAATATTTAAGTTATATACAAGCTTGGATGGAGAGAACTTCATTTACATTTGCAAAACCATTTCAAGGTTTTTTTTTTTAATAATACAAGACTTTCATTTTACAAGAAACAACATATTTAAAATAAAAGTTTTCATTCAATACATTCTTACTAAAGTTTACAAAATGAAGAAATATACATAGTTAAAAGAAAAGCAAATTCTTTTGATTACTTACCAACATACATACACTTTGAAAACTTGATACAACTAAACCTCTCTCCACACATTTACAATAGATTGAAATTCTTAAAAATGCAAGTTACAATCCCTCCATTTAAATGGAGACAACATGGTAAACTTATTTTACAAAGAGGGATCTCTTCTCATTTTCTTCAAGGTGCTACAAAGATCAAATATTCACTTGAGCTCCATTATCTTCTCCAAATCTAAAACACAACAAGTGAAATAGGGGAGTAGAAAACACTCTCCACCCAACCAATAATCCAATGAGGAAGAGAATTATTCTTCCTCATTGGCCCTCAAGCCCAAAAAATTAAGCAATGAGGGGTATAATACAACCATTGGAAACTTATCAAGGCTTCCACAATCACATTCAAAAAAAACATTCAACGCAATAAGAACAACAACAAAAATAACATCAACGAACAAAAGTTTCCCAACACAAATGCTCTAAACTCAAACCAAGAAAGAGAAAGCAACATAGGGGATCTACTTATGTCTCCCCAGGGTTTGGGTGTCAACCTTAAAACCTCCAATAACTCAATCACAACCTACAAAACTCTTATGCCTCCCTCCTAGAAAATATTTTTTATGCCTCTGTCACTCTTATGCCTCCCACGATAAAACAAACAAGATAAGCACAAATTTTACTTATAAAAAAGGTGGGACACCCCAACCCAAATCCCTGTTAAAATTCCCAATAAAAACTCTTATACATCTCTCCAAAATATCTCCATTTCCATTTTATCCTACACAACCTAAAGGCCATTCTACTTCCCCAAATCACAAAATGCAACAAACATTTATTCAAAAACATGTACAAAAAAATAGCAACAGAAAACATGGGTGAAGACACTACCTTACAATTGGAAGATTATCCAATCCACAAGCAATCTTGAAGCCATTCCAAGCCCGAGAAAGAACAATGCAACTCGAAGCTCCAAAAAATACTATAAAAGAAAGCTCCTCCAAAATTCAAGAATCCCAAAAATTAAAGAAGTAACCCCAAAATCCTTAAACAATTTGGATTAAATAGAAAAGAGAGGAGACAAAGGTGATGTGACTCTATGTAAGATGCCATATCATTTTTCCTCAACTCCACATCACATGGTCAAACCCAATCCCCAAAACACAATAAATTGGTGGTTGAAGGAATTACAATCCTCTTATACACTCAAGTTCAAACCCACACCCCTAAAGGAAAAATTAAAAACTCATGTAAGAAAGTGTAATAAATAGCACCTTTTTGTCTTACAATCACATAATGGGGTCAATTTTTGACCCCTTAACCCATAGGGGTAGTTGGAAGGTTAAAATAATAGGTGTGGGACAAGCTTAACTTATCTCACAAGCCTCCAAAAATAGCCATTAAGCACAAATTCAAATTTTACATGTAAGGTTGAGTACACACAACTCAAAATCAATAAACTCCTTTCAAATACAACACAAACCAAGAACTGCTTACAATAATTAACCTCTTTGGTCACATCCTAAATTATACTAATTTATAAATTATAATTAATTTAAATGGATTACTTAACAAACAATAATAAAGGTGATTCAAAATACTAAAATAATATAAATAATCACAAATAAATAATACCAAAAAGGAAAAACTACAAGTTTACACAAGCTCATATTTTAAGTCACCACCAATAGGGACCTCTTAGCAATCTAACAACAATAAAATCATACATTTACACTAGTTTCCAAGGTGACGTGTTGTCAATACCCCAAATTCCTTCACTGTTAGTCTCTTATCCCCTTTTGTTTGTTGTGTTACAAATTCCTACAAAATCTAAAACAATACCATTCTGGCCTCGTGGGCATATTAATGACATCAATATAATAAAATACACACATATACATATCAATTCACATCATCAAATATCATTACTAAACTATCACTAAAATCAAATAATTCACCAATTGTTAACAATTCCAAATATTTCGATTTTATCAATATATCAATTATTAATAAGATCACAAAATCAACTAAATTGTCTAACAAAATATCTATATCAAATCCAATGTGTCAGTACAGTGGTAACTCAAGATCATGAATTATTGATATGTCAATCCATGCATATAATCCATCCTATAAATCATGTCATAATTCTAAACATCCATATTATCTATCAAATAAGCTAATCAAATATAACAATTTCCATCGATCAATGTCTAAAATATGATAACAATGTCTATAACTCCAATCCAAAGTAAGAAAAATCAGAGTAATATCAATGTCAAAAAAGAGTGGGCACTACACTCCACAACATATCATTGATATATAAAATGTAGGGATAGTAGAAGATTGTCATACAATGTATAAGATTCTCACTAAAAGAATTTAGAGATTTCCCCCTTAAAGTGGAACAATCATAAAATTCAATTTTATTCTCTTATTTCCACTACATTGTGTTGTATTCTTTAGATTTTACTTTAGTGAGTTAGTAATTTCATTATATAGAATTATGTGGGAAAATTTTAAAGATCCATAAAATCATGGGAAAGTATCAACTAACTTCATAGGATTAATAATACATCTATGTCATCACTAGAAAACTTATATGTGATATATATTAAATGGTTTGTATATCCTTAAAAAGGCTAATTAGTTTCCAAGAACTTTTTTGTAATTCATTAGGAAATCCTTCTCCTTATCCTAAACCCTTATTTCGTATTAACACTTTGTAAGAACCATAAAACATAGAGGTGTTAATAGGAGCATGTTTTATTCATTTGTTATTATTATCCCACTCATGTATTTCAAAAAATAAATCATCAATCAATAAATAATACAGATTAAATTATACAATTGTCACAACCGTTATCTTACACAGGGAAAGTAATAATTTAAAAGAATTCTCTCTAGATGTTGGAAAACTATTGTTTGTATAGGCATGTTGGAAACAAAATCAATTAATCTCTTACATCTTCAAAGTCACATTTGCATTGATTTATCCAAATGAACTATTGTCTTTTTTCAATACCCTATATGTACTAATGCTCTCATGTATTTATAGACTTCTTGAATTTAAATTTGTGCTTTATTGGTACTAATGTTGAAACATTGTGGGAATGAGATATTATGTAATTAATTCAAGACTTAGGGGAGTTTGTAAGAAATTTTAGTATAAAATGGTCATTTGAGGAAGTTACTTCTCTAATAGTGTAAATAGATTGGTTTTTCAACCCCAAGTTAATTGAATAAATTTTTTAGTTAATTAATATAAATAGAACTAAATAATGTTATAGGAAATAAATTGATTTTGATTACATAAATTACATTTTCATTATAGAAACTAGGGCATTTGAGTCATGATAAATGGATAAATCAATTAAGACTGCAATTAGGGTTTGAGACATGATTTAATTGGTTTAGATTTAATCATGATGATGCCATTTTTAAATATAGAATGTGTGTAAATCCTAGTATATATCTAATAATAAAATCCCTTCCTGGATGCAAAGAGACCAAATTGTACATATATGTATGAGACTGTACTACACCTTTGACTTATTTCATATGGTTTCATACTAATGACTAGTGCATTTGTAGATTTTTTATTTCACTTCACCTTCACCCTTGTTCCGTAGTGATATCTTTAGATTCACTATAATAATTGCATCTATGCCTAAACCTGTGAAAAATCGTAGTTTATTATAAAGAAATTGAAGTACATGTGAGATAACAAGAAGAAATGAATTTCTTGAGTTAGACTGATATTAGTAGTCACCCCATTTTCGATTTACTAATAAATGTACTAAATATCAAACTCCATGTAGTTTTCCTAGTGCATTTTGTAATATGTATGACCCTAAACATTGACCTATATTTTTCTCTCATGTTATTAGACTACTATAATGATATCTATTTTCCCTAATTGAAACCCTTGTGTGCAAATGTATAAACAAATAATTGGTCACCTTATATTGTTATATATTGTATACTGTATTAGTTCTTGTCTATTTCCTAGCTCATAGATGTAGATAGATAGGTTCTTGCTAGATTATAAATTATTAAAAATAACTTTTATAATAGGAGTCCTGTAATTTGAAATTTGAATCCTAGTGGTGTGCAATATTGTATCAATATTTAAGGTGAAAAATTACAAATAGTAAAAATAAGACCAACAGGTATAAAAGATACAAAAGAAAAAAGGCACGAGACCATACGAATTAGGACCATACCATACACAAAATTCTAAACTAATCTATATGGTCACATACTAAAGCTAAAAATAGTCAAATAGTTAATTGAAAAATTCATATATCTTTGTGACATGAAATAAAAGCCCATAAAAAAGTCAAATAAGGTGAAAGTTGGGAGACGATAAAAGAATATGAAAATAAGATGAAAATGACTTGCATCATTCAGTTCTAGTTCCATCATTCAATATCCATGTATATTAAGTTTGTCAAAATAATGTAATAATGATGGTGTGTCAATGTTAGTGTCTACATTTTCCACCCTTTTAAGCTAGTGAATAATATATGCTAGTTTAAAGTAGAAAAGGATCATACATGATAGTCATGCCAAGGTAGAGATAAGTGTAAATTTTAGTAGCTAATTTTTGTTAATTCATAAATATTTCAGTTTTGAAATTTTGATTTGGCTAATTTAGAGGTATTGGGTTTCTTGCTATTTCACCTATTTTTTGGGTACTATTTAGTGTTTTGGGATGATTCGCCTAGCGTTTACAAGAGTAGCCAAATTTTTATATTCAAATCACATTTATCATCTGCAAAAAGAGAAATTTGATACCATCTGGTAGTATTATGGTAGTGGTTGACAAATTGCTACTAGAATATAATATTTCCTTTCAATTCGTGGTATTCGCAAATATTTATAAATTTATTTTTATAAATTTTGTAAGTAATATCGATGGTTTGTTAAGGGGGGATCTTAAATTTTACCCTAGTAGAGAAAGCCATCAATGCATCGAGGAAGTAAAAATAATGTGGTGAAAAAGAACATTATGGATTGATCCAAACATAAAAAGGGAATTTTTTTTATAAATGTTAAAAATGTGTCATAGGAATAAATGTGTACTTTGAGATATAAAGATTATATCGGCACTTGAAGAGAAGAAGTGTTATCAATCCCCAATAGTTGATTTAGAACTAAGTAAAAATCAGGTGCCCTAAGAGCAAATGAAGAGTTTCTCATGTCTTTCTAGTCACACCAAAATAACAGTTCCCAACTAGTAGGACCATGCTATTCCGTTAGATTTAGGTACAATAATCTAAAAAAACATGCTAAGTCAAAATGGAATGATGTTCTTGGTGGAATAAATCTAATCCTAGTCCTTTGGTTATGAATGATCCACATGATTTTGAATCAGATTCTCAACAATTGGTTGATCCAAAAGAGGAGGAAGTGAAACAAGTTATAAAGATTGATATGGATGTCTTATCTAGATCCCAGGACATTGTGGAATGGATGTAACTTTTGATTCTAATCCAAAATAGTAAAAATGTAAATCCATACATGGAAGAGGAATGGAAAATTGTGATTCAGAAAAAGAAAGGAACTATCTCCCCCCCTAAAAATTTAGTTAAGATCGAAAGGGAAGGGGGCACATGGGTGAGATAGTTTGCTGGTTTTTCTTTTGATGTTGTTTGTTTGATGTTTTCTTGTTGGTGCCATTGGAAGAGGCTAGTTGTTTTGTATCCTCAATGTTTTCTTATTATCTCCATCTTTTGTATAGGGTAGGGTCCCCTTAACCCTTCTTTACCACTAATAAAAAATGGAATGATGTTTCATGCCTGCAATATGCACTATATGAGTGTATACTTATAACTACAATATTAGTTTTTATGAGTTTTTATAATTTTTTCCCTATGTATTTAATATAAATGTAGTGGAAATTATAATAGCTATTTAGTATTTTAAAATTTAGTAAATTTTTGTAGCTAAAGTTAGACATTGAGTCACTAGGTTTGTATATTGATTTGTATAGAAAAAGGTGGATTAGTGTATCCAATCCATACAATTTCCGCCCTTTTAGAGAAAGGGATAAAGTGAAGTGGAAATTTTTATTTGAAATAAACTGATGAGAGAGATTTATATATCGAGTGATGGAAATCAGGGATGTCCAATGTAAACAAGTTTGTTTGAAATATAATGTATATAAACAATTATAGTATCAAAGTGTGGTATAAAGTGTGTGTAGTAGTATATGTTGGTGTGAGTCATATTCTACATCATTAAGAGAGTCGTATAAACTTAGGTGAGGTTATAGGTCTAGGTGTCATTTAGGGGTCATTATGATATTCCCTTACCCGTTAGAGCATTAGTGTGTCACATGTGTCATCGAGAGTTACTTCCTATTTTAGGAATGTAACTCTCCCTCTCCATTTGAGAGGTTATGATTACAACATCGTGGGTTAGACAACACCCACTATATGTAAGTCCCTTAAGATCTAAGATAGTGTGAAGATTTTTTAGCTTAACGAGATTTTACCTATTTTTCAAATCTTGCATGCACTTTCAATTGATGCTCACTCTTCATGAGATCTCTTAACGCTTTTGGTTTACATCACAGACGATGTTCATGTCACCCCACATGATCCTCATGCTTCCCATTTTAATATTATCCCTCATGGTGTCATAGTGTATGTTGTGTGGATTCATGTAACTCTTCCAGTTTTCATGTTTTTCGGCTCTCTGTCATGATATACGAATTTCATTTACATTCATCGTAATGGTTATTCCATATGTGTTCTACTTGCATTTATTTGGGCATAAAATATCATTTGTGGGTGTTTTTTCATGTTCTTGGTTCATGTTTTCAATTATTTTTGGCTCTTCACGGTTTTCCACATTTTGCATGCAGATTTAGAGCATTTGTTTTAGGTTTATCACTAGGTTGGAGTTTCAAAGTTTTAGTGTTATATTTGAGTTTTTCAGTGTAAAGGAGATGCTTCTTGGGCCCAACTCAGCCCCACCTTTCCGAGATTGGAACAAATTTTGCCTAGATCACCCTCCTTCTCACCCCAAACTTGCCATTGCCACCCGTCATCCTCTGTAAATTTTCTACCTCAGATTTTTTCTTTATTCTTCTCTCAATTTTGTGAGCTTGGTTTACATCAGACTTAAACCGATCTTCTACCCCCCTGGTCTATGCTTCACCCTTCTTCACCTCTTCAGCTCGTGTTTGGAATCTCTGGAAAATCCTTCTACTAGTGGATCCTCCTGCTAAACTCCTCTGTGCATCCCATGACTTGGTTTCATCACATCAACCCGTGCTCCCATTTGTTTGGAGATCTTGTTCTATTATTTCCTTCAACATGTGCTAAGATGCATCCTCATCGTGAATGTTGTCGTCCTTGACTAAATTATCCATCCTTGGTTGGAACCCTTTAGTACCAGGTTGGTGGTGTTGTTTCTTGTGCCCTTCTTGTATACTAACCTCCTCTTCTTCTTCCTCGAGTGTATCATTTATGTGTTTAGTTTCACTATGCTTCCCACATCCCACATTGGAATGCTATTTTGTTTGGCGCCTAGTCTATTACACCCTAACACACTGCTCCATGCTCTAGCCTTGTCCTGCCATGTCCACCTGAGTTGTGCTTCTGTGATTCCCACAAGTTACTGAAAAGCCACACATCTAGGACAACCACTTTGGAGGATTTTCCCCACTCACGAGATGTGTTTTGCTATTGATTCTCCACTAGTTGTGTATGGAATGCAAGTCATTAAAATTCTCTAATTTAAAACATTTTGCAAAAGTTAGGAAAGCTCAATCTAAAAGAGTGTAAAAAGGATTTCAGACTTCCGTAATGGAGGTTGTTTAGGATTTTAGGATAGTCTAATCCTACAGTGGAGATTAAACAAGATCAAGGGTTGTGAGTGAGTGTTCATAACTTGGGGGTTATGGGAACTTAATGTATTTTTCTAAGGTTTTATAAGTTTTATTAATTAAATGAATTTTTTTATTTTGTAATAGGTTAATTAAATATAAATGGTTGAAAATTATTTAATTAACCTAATCCATGTTATGAAATTTCATTGGTGGGACAATTAAAATATATGAATTAAATTTAGTTATTTTCAGGTAAGTTGGCCTAATGGGTTAGTTAAATTTAAATGGTTTAAATATATATAATTAACTTAACCCATGCATGGGCTTCACTTAATGGGACAATAGAACTAATAAAATTAATTATAAATTATTTTAACCCAATTGTTTTTCCTCTAGGACATGATTCCATTCCAAAGGTAAAGCGGGACCCATGACTGCCTTGGTGATTATTTGACTTCTTGCAAATCCTGTCCGATATGTAAATATCGCCACTGGAGAATTTCCATACCGTCGTTACGATAGTAATCATGGATGCATTTAATAATTGTAATCCATGCAACTGGTGAAAGAGATGTTAGGTTGGCTCCGTGTTCCTCGTGTCGTTATCGCAACACTGTAGTAACCATATGTTACACGTTTAAAATCCTCCAAGTTGTACGTGAAAGCAGATTGGTTCAGCTTCCTCACATTTTGTGACTTAGTCATGTTACATTCGTAATGACTATTTGTTAACCATCGTATAACTATTTATTAAAAAAAATCACTATTATATTATCTTTCCCATCTTTGATCTAGATATTTGGTTATCTTTTAACGTGTTTTGAGACTTGCATTGGGTGAGGCACGACACACACATGCAGATGATGGTCTAACAGTAGTAGTTGTACATCATAAGTTATTTTTCATATTAACATTGTTGATTCACTAGATAGATGGTGGAATTTCATAGTGACTTATTTTTTAGTAGGTAACATATAAGTGTGATTTGTTATTCCATGTCATGTTTAATAGAATACCATTATGGATGCATCAGTGCACATGTTGACTCAAAATATTTCGAGTGATGTTGTGGTCAGTGGCATTATAGACTATGTTGAGGATGTTGTGAGTGAGTTAACATATATGTTCTAGGTCATGTTCGTAGCATCTTCCACATGTATAGTGATATAGAGTGAGAGGGAGAGTAGTCATGTAGTGTTATTATGAAGGCCTAATCCTCCAATAGGGACAGATAATTCCTAGTACCTAGTAGTGATACTGATTGGTTATATGACATGGTATGCCCAACCTATGGACAAGATAATGACATTAAGGAGTGGTTGTGAGAATATAAATGATATTCATGTTATCAAGGATGTATAAATGATGGGGATTCCTTGATTCCTTGAGCTTCTATAGATATATCTAGTCATGAGGAGTACCACAATGATGATATATAGTTTAATGTTAAGGGCATAGAATTTATTGTAAACATTTTTATTCATTAATTATATATAGATATATTGGTTTTTAATAAAAACATTGTGTTTTATGTGATGAAAATTTATAGAGAATATGGATGATTTTATATTGTACTTGAATTAATTATATTTGATTGATAAATTGATCTTGACATACACATGACATTAGATGCGATTGACTTGGTTTTATATTACTATTTCTTTGTGCATAACATGTCATGGTTATTTGCATGATATATGAGCATATTGATATAATAATAGGATCAAGCCCATCTGTTTGTTATAATGGATAAGCTAACTTAAAAAAGAATGCATGGTGTCCACAAGCTCCAATAACCCCCCCTTGTTTATTATTTGTGTATAAGATTATATTTAAGTATTTATTAGAAACATAGATACAAATGCAATATTATCTTAACTCTCTTGTAGAAAAATATTCTTAAATATTTTTTGACCTACTTTTATTTTGGGCTTTATGATGGTTGATTATTAAGGTCTCCACTTTGAGAGACATCTCTCATAGGATACTAGGAAACCAGTATGCTGGAGGGAGAACAATCATGGGATATGGTACAATCATTGGATCGATGCCTTAAAGAAGAAGAAATATGTTGTTAGTGAAATATTTTTCATGACAAAACATGGGCTTGTTAAATACTCAAAAGCCTAGGTCACTCTGCTACTTATTGGAGTGACTCCCATATATTGATAATTATAAATTATGTGCACTATTTCTAACCTTGATGGATGGTTGATGACCAGAGAATATACATGTAGACCCTTTTTATAACCAAAATGGTCGGTTAGAGAGGGAAGAATGTGCTGGGAATGGAGGTGAAAAGGAAGGGGAGAGTTATGATAAGAAGGGAAACATATAATTCATTAACAAATAACTCATAACAGTTTTCCAAATCAATGAGAAGTACATATAAATACACATAATTATATAAGGACCATGAAACAATAACACATATTGACACAACGTTCAATTAGTAATTCTCTTTCCATTTCAAATGGAATAAAGTCCATGTTTAGAATCTGAGGGGAGAATTGAGATGTTTAATCTCTGCGTCGTTCATTGGTCAAGATGATCCAATGCTTTCCACTTTCTGTGAACTAATGCAGCATCAACAGTTGTTCGAAGTTGTGCCAGCTTTTATCCAATGGATGGGATCATGTAGTAAGAGGATTAAGGGATGAGATATGGTGTTCACAAAACTTGTCCTTGCATCTCATTTGCGAACTTCATTATGTTTTCTACCAGGTGAATCATCATATTTATAAGAAAGTTGATAAATTAAATATTCAATAGATACTATACATTTTAAATTTGTGAGATTAATGACAAATATAACATAAAATGAAAATAGAAACTTTGGAATGTTAAAAAATAAAAAATAATAGAATTATCTTCAAATCTTATTAGAGTTATTCGATTTTTTTTAATTTTATTTTATTGATTTTTATTTGTAATAGTTTTTTAAAAAAAATTTATTTATTTGATTTTTTACAAATAAAGATAAGATAAAAGACTAGATGTATTGGATTTGGGATTTTGTAACAATGATGAAATTAGAAGATTGGCCTTACAAGCCTAGAAGTTGGAAGTTGGAAATGGAACTCATATTTTACATAATTGCAAGTTTACTTTGAGTGAGATTTCTATCATTTTCTTCAAACTTGTTTTTAAATTGTATTGTGCAATTCTATCTCAATATTGTCATAAACTTTAATGAAGTTAATGAATTTTCAAATTAATTAGTGCAATATTAATTTTTTTGGGAAAAAATGAATATGTGAAAAATTATGAAATTGATTAGTCCAATCTATTATTGATAATTAAATAAAAATCACATAACTGTGAAAGAATATTTCAACAAACAATAATATCTTAACTTAATTTAGGTATTTTGTAATAGTTATTATAAAAACTCATTTGACATACATATTAATTTTTAAACTTCAAATGACATCTATATAATTTTCTAGACTGCCAAACAATTTTACTGTGACATGTAACATTGAACGTCAAAATCCAGCACTATCTAAGGAAATTCGAAGCATCCCATCCCCATACTACTTGTGGATCTTTTATTCCCATTTACGCGTAGGGAAAAAACATTCTACTTAGTACGGAATGTAGCAGAAAAATATATCTGTTACAGAAGGAAAATTCGAAGCATCAATTTGCGAGCTCAAGTTTCAACAGATCCCTAAACAAGACCCTCCCAACATATCTTTTAATGACTGCATCTTTGTAAACGTTGTCCTTTCTTATTCAAAAGACGTCCTATCATTGAATTATCACAACCCGTCTTCGTGCTCATAGAATCTGTAAGTACATAAAAGGAATCGGCCTGAACCAGAAAACCCAAGGGGAGATGTATTAATGTTTTAATCAAAACAGTCTGAACCCACTGGAATTAGCAACTTTTTCTAAGACTAATTTCTGGGATTTTTAATGAAAAATATAGTTATATTTAATGGTACAAAATCTTGATTAACAACATTTCTTTCCACTAATTTCTAACATTTATTAAGAAAAATATGGATATATTTGATTGTGTAAAATCTCCATAAATAACATTATAATTCAAGTGTACTTTCTTAGATGTATTATGAAAATTATGTTTATATTATATGGTGCTTGATCTGAATATAAAAATATGAATATGTAAATTGATTTTTCTAAATCTAGAGACGGAGAGTGATGGAAAGACATAAAAGAGAGATTGGTATAGAAAACCAAGAATGTGGGTTGGCCTAAAAATGGGTTAGAGAGTTGTGAAATAAGTACATGAATGCCTTGATAAAGTTAAAAACATAGAATTCCACAATTCAAATTAGGAGATCTAAATATTGGGTAGTATCTATAGATATGGCTTACACCAAATAGAGACATTATATATACAAATGGACAATAGAATAAGATTACAACCATTTTTGTTTTTCGTAAAAAGTGAATTACAATGTATATAAAGAGGTGTCCCCATTTTATTATTAGCCTCATTAAAAATGGTAATCTAATAGATAACATTAATAAGATATATTTCATTATTCTAAGCCTAAATACAATGTACTAGTTGCAGAAAAAAATTAAATAATTTAACTTCATAATTAATTGTTTAAAATAAATTGCAACAATACATATTAGAGTAAAAACCCAATTCAATTCACCTATAGATGAGAGTAGGGAGAGATTCACTTAAAAATTACTCATCTTCACATCTAAAATACCTATATAAAGTAACCACAAAAAGACAATTTGATAACATAAACTAACAATTTCCCAACACCCCAATCTTCTTACCAACACCTTGGTCTTCTTGCCACTATCTAATATTTCTATTGAGTCACGTAACCAAAAGGGGGAGCATGGGGAGTGAGGATGGAGATAAGGTAGGAAAGAGAGAGGGAGGAGGAAGTGAAATAAATATGCATATAACTAAATGCTTCACGTTTTTAAAATGTCTTTCAACCCTTATACAAGTTTTTTTCATATTATATACAAATTTTGTTTTAAAAATATATTAAATTTTCATTAATTTTTTCTTTAATTTATTTTTAGTTGTAGATGTGGAAAGTAGTTCCAGATCAATAACACATTACAACAACTAGCCATTGGGTCTAATTTAGATGTAAATCATAAAATCTATTTAATTGTAAAAATAGAGATTACGTTAAAATATAAATAAATTTTGAAAATGCATGAAAATATGAATGAATAGTATTGTGTATGGATACAACTCAATTTTCTTCAAATCATGTGAGATTCGTTAGCAACTAGTGATGTAAAATAAATCAATTCGTAGGGAAATATAGCTAAAAATTAAAAATGTTTATGTCATTAGACTATAATGTATATTGTGATATGTGCAGTTAAATTATGGCTAGACATACCTCTAACTATGCTATATGATTGTCTAAATTTCCTCAAGTTTGTAGTAGGCTCTCCCTACATTGTCTCCACAACATATTTAAGGATAGTAGTAGATTATCATATTGTGCATTTTATTCCCACTACAAAGCTACTGAGGTTTCCCGCTTCAAGTGGCACGGTCATATAATTCAATTTTATTCTCTTATTTTCATAACATTTTTTCATATTCTTATTAATTTACTTCAATGATTTAGTGATTTATTTTTATTGAATTCTATGGGAACTGTTACAAGATCCATAAAATTATGGAAAAGTATCAACCAAATACATGATTAAGAATACATCTAAGTCATGACTAGTAAACTAATATGTGGTATATATATCAAATGGTTACAAGATCCCTAAAAAGGATTAGTTTCAAAGAACTTGTTGTAAGTCATCAGGAAATCCTTCTCTCGAACCCGCATTTGATATCAACACTTTGCCACACCCAAAAAACATAGATTTATTAAAGGGGTCATGTGTTATCCACCTATTAATATTATTCCCCTCATTTATTTCAAATAATTATTTTTTGATCATTAGTTAATACATATCAAAAGACAATTCAAAATATAAAATTATCAAAACCTTTATCTCATATGTTGACTCAATAAATAAAAATGAATTCTTTCTACATGTTAGAACACTACTTTTTGTATAGGGATGTTGTAAAAAATATAAATAAAACTCTTACAACTTCAAAGTCACTCTTGCATTGTGTAGACACCATGTGTCACATATCACTTATCTGATCCATCACTTCCCACTACATCACAATCATCATTCACACTTAGTGTGTCATCATCAAAATCAAACTCTTCCTAATCCATTCCATTACATGTTTCTATCTTGTTTTTAAAACCATCTTATGCTTCTAACCATTCATTATCTATACCATCCCTTTCTCAATCTACATTGTCATTTTTTCCACTTTGGACGAGTTATTATGGCCATCCTTTCTAGAATCTTCCACATTATCCCCACCTTTATCTAGATCTCAAGCATCTATATCATCATGCGATCACATTATTCCGGCCACCATGACCATTACTTCTTCCTCCACCTCGCTAAACAACATTCCACTTATCACACACTCTATTATTCCATCTACATTGTGTTTTTCATCACATATGATTACACACATCACTTCACCTAGCTTACAGACTTATAAAACATACATCTCACTTCCTTCCTCACCACTTATTCAAGCTTCATTCTTTCTTGTGGTGTATTTGTTACATACTCTACTATCTATCAAGGTTATTTACATCACTCTTGCATTTATGCCTCGTCACTTGTATACCCTTATGCATCCATCTCTTCCTTGCAAGTACATATTTTTACTCCCATTTTTGTACTTACTTTATAGATTTGTTTTTTAATCACCTTCGTGTCTCTTAAATCACTCATTTAAGCACCATTTTTACTATACATTCCTCTTTTTATGCTCACATCCACACGACCCTTTCTTCTTATGCATGGGCCTCACAATCCCTCTCCACATTCCATTGCACATCCACATGATTTCAATTTTCTCCCAAATTCTCATTTTTTTAAAGTTCAAGAATACATTATGCTTCCTATTTCATGTCATCCTCCTATTATTACACCAACTCATCACAAGATCACGTCATTGACTATCACACCTTTTTCAGACATCACTATATTTTCAACAGCCCATTCACCTGATATCATCCCTATCACCACACTTTATAACAATTTACTTTCTACCATTGGTATATTCTCCTATCCTTGGCCACCAGACATTCTTACATATCCAAGACATTCATCACCTTTTTTGTGTGTTTCATCCCCATGATCACATTCTTCACTAACCACCTTTATGTGGCTTCTATTCAACATTCTTTCTTCAATCATCCTCCAAATCATCCACACCACTCCAATCATTTATTTCAACTTCCACTTACTTCTATACATCATGTCCCTTCTTCATCTAGTCCCTATATTGAACATGGGTGTAGTCATTTATTTCCCAATACTTATCTAGCCAGGTTGGAACTTCATCCAGACAAGTCCAAAAGCTCACTCGAAGTGTGCATAGTCACCATGTCCCTCCTTTGTTTTCTTCACAAGATGTTAGCATGCATGTTTATAACCATAACCACCACTAATATGGAAAGAAATATCATAGCATGTCAATTTGGAAATACACATAATAAGTAAGTTCAATCAACATAAAGAATGATCAATAAGATTCGAATCCCCATAAATCCATACTTAGATCTAGTCACTTTAGATATCCAAACATAATTATCCATTGCATAACCAAATTGAACACATAACAAGAGTTCTGATTACATCACCACTGATTACAACCATGTGCACTTGCATATAGACTATATCATCAAATTACATCATCAAGACTCTAAAATACAATACTCACAACATAGAAGCACTCTCAAGGACTAGCTCTCCATCATCCGCACTAGCACTAGCCAAAATAAGGATGCACATCATATATACATATATATATATATATATATATATATATATATATATATATATATATACAATGAGGAATTTCCCTTCATTTCCTACATGCACCTTTCCTAATAATAGGCATTCTGTAATAATATCATGTATATTTTTCTAAGTTTTCTTTACTCATGATTTAATTCCGGTTATTAGATTATCTCCATGTGCTACCTTTGTCTTCCTCAACATGTGTATTATCATGTTTTTGTTCCTTGTTTTGCATGTTGTTTCCTATTTTTATCCCTTGCATGCTTCTCATGTCATATTCCTTTTATATATTTTTATCCCTTCTCCCAAAATAGGCCAATTCCCGAATTTGGAAACATATATGTGCGCTAACCTATTATAGTGTTGCACACTTCCACACACTACCATATTTATTTTTTCTTCTCCCACATGTATGCCTCTACATGCATCTTCCATATTTTTCACATGGCTAGTAATTAGCCATTTCCTTTCAATACAACTCATTCAATCATTACCTCCTATTCATATCTTTTCTATCTCTACTATTCCTTCCTCTATGGATTTTTTCTTCTAACTTTGGAAATAAATATTTCTAAATCAAACTATAACCCCTTTCGAGTACCCTTTTTCGAGATTAAACTCTTGGCAAGATTTCTTGTCTCCTGTTTAAGGAAAAATTATTAAAAATATCACTTACTTTTATTCCTATTACCTCACCATGCCTTGTCATAAATCTATAGGTAAAGTGGTAAATATTATGGCTATTTGGTGAAAGTGCAAACTATGAAACTCTTAAAAATATATTTCCTTGAAATCTCTAGAAACTTTTCTTCAACTATCAAGCCTTAGCTCAAGGAATTTGGGCTTGAGTCTCCAATTTTTCTATTTCTAATCCTCCTTAACACCCCTAAAAACTTGACATAGACTCTCATTAAAAATAATCACATGTGGAACTTTCATACAATAAATCTTCTTAAATCTTGATGATGCGCCAAAATTAGCAGGAACTTAACAAGGTCATAACTTGAGCTACGTGTGTCAGTTTAAGTCTAGTTTTTTTGAAACCACATGTTTCGATGAGAAGAATGCATCGGAAACCTTCCCTACCAATTTGATCAAGTTTTTTCACATTTTCGGGCCCTAAATCTACCATCTTGAGGCTGAAAATTAGGATTTAAGTTGTACTTCAGTTTTTTCCTATTTTTGGCTATTAGTTAATTTTAGTCTATTAGTCTCATTATGAGTTAGAAATTTGGTAATTCCTCTAAATTAGGAATGTACAATATTCATGGAAATTTTTGTTCCCATACAAATAAGCATGCAAACATACTAAGAATAGCAAGTTCTAGTAAATTGCTAAAAATAGTAATTTCCACCACCTAGAGTAGATTTAGTCAAAGTTAGTTAGAGTTTTCTTGGAAAATCAAGTTTGGAGTTCTTTTCCTATTTAGGAAACATTGTAATTCAGTATTCAATAAAAAATAAGGAGATCTATTTTCTTTTGGAGTTCATATTATTTGTAGTATATCAAGTTTGTTTAGAATTTGGCTACATTACTTGACAATGTGTTTATGAAGATTCTTCCCTAAATATTTTATTCCTTAAGAAGGATCTGAAGACCCTTAAAATATCTTCCTAACTCCCGAAACTATCACTTTTCTCTTAAGTTCTCTTCAAGCCCAAGTTTGAGTTCACAAAGAACAAGAATGTTTTATCCAACTATACTAACACAATCTAACCCACGTTTTCCTTATTTTCATGCACACAAAGTTTGGTAACTCAATACTTCTCCCAAACCTATCAATAAATCATGGAAATTTTACCCTTAGCTATCAAACCCTCACCTACTGGTGTTATCATAAGATTTTCACTCTTTCTTAAAAACTGATTAATTTTCATTATATAATCACTTTTGGATATAATTTAATAAACTGTTTATATGCTAGATTCCAAATCACAATATTTGAAAGAGAGTATATTAGTTTCAATTTTTCTTGAATCTACAAACCCTAGATAGGATTTTGAAGAACTTGAGTACCTTAAAACTATTGAAATTTAAGTGAAATTTGTTTACAAATCCTAAAACTTATTTCATAATTTTGTGATGACATTATGTAACGCCTGCTAAAAACACCCGCATGAGACCCAAGAACAACCTAGGGTTTTTTGGTGCTCAAATTAGTCTCACCCCTTATGCCATTAAAAATGGGTTAGAGAGTTGGGAACTAAGTACATGAATGCCTTGATAAAGTTAAAAATTTAGAATTCCACAATTCAAATTAAGAGATCCAAATATTGGGTAATATCTATAGATATGGCTTACACCAAATAGAGACATTATATACGCAAATGGAAAATACAATAAGATTACAACCATTTTTTTTCATAAAAAGTGAATTACAATGTATATAAAAGGGTGTCCCCCATTTTATTATTAGCCTCATTAAAGATGGTAATCTAATAGATAATGATAGTTATATATATTTCTTTATTCTAAGCCTAAATAAAATGTATTAGTTGTAGAATAAAATTGAGTAATTTAACTTTATAATTAATTGTTTAAATTAAATTGCAACAGTACATATTAGAATGAAAAACTAATTCAATTCACCTATAGATGAGAGTAGGGAGATATTCACTTAAAAATTACTCATCTTCACATCTAAAATACCTAAATAAAGTAACAGGAAAAAGACATTTTGATAACATACACTAACAATTTCCCAACATGCCAATCTTCTTACCAACACCTTGATCTTCTTACCACTATCTAATATTTCTATTGAGTCACGTAACCAAAAGGGGGAGCATGGGAAGTGAGTATGGAGATAAGGTAGGAAAGAGAGAGGGAGGAGGAAGTGAATTAAATATGTATATAACTAAATGCTTCATGTTTTTTTAAAATGTCTTTCAGCCCTTATACAAGGTTTTTCATATTATATACAATTTTCGTTTTAAAAATATAAAAAAAATTCCTCTATTTTTTTTAAAATTTATTTTTAGTTGTAGATGTGGAAAGTAGTTCCAGATCAATATAACACATTAGAACAACTAGCCATTGGGTCTAATTTAGGTGTACATCATAAAATCTATTTAGTTGTAAAAATAGAGATTAAGTTAAAATATAAATAAATTTTGAAAATTCATGAAAGAATGAATGATTAGTATTGTGTATGGATACAACTCAATTTTCTACAAATCATGTGAGATTCGTTAGCAACTAGTGATGTAAAAAAAATCAATTCATAGGAAAACATACCTAAAAATTAAAAATGTTATAGCATTAGACTATAATGTATATTGCGATATGTGTGGTTAAATTATGGCTAGAATTACCTCTAGTTTAAGGTAGGCTCTCCCTACATTGTCTCCACAACATATGTAAGGATAGTAGTAGATTATCATATTGTGGATTTTATTCGCACTATGAGGTTGCAGAGGTTTCCCGCTTCAAGTGGCACGGTCATATAATTCAATTTTATTCTCTTATTTTCATAACATTTTTCCATATTCTTATTAATTTACTTCAATGATTTAGTGATTTATTTTTATTGAATACTATGGGAACTTTTACAATATCCATAAAATTATGGAAAAGTATCAACCAAATACAGGATTAAGAATACATCTAAGTCATGACTAGTAAACTAATATGTGGTATATATATCAAATGGTTACATGATCCCTAAAAAGGATTAGTTTCAAAGAACTTTTTGTAAGTCATCAGGAAATCCTTCTCTCGAACCCGCATTTGGTATCAACACTTTGCAACACCCAGAAAACATAGAAGGGTTAAAGGGGTCATATGTTATCCGCCTATTAATATTATTCCCCTCATTTATTTCAAATAATTATTTTTTGATCATTAGTTAATACATATCAAAAGACAATTCAAAATATAAAATTATCAAAACCTTTATCTCATATGTTGACTCAATAAATAAAAATGAATTCTTTCTACTTGTTAGAACACTAATTTTTGTACAGGGATGTTGTAAACAATTTAAATAAAACTCTTACAACTTCAAAGTCACTCTTGCATTGTGTAGACGCCATGTGTCACATCTCACTTATCTAATCCGTCACTTGCCACTACATCACAATCATCTTTCACACTTAGTGTCTGATCATCAAAATCAAACACTTCCTAATCCATTCCATTACATATTTCTATCTTGTATTTAAAACCATATTACTCTTCTAACCATTCATTATCTATGCCATCCCTTTCTCAATCAGCATTGTCATTTTGTCCACTTTGGACGTGGTATTGCAGGCATCCTTTCTAGAGTCTTCCACATTATCCCCACCTTTATCTAGATCTCAACCATCTATATCATCATGTTATCACATCATTCCAGCCACCATGATCATTACTTCTTCCTCCACCTCGCTAAACAACATTCCACTTATCACACACTCTATTATTCGATCAACATTGTGTTTTTCATCGCATGTGATTACACACATCACTTCGACTAGGCTACAGACTTATAAAACATACATCTCACTTCCTTCCTCACCACTTATTCAAGATTCATTCTTTCTTGTGGTGCCTCTGTTACATCCTCTACCATCTATCGAGGTTATTTACAACACTTTTTCATTTATGCCTTGTCACTTGTATACCCTTATGCATCCATTTCTTCCTTGCAAGTACATAATTTTACTCCCATTATTGTACTTCCTTAATATATTTTTTTATTAATCACCTTCATGTCTCCAAAATCACTCATTTAAGCACCATTTTTATTATACATTCCTATTTTTAAGTGCACATCCACACGACCATTTATTCTTATGCAAGGGCCTCAAAATCCCTCTCCATATTCCATTTCACGTCCACATGATTTCAAATTTCTCCCACCCTCTCATCTGTTTAAATTTCAATAATACATTATGCTTCCTATTTCATGTCATCCTCCTATTATTACACCAACTCATCAGAAGATCACGCTATTAACTATCACACTTTTTTCGGACATCACTATATGTTCAACACCCCATCTGCCTGATATCATCCATATCAACACACTTTATAACAATTTACTTTCTACCATTTGTCTATTCTCCTTTCCTTGGCCACTAGACATTCTTGCATATGCAAGACATTCATCACCTTTTTTGTGTGTCTCATCCCCATGATCACATTCTTCACTGACCACCTTTATGTGGCTTCTTTTAAACATTTTTTCTTCAATCGTCACCCAAATCATCCACCACTACAATCTTTTATTTCAACTATCGCTTACTTCTATACATCATATCCCTTCTTCGTCTAGTCCCTATATCAAACAGGGTGTAGTCATTTATTTCCCAATACTTATCTATCTAGGTTGGAACTTCATCCAGACAAGTCTAGAAGCTCACTTGAAGTGTGCATAGTCATCGGGTCCCTCCTTTGTTTTCTTCACAAGATGTTAACATGCATGTTTATAACCATAACCACCACTAATATGGAAAGAAATATCATAACATGTTAATTTGGAAATACACATAATAAGTAAGTTCAATCAACATAAAGAATGATCAATAAGATTTGAATTCCCATAACTCCATACTCAGGTCTAGTCACTTTACCTATCCAAACATAATTATCCATTGCATAACCAAATTGAACATATAACAAGAGTTCTGATTACATCACCATTGATTACAACCATGTGCACTCGCATATAGACTATATCATCAACTTACAACATCAAGACTCTAAACTAAAATACTCACAACATAGAAGCACTCTCAAGGACTAGCTCTCATCATCCGAAGTAGCACTATCCAAAATAAGGATGCACATCAAATATATATACATGGTGGGGAATTTCCCTTCACTACCTACATGCACCTTTCCTAATAATAGGTGTTCTCTAATAATATCATGTATGTTTTCTAAGTTTTCTTTACAATAGATCAAGCTATAAATAGCTTTCTTTACTAATGATTTAATTCTGGTTATTACACTATCTCCATGCGTTGCCTTTGTCTTCCTCAACATGTGCATTATCCTATTTATGTTCCTTGTTTTGCATGTTCTTTCCTATTTTTATCCCTTATATGCTTCGCATGTCATATTTCATTTGTATATTTTTATCCCTTCTCCCAAAATAGGCCAATCCACGAATTTGGAAACATGTATGCACGCTAACCTATTCTAGTGTTGCACACTTCCACACACTACCCTATTTATTTTTTCTTCTCCCACATGTACGCCTCTACATGCATCTTCCATATTTTTCACATGGCTGGTAATTATCATTTTTCTCTCAATAAACTCATTCAATCACTACCTCCTATTCATATCTTGTCTATCTCTAGTAGCCATTCCTCTATGAATTTTGTCTTCTAACTTTAGAAATAAATATTTCTAAATTAAAATATAACCCCTTTCAATTACCCTTTTTCGAGATTAAAGTCTCTGCAAGATTTCTTGTCTCTTGTTTAAGGAAAATTACTTCAAATCTCGCTTACTTTTATTCCTATTAGTTCACCATGCCTTGTCACAAATCTACAGGTAAAATGGTAAATATTATAGCTATTTGGTGAAAGTGCAAACTATGAAACCATTAAAAATATCTCTCCTTAAAATATCTAGAAACGTTTCTTCAACTATCAAGCCTTAACTCAAGGAATTTGGGCTTGAGTCTCCATTTTTTTTTTCTACTACTCCTTAACACCCCTGCAGACTTGACATAGACTGTCACTAACAATAATCAAATGTGAAACTTTCAGACAATAAATCTTCTTAAAGCTTGATGATGTGCCAAAATTAGGAGGAACTTGAGAAGGTCATAACTTGAGCTCCAGGTATCAGTTTGAGTCTATCTTTTTTAAACCACATGTTTCAATGAGAAGAATGCACCGGAAATCTTACCTACTAATTGAATCAAGTTTCGTCACATTTTTTGGCCCTAAATCTGCCATCTTGAGGCCGAAAATTAGGATTTAAGTTGTACTTCAATTTTTTCCTATTTTTTGGCATTAGTTAATTTTAGTCTATTAGTTGCATTATGTGTTAGAAAGTTGGAAATTCCTCTAATTTAGGAATGTAGAAGATGCATGGAAATTTTTGTGTCTGTACAAATAAGCATGCAAACTTACTAAGAATAGCAAGTTCTAGTAAACTGCTAAAAAAAGTAATTTCTGCCACCTAAAGTAGATTTACTGAAAGTTAGTTAGAGTTTTCTTGGAAAATAGAGTTGGGAGTTGTTTTCATATTTAGGAAACATTGAAATTCATTATTCAATAACAAAGAATGATATCTATTTTCTGTTGTAGTTCTTATTATTTGCAATGTATCAAGTTTTTTTAAAATTTTGCTACATTACTTCACAATGTGTTTATGAAGATGCTTACCTAAATATTTTATTCCTTAAGAAGGATCCTAAGGCCCTAAAAATATATTCCTAACTCCCAAAACTATCACTTTTCTCTTAATTTTTCTTCAATCCCAAGTTCGATTTCACAAAGAACTAGAATGTTTTATCCAACTATACTGACACAATCTAACCCACTTTTTGGTTATTTTCATGTATGTAAAGTTTGGTAACTCAATGCTTCTACCAAACCTATCAATCAATCATGGAAATTTTACCCTTAGCTCTCAAACCATCACCTACTGGTGTTATCATAACATTTTCACTCTTTCTTTAAAATTGATTATTTTTCATTATATAATCACTTTTGGATATAATTTAATAAATTGTTTATATGTTATATTCCAAATTGCAATATTTGAAAGTGAGTATACTAGTTTCAATTTTTCTTGACTCTACAAACCGTAGGTAAAGTTTTGAAGAACCCGGGTATCTTAAAACTATTGAAAATTAAGTGAAATTTGTTTACAAATCCTAAAACTTATTTCATAATTATGTGATAACCTTATCTAACACCCACTAAAAATGCCCGCATGAGACCTAAGAAAAACCTAGGGTTTGTTGGTGCTCAAACTAGTCTCACCCCTTTTGCCATTAAATCCCTCAGTTTGCTACCTTTGTCATGGTTTTTATCTCCTCGTGTTGGTGCTTGAAGACTCTATCATCCATTTGGTTTCCATGATTAGTTCCTTCCTTGGTCAAGGATCACTTAAAGATCCAGAATTTGTTTTTCATTTCTCTGTCCATCTGAAGGTGTCTGTAAAATTGGGAATAAAACTCGAGTTGTTCCTTTCCTTCCATTTTCCGCAGTCATGTGTTGTTGTCCCTTCCATTTTTTATCCCAAATACATGAGGAAACATGATTGAATTTATCTTAGTGGATCATGTGTGAACCTGATAACATTTCTAAATTCTCTGTCCTTGAATAAAATTTCATCTCTAGGCTCAAACGATGGTTTCCTTACCTGTTAACGGTTTGATGGGTGTGTTTCTATCTCTGGGTTTGATTTACATCTCTGCATCAATGAAAACATGGTCCTTTTTTGTTGGATGCCACTTGGCAAGGCACTTTAAAAACTCTATGGATCCTTTTAACCTAGAACTTGTCCATGTGGAGGAACGACACTCGTTTGAAGACTCATCTTTTGGTTTGGCCTTGAATTTGCGTCGAGGGGACACATGGAGGATTCTACTACTTTTCCCAGACTTAGACAATTTTTTCATGCATCAGGTGAAATTTTGGCGGGTTGTGGACACGTGGTGGGTTGGTGCTCATTTGAAGATCTACCTCAGAGTCCCACCTTAACAAATGTGACAGAAGGACAGGTGGAAGCTTCCACCGGCTCCGCTTTGTACTTAAACTTTTTAAAGAAATTTTCTAAGGCATGGGACACGTGGTGATCCCGTGCTCATTCAGAGTCTTCACTCTTGGGGACCATCTTGAAGTTACACCATAAAGATATGTGGAGGTTTCCGTCGGGTCTTCCTTTACTTATAATTTTCAAGCAACTTCCTAAAAGGCCTAAGAAACGTGGAGGGACCACACATGTTTTGGGACCGACCCTTGAGTTTTGTTTTGAAGAAGCACCAAGAGGACACTTGGAGGCTTTCACTCACTCTTCATTTTTTCTTGGACATTTCAACGGCCGAAGAAGACTGTATCGAACCTTAGACACATGGCACCTTTCACTGAAATTTCAAACTTTTTAACAAACTCTACCAGACTGAGACACGTGTTGAGCCTGCGCTTGTTTGGGGTCTCTACTTTCGGGGACCATCTCAAAATGCACCATTGAGACACGTAGCAATTTAAAAATTCAAAAGGTGAGGAGGCTGGCCATGGGAGGCAACTTGGATTTTTTGCCTCTTATTGTCGAAAAGATTAAACTCATCAAAATGACCTGCAAGCCTGATAGAGAATAGTAAAAATTTTCTTCAATCAACGACGAAGGTATGGACTTTCTGGGGAAATTTGGAAAATTTTCCTTTTATGAAAAAATGGGTTAAAGTGTAAAAAGGAAGTGCGGTTCCTCTGGGACCCACATCAGAAACTAGAGGTGGAAGGGTAGAACTGTGGGGAAAATTTGGAAAAATTTCCTTTTTCCAAAAAAAGAGGTAAAATAGTAGAATCAAGTTGCAGTTCCTCTGGGACCCACATTGGGAGACGTGTCAAGCCCATTTTTCAAAGGTGGAGGGGTGGAGAAAAATGAGAAATTTTACAGTTTTTCTTGAAGGGTGTACAAGGTAAAAATGAACCCCCAAGCCCATCTTAACTTGGATCTCCCATGTGGACGGTCCAAACTAAAAAGGGAGATTATTACATGACAAAATTGCCCAAAAGGAAATGAAAACAAAATAATTACTCTAAAGTTATTTTCAAAGGTTGATTTCTAAAGTAGAAGAAATATAAATGTTAAAGACCCCTTTAAAATATACTGGGGAGTTATGTACATGGAATTCCCTTTATAAAATGGGGAGGAATAAAGATTTAAATGATTTCTCTAACTCCTTATAAAAAGGAGGAATTAAAATTTACAATTGTAAGACCCGTTAGGGGTAAATGTAATTATTTGTAAAAGAATTGTTATGAAAGGGTGTGTTGGTTACCAAACCACTAGAGGGGAATTATTTAAATCCATGATGGGGGAGAGAAATAGAAGGAGAGAGATTTATTTGGGAAGTGGATCAAAAAAATTTGTGTGGTCTAAGTGAAGGCAAGTGGTGGGCATTGGAGAGGGGCATTCTTGAAGGGTGTCATAACTGGGGTACATAAAGTATAACCCAAGATGGTTCCTAGCCAGGGAAAGAAGATATTTTAATTGATTTAATTCCTCCATAGCTTGAGGTGCCGGATCTGGGTTACCACGTAGGAATTCATTGAGGAACATAGAGTCCTTCCTATCCCTCTATACAGATAAGTATTTAATTTTACAACTATTTTTTGTGTAATGAATTTACATTTCTTTTTGCATTTATGAAAGAAATTTTTATATGTATATTTTGATTTTGTTAAGAAAATTAAAATTCATGTGTAATAAATATCTATTGGATGTTTTATATGGAAAAGTATAAATTTTTTTAACACGAAATTATTGGTTTGGAAAAAGTCACGTCACATTTTGGTATCAGAGAAATTAATCCTATAGGTTTGTGACGTGGGTTAAATAATTGTATAAATAATGTAAATAAATAAATATTAAAATTATTTAAAAGGGAAAGAGAGAGAGAATTCAATATTAAATGATTATATTTAATTACTTTATTATTATAAATTTTATTTTATTACTTTTCACATTAGACTTTAGGTTTTTTAATTTTCTCATTGGCATTTAAAATTTTATGACAAAGGGTTAATTTGGTTAGTGACATATTTTATTTAATACCTATAATGTGTAATATGTGCAGGTCAAGGTAAATTGTGGGGTAAAGGGATGTGTAAATAATTGAATGGTCTCCCATGTAAGAGACAACCCTCCTCACGAAAATGAATTTGAATTTTTCCTATTGATCTATGACATAAGGGTAATTTAAATGGGGCCATAATTTAATTCTAATATTATTGCTATTAATATTTAAACTATAGGTTATGTAAGCTATGTCCATCATATGCTAAGTGGTTGATTAAATAAAATTACCACCTAACCTAATTTTAACTTTTACATTAAATTTTACCTATATATTTAAATTTACATATAAAACATTTAAAACAAAATCTAAATGTTTGAAAGACATAAAATTTTAATAAAAGTCTAACCCAGCTACACCTTATTTTCTATCCCCCCATTTAAATTCATATATCAAACAAAAGTCAAAGTTTATTTTGAAAAAAAAAAAACACACACTGCTTAACCGCCATGTCACTTTTCTTTTAAGAAAGGAATAAAAAGTAATTAATCCAAGTAAAATAATATGCCACATTACTTTAATATACATATAATTACTTTAACTTATAATTTTTTTTTGACCGATCTAATGAAAGGATTAAGTAAATTTAATTTACTTAAGTTACCCTAAGGAGACAACGCTCATTAACAATAGGAAAATGTTTTTTTATTTTTATTGGCTCAAGTCCTATCTATGTTCCCCGTGTATAAAATTATATATATATTATACTATAAATTATTTATGATGAAATTATAGAATGTAGTCTAACCTTATATAATAATAACTATAATCTAATTTAATATGCTAAACTATATCATAAATAATATAACTATAACTTATATCTTAATAATTATAATAATAATAACAAAAAAACTATATACATAAAATTAGTTTGCAGCCACTTTATAAATTAATATTTATAAAATAAAAGTTTAAAATCTAACCAACTTGTTTTAAGTATTTGGATATAGTTAAAAAAATCTCTACAAAAGGCATACCGTATTAATTTAAAACTAATATTTAGAAGAAAGAGAAGCATTAATAATAGTACAAGGAGACATTGAGAAGAAAATTTAATAAATCAAATGATGTTTAAAGAAGTTGATTCCCTTATTGGTTGATACTCATTTTTATTATTTAAATTATAAGATCTACATTGCATTATAAACTCCACTTTTTTTTATTATTTTGTTTTAGTTGATGAAGTTTTTTTTTTCTAGATTTCCTTACACGAATTTGTGTGTAAACACAGAGAGTGAATACATTTAAAGATGGAATCTCAACATGAGCTGGATTACCTTGAACTTAAACAATGAAATCAACAACTATCCAGGGAAGTAGAAGAGATTACTTGGCAATTTGAAATTTTGAAAAAGTAATTTGCTGATTCCATGAAGAAAAATACTAAGGATAATGATAAGTCTGATAAAAAATTGATTAAAAAGAGGAATTTCCAACCCATTCATAATTCAAATTCTATTGATGAACATTCTTCTAATTTTGATTCTGAATCCTCTAATTCTGATAAGGGAGGTAGAAATAATAAGGAAATTAAGCACTTTGCAAAAAAAATCAAACTGTCAGAATATTCAGGTGATGTAGGATCTAGAGAAGAAGCGGAGAGGTGGTTATCTAGTTTAGAACATTATTTTGATTTGAAAAATACTGGCAGTAGAAATAGGACTCAAATAACATCCTATCAACTGAAAAATGTTGCTTTAAACTGGTGGGAAGACACTATAAAAAGAGAAAAAATAAGACCTCACAAAATTAAATGGAATCAATTTAAAACTTTGTTTCATAATAAATACCTTTCAGATTATTTCCTACAAGAAAGGAAAAATGAGTTCTTTGATTTGAAACAACGTGCACAAAAAGTAAATGAGTATCCACAAATTTTTGAAAGATTAAATAGGTTTGTACCTTTCATTTTGGGAAGAGATAGAGTTGTTAGATTCATCAATGGACTTAGAGAGGATTATAAGGCTAGTGTTTGGTGTGGTAAACCAACTAAGATAGATGAGGCCTGTTAAATAGCAGAACAATTTGAAAAGAAAAATGAGATTAAGAGAAAACAAAATGAGGATTTTAAGAGAAAGAATAATAATTCATTATATGGGAATAATAGAAAAATAAAATTTTCTGATACTGCATAATGTAGGCATGCTAGTTTTGGAAATCAACAAAAAAAATGGAAACAAAGAGCTTGCCAAGAAAATTCCTAATGAGATTAAATGTTGGAATTGCGGAGAAAAACATTATGAAAAGGGGTGTCCACAAACATCAAAAGGGTGGAATAGAAATAATATTAAAAATAAAAAACATTACAGTAATAAAAATCAGCAGAATGGTATTGATCAAAAGAAGGATAAAACTTCAACTATGAAAATTCATGTTGCAGTCAAGACAGAGAAATAGATCCTATCGCAGTTGAGATGGCAGATGGAAGGATAATTAGACATACTGGAGCCATGATAGAAGACCTAAACATTCAGTTAGACAATCTTGATTCTTGTGATCATTTTCATTTACTGAAACTAGGACAATATGATGCAATCCTAGGAATGACTTGGTTAGAGAAAAAAAATGTTTTGATTAGTTATGAAAATAAAAAAGTTGTTATAAAAGATAAAAATAATTCTTTTAAAACTTTACAATGGACAAAAAGGCCCATTAAAATTAAAACCATTTCTGCTATGTAATTAAAAAGGAGTCTTAGGAAAAGTTGTAAATCTTTTTGTGCAATGGTCACTCAGGGTGATGATGGAACTAAGTTAGACATCAATATCCAGCATATAGTTCAAGAATTTATAGATTTTTTCCTTGAGGAAATAGAAGAATTACCCCTGAGAAGAATTGTAGAGCATGCCATAGATCTAATTCCTAGGGTTGAACTTGTATCCAAAGCCCCTTATCGACAATCAATTCTTGAGTTATCTGAACTTAAAGTACAATTATCTTAATTGCTTAAACAGGGAAAAATTAGACCAAGTGTTTCTCCATGGGGTGCACCGATATTATTCATTAAGAAGAAAGATGTATCTATGAGATTGTGTATTGATTATAGATAACTGAATAAATTGACCATCAAGAATAAATATCCCTTACCTAGAATTGATGACCTATTAGATCAATTAAGTGGTGCTACATAATTTTCTATAATTGATTTGCGTTATGGGTATCATCAAATTAGAATTAAAGAATCAGATATTCTGAAAACTACTTTTAGAACTAGATATGGACATTATGAATTTGTAGTTATGCCTTTTGGTTTAACTAATGCTCCTGCAACTTTTATGAATTTGATGCATGATGTGTTTAGACATTTCTTAGATGTGTTTGTGATTATATTTCTAGATGATATTCTGATATACTCAAAAAGTGAAAAAGAACATGAACACCATGTAGGTTAGTTTTAGATACTTTACGAAAATATCAACTTTATGGGAGGTTGAGCAAATGTGAATTCTTTAAAACTAAAGTTTCTTATCTAGGACATATAATTTCTGAAAAGGGAATAACACCAGACCCATATAAATTAAAAGTTTTCCAAGAGTGGGTAATACCAAAAGATGTGCGAGAGAAAAGAAGTTTTCTTGGTTTGTCTGGTTTTTATCATAGATTCATTAAGAATTATTCTAAGATAGCTTCCCCATTAACATATTTAATAAAAAAGGATAAACCTTATCAATGGACTAGAGAATGTGATCAATCTTTTAATAGATTAAAGGAATCATTGGTAACTGCTCCTGTTTTATGTATTCCAGATTTTTCTAAACCTTTTTCTGTAGTTACTAACGCATGTGGTTCCGGTATTGGTGGTGTATTAATGCAAGACAATAAAGTTGTAAGCTATCAATCTAGGAAATTACTTCCTACCAAAAAAAATAATCCTATACATGATTTAGAATTGTTAGGGATTGTACATGTTTTGAAAATTTGGAGACACTATTTGTTAGGGAACAAATTTACTATAAAAAATGATCATAGAAATTTACAACATAGCTTTACTCAACCTTTATTAAATATGAGACAACATCGATGGGTTGAATTACTTAGTGAGTATGATTTTGAAATTCAATATGTTCCTGGAAAAGACAATTTAGTAACGGATGCATTAAGCAGGAAAATAATTTTTTTTAATCCTTTAGCTTTAGAAAGAAGTGATTTTGAAAAATCTGTTAAAATTAAGTTATCTACTAATGTATATTTCCAAGAACTTTATGAAGGCTTGAAAAATTAAACTAGTAATGTACATTTAAATGATAGACTTACTTCTTATCTAATTAGGTCTAATGTATTATTGTATTATAAGAATAGAATGTGTATATTAGATCTTCCTGGACTTAAAAATCAAATCCTTAGAGATTCTCATGATATCCCTATTGCTAGTCATCCTGGATTTCAGAAAACTTATTTTTCTAAAAAAAAGAATTACTTTTGGCCTAAAGTGAAACAAGATATTAGAACTTATGTGCAAAAATGTTTAACTTGTCAAAAATTAAAATCAGAGCAATAAAGTAAACTAGGTAAGTTGCAACCTCTTAGAATTCCTAAATGGAAATGGGAATATGTGAGTATGGATTTCATCACTGGGCTACCTCGTACTAGAAATGGTCATGATATTGTTTTTGTTGAGGTTGATAGATTAACTAAAATGGCTCATTTCCTTCCAACAAAAATTAAAAATTTTGCATCTGATGTAGCTCATTTATTTATGAAAGAAATATTTCGTTTGCATTCCAAAAGATTTAGTAACAGATAGAGACCCAATATTTACTTCTTCCTTTTGGAAATCATTATTCAATGAGTTAAGTACAAGTTTGAATTTTAGTACGGCATATCATCCTGAAACTGATGGACTAACTTAAAGAGTAAATCAAATTTTAGAAGATATGTTAAGGATGTATGCTAGTGATAAACCTAAAAATTGGGAAAACTATATACATTTGATTGAATTTGCATATAATCAGGGATACCATAGCACTATAAAAATGTCAGCTTTAGAAGTTGTATATGGTAGGAACTGTAACACACCTTTTTCCTGGTTTGACCCTATCCAAAGAACTTGGTATGATAATGATAATTTAAAGGCGATGGAAGAAATTATAATTAAGGAAAGACAGAACATGAAGGATGCACAAGATAGGTATAAGAGTTGGGCTGATTCTAAATGGTCTTAAAGGGAATTTGAAATTAGTGATCAAGTTTTCCTTAGAGTTAAACCTAAGCATTTAGAAGGGGAGAAATGTTACGTGACAAAATTCCCCAAAAGGAAATGAAAACAAAATAATTACACAATTTTTTTTTGAAAGGTTGATTTCTAAAGTAGAAGAAATATAAATATTAAAGACCCCTTTAAAATATATTGGGGAGTTATGTACATGGAATTCCCTTTATAAAATGGGGAGGAATAAAGATTTAAATGTTTTCTCTAACTCCTTATAAAAAGGAGGAATTAAAATTTATAATTGTAAGACCCGTTAAGGGTAAATGTAATTATTTGTAAAAGAATTGTTATGAAAGGGTGTGTTGGTTACCAAACCACCCGAGGGGAATTATTTAAATCCATGATAGGGGAGAGAAATGGAAGGAGAGAGATTTATTTGGTAAGTGGATCAATAAATTTTATGTGGTCTAAGTGAAGGAAAGTGGTGGGCATTGGAGAGGGGCATTCTTGAAGGGTGTCCTAACTGGGGTACATAAAGTATAACCCAAGATGGTTCCTGGCCAGGGAAAGAAGATATTTTAATTGATTTAATTCCTCCATATAATGCGGCTATAGCTTGAGGTGCCAGATCTAGGTTACCACATAGGAATTCATTGAGGAACATAGAGTCCTTCCTATCCCTTTATATAGATAAGTATTTAATTTTACAACTATTTTTTATGTAATGAATTTACATTTTTTTTTGCATTTATGAAAGAACGTTTTATATGTATATTTTGATTTTGTTAAAATAATTATAATTCATGTGTAATAAATATCTATTGGATGTTTTATATGGAAAAGTATTTTTTTTTTAACATGAAACTATTGGTCTAGAAAAAGTCATGTCACAAGGATCAACGACAACTGTGCATATGTATCTGATTTTTCTGCCATTTTTTCTCCAAAGCTCCTAGGGATGCAAATTTTTATGGTTTTTTATCATTTCTTGGTATCTCCTACATGCCAAATGAAGAGGAATATTAATTTGGTATCCTGATTTTGTTGGGAAGATCTGAAAACGTATTTTACCATTAAGATTTAATCTAACTATTAGAATCGATCTGATTTTCTAATATTTCTTTCCTTGGCATGCAAGAAACCAGTTGATATTGTGATTTGGTGGGGAGGATCTGAAAACATATTTTACCATTAAGATGTGATCTAACTATCAGTTTCGATTTGATTTTGCAATCTTTACTTAGCATGCAAGAAACTAGATTCGATAGATTAGAGGAGGAAGTAGTTGGCGCATGAAGTGAAGAGTGACTTACCAGATGAAAAATTGAATGCTAGAAATATTTGAAGAGATTTTCCCTCTGAGTACTTGAATTTTTTTTGTAATTCTAATTTTGGGAATCATGATCCAAAGCGTAAAAAGCAACGGTGCTTTGAATGTTTTTGTTTTGGGGTGAAAATTGTATTGTAGATGAAATGTTATAAATTGCATGAGTTTGTCATGCAAATGGTTGGAGTGTTAGAGGTCGGGAGTTAATTCCTAAGAGAAAATTTTGAAAAATCCCATATGTCTGAGAAATCATCTAAGAAATTAACTCCATTGAGGGATTAAAATGAGAAAAACATGGTTTCATGATAAGAATATGTGACTGAAGTTCCCATGTTTTCCCCAAAATTATCTCCTTATAAGAAGAGATCAAACACAACACGAAAAATGCCATGGGAAAAAGGATAAATATCAACTTTACCTTTAATGAGTGGTCTCCAATGCTCAGAGATCCACCTATGAAGAGGAGGGAGCCTAGGATAACAGCCATTGAACTTGTAGGTCAGACACCTCTGTTCAAAGTACTCAATAGTCTATGTAACCTCATCCCCAAAAGAAACCCTAAGCGTCAGTTTTGTGTAGGCCATGGTTTTAACAGGAGAATGGCTACTAAACTTAGTAGTATCTAGGAAATATTTAGGCCAATTCCTAACCACGCCTCCCCTATTTAGAGCTCTTTTAGATGCTTCCTAAAAGGAATCTCTATACATTGTACCTTTTTTATTCACGGCTCCATTGGCCTAAGCTCCACCAGCCATTGTATGGTGAAACCTAGAATAGCCCACTACCCTAGAGGAACTTGCATGCATCTTGGCCCCCGTAGCAAAGGCAAACAATCCCCCCAAAATCAATTAAACAGACCCCATTCTACGCAAGTCACAGACCTCTGCCATAGGAGTAACAAATTCACCCCTGTTGTCAGGGCACTCCTCAAACAATGGCACCAAAGCCAACACAGAGTTATCTCCATGCTATCTACAAAATCCACTCAATATGTTGTGTGGATCCCCGAAAGTGACCTCCCCATGGATGCTACAGCCTACTCAGCCATGACCCCTTCCAAAACTAGGGGCAATATCGACTCCTCCCTCAGGCTTAGGGCACAAAGTATCAACTACTCCCATTTAAAATATACAACTAGTTGAAAATATTAGAATATAGTGAAGAAGTATCGAATCCTCCCTTACGGTTATACCACTCTTATAGCTAAGTAATCATCCCTTTGATTTTTTAATTGATCATTATATCATATTAGTATAGTTACACATAGTAATGATTTAATCTGAATGTGCATGGTTATTTTTATTAATAATTAATAATATAAAATTTAAAATACCCTTATCTACTCACGTAATAAATATCACCATATAGTTTAAGGATGTAAACATTTTACAAACCTAACATTTGTTTCAATCTATCACTTTAACCATAGGAATCCTATGAGTTTTCCTTCTATTTTTGGTAAATGATCCTTCTCTAAGCTTAAGAATTTGTTCTCCTATGTGTCATAATGAATCCTAAAATATATTATACAATTTTCCTAGTATGAGATGACATCCATTTAATCAAGGACATGCTTATTCTATGTATGTGGGAAGGAATTCACCTTTTGATTCTACTTTCCTAATGGATAAACCCCACAAGGATCCTAATTATATTGAGAACTTGGATTTAAATCACTTATGACCACATATATTATGCTACCTATATTTTTCTCACACTACCTTTATTATCATTATTAAGCATCATGAAGTTGAGGGGTCCCATCATGACTCTAATGCTAATACACAATTCATTCCTCAATATGATTGATTTCATCATCATTTTTTCAATACAATTATCATCACATTGATTTTTCGTTTATTTCCTAAGGAAGTGGGAGGAATGGGGCTTATTGACATCCATCGGAAAGGTTATACCCTCTGTGGCAAATGGATTATCTAGGCTCTTGAAGGGGAAAAAGCTTGGAAAGTGCTTCTGTGACACAACATTTTTGAAGGGGCTCCTTATGAGCATCCCACATGGAGAGGATTAGGTTTTCCTAGCCTTTTCATTGCCTCGATCCCTATAAAAATTTTGGGTTCCTTTGTTATCAAAAGCATTTGTAAATCTTGGGAGAAAGTCAAACCTTGACTTCCTTGGAATGGCAATGAATTCCATGGACTTTCTTTCAATTTTCACTCTTTTTGGTGGTCCCCATTGTTTCGTTGCCAAGATCATTGTTTGGCTGAGATGTCATGGATCCATATGGTTAGACTTTTTAGGCGGGGGATATGCACTATCCAAGATCTTTTCTGTAAATAATCCCAATCTTGGCTGTTGTGGTACTTCCTCAAAGCCAAGTTCAAACTAATCCAAAAGGAAAAAGAATCCATTGATGAAATAATTTTGGTGGTTCATATGCACATGTTGCACAAGGTTGTAATTAATTCTACCCATACGTGGTGGAAGGATCAAAAATGGTATGTGGATACTCTTATCTAGAACTACATGGAGAATAAAGGCTATGGGTGGCTCTCAACCCACCTTCCCATGGTGGAAAAACTCAACTCTCATCAGAGAATTCATTCCACCACCCTGACTTGGCATAGGAGATTTCAAACTATTTGGTTGACTTGTTTGGAGCCCAAAATTGCCCATTTTGTCTAGTGTATTCTACACAGAGGGATTCTAATTGGAATCTGCCTTGTGAAACTAGGAGTGGTCAACTCTAAATGTCCCTTTTGTGGCCATTTGAAATCCTTATTGTACCTCTTTTGATTTTGTTCCAAAGCCCAAAATACTTGGACATGGATTCCCTCATTCTTTTGCTTGTTTTGGATAGAGTAATTTTCTCGTCAACATGTTTTCTTAGGAGATAATCCCAGGATGCCGTTAAATTTTATGCAAATTTGGCATGCTTTGACAAGGAAAATTCAATTCTAGACATCAAAAGAAATATACGCTTGTATTTTTACTAATTCTGTTGTGGATCAACATTTTTATGTGTATAATAAATCCGTAGTCATTGTATGAATGAAAATCAACCCATGATCTTCAACTACACACAACTCCTTGAGGTCGTGCTGGGGAAGCCAATGTAGAAAATGTGGATGGCTAAGTTGTAGCGAATATAGTAATGGACGGAAGTTGTGTGAAAATGGTAAGCGGAGGTGGTCAAGGCAATATGATGTTTTCGACTTGCAATAGTGGAATCTGCTCTTCAAGCACAACTAAATCCTTTCTAACCTGGGTGGCTTGAATGGAGAAATCTGAAAGGATGGAAACATGGAGGCTCCAGTAAATGTCGAGCTCTAGAGATATCTTTTCTATTGGTTGTGGAACTCATGGGAAACTAAATGGGGCCTCGTAATTCTATCTAGACAAGGTCATGGAATAATCAACTGTGAGAGGCTAAATCCCATTCATCTCTATGGACGGTTATCAAGTTCTATCCAAAACAAGAGGGCATGATGAGATTGCTTGTTTAGGATTTCCAACTATCGAATGATGTATGGTGTGAGTGGTGATGATCTAAATACCGAAGCTCTTAATCCAAGATCTATGTCTGATTGGCTCTCGGTTCCGTTTGGTTGAGGAATTATAGGATCACAACTGTAAAATATCTTTGTTTGCAGCCCTGCTATGGTAATATAGTGTAATGTGAAATTCATGCCCAATGATGGTCAGGTAATCTATGCAAAGGAGTGGTCCAATAATCGTAAGTGTGACTGGCTGTGATGTTTAATAGGTTGAGTTGTTCTTTCTTCTCGGCATATCGAGATGGAGTTTCGAGGATAAGAATACAAAGTCCTATATCTATATCTGTGAGAAATTATGGTCCATTTGGTTATGGAACTAGTGGATCACAACTGTAGGTTTTCTAGTTATGATGCAGCTAGGAAGTTCAATATTAAGTTTATGCAGTTGTTTTTGGGGTTGATTAATGTGCATGTTGTTTTTTACGAATGTATTGAAAATCCTTAAGTTTCAAAATATACATTATTTTAGAATTTTTTTTGTTTTGTTTCTATTTACAATGTTAAGTAATTGGTTTCTCATTTATAACAACATGCTTTTTACATAGTGGATTGTTTATAGATTGGGAGAAAGTTGTACATGTGAAAGAAAGCTAATTTATAGAAAGGAAAATAAGAAAGGTGTTGGCATTTGTCGTTGTTTTGTTTTTTTGCAAGTCACCACTCCATAGCCTTTACCATCTATACCAGTCGACCCTAACCTGTAGGCATAATTACATAATTGTTATGTAAAGCGTAATGTAATTTATTTCAATTTTTTAAAAATTTGTAATCGACACCAACTTGTTTTGGAACGTTTACTTACTTGTTTGAGAATGGAAGCAGAGAATTGGGGAGTGACAATGTGATTGAATGTGGTGGGGGGGGGGGGGATGGGTTGGGGTGGATTATGTTACAGATGTGGTGAAATGAAGATTCTATAGTCTTGATTGCTCCTCCTTTCTTTAAAGGGGGTGTCAGGAAAGGGACATTTTGGAGTAGCATTCGAAAGAGAAGGGGGGTGAAATGCCCAGGTCTTTTAATGAGGGGACTCTAGAAAATGCAGTGAAAAAAATCCCTAGTTGTTCTGAAAAACCTACATCCACAGTTGCTTTATGTAAAGTAAGCCCTTGTGATTTATGGATTGTAAGTGCCCAAGCCATTTTAAAAGGAAGTTTCTTGCGGTTGCCTCATGAGATTGGGGGTACTGGGACACAGGTGGGGAAATGTGGATTACAAGGTGGGCCATTGTATTTATCGAAGTAGATTATAATGAAAAGTGGAAGAGCTGGAGGGGATGATGATGGGGCGTAGACAATGTCGATAATGGGGCCAATGGATTCATTCACAAGGCCAACTTCAACCCACAAATTTGTAGTGAGCATAACCTTTTGATGCCTATAGAGGAGAATAATTAGTTTGAGTTGCTCCTCATCATGTTCCTCTAATTAGTTATGCCTTGTTTGTTCAACGCTAGAGTGTGCGATTTGTGAATTGAGGGATTTTAGCATGTTGAGGTTGTGTTGGTTGACAAGGTCATTTGTTACAAACAAATGTGGAGCTAGAAGGAAGGGTGTTATGTCGGCAATAGGTATTTGGGAGTTTGTTCATTGGATGAGTGTTTTCCAGTCGTGGAGGAGTGGGATTCCATCTCTGATATTTAGTAGTAATTTCCGAAAGGAAATTTGGGTGTCATTTGAACATCATTGCCTAAATATTGTTGTAAGTGTGATGCATGTTGTCAAGATAAACCATAGGTTTGTTCCGTAGGTGTGGCTAACGTAAAGTGGAATGTCATTGACTAGGGGTAGCTAGCCAAGGTAGCCAGCAATAATGATGGATCTGTTTCCAAATGCGGTTGATTTGAAGTGGGGGAAGGCTTCGCAAAGACAAAAATCAATTTTTGCAAGGACTGTTAGGCCTATGAAGCTCATTTCGTCAATGAGAATGTAGCAAACATGTCGTAGGGATTGTTGGAGAGTGGAAAGTGACATGCCTTCGAGTGGTTTTATTTCTTTTATTGAAATGCGTAACATAGCATGTATGGTTGATGTGAAAATGTTGAATGTGGCCACTCTTATAGGTGCGATGACCAGGAGAGGAGATGGTTGTTGCAGGCTTGTTGAGGATAATGCATTGCAGATTTTGTTTATGAGATAAGATTTACCTATGCCTACAATACCTTGTATAATAATTTTTAGAGGGGATAAAATAGTTCCTTGCTTGTAATGGTTTACTATAGTATTGAAAGCCTGGTGTTTTTCTGGAGAGAAAAGTGTTGTGTTGGATGTGGAATTTTGCATGTGGAAAGGGATTGGTGTAGTGTTTTTGGACATATCGATGAATGATGAGGCAATGTCATGTAAATGAAGCGGTACGCCATTTTGGAGCCAATTGTGATGCAATTCAAAGTCTTGAAGGCCTAGCATATTGAACTTTTCAAGGAACATGGAAGTATTTGGATGTAATTGGGATAAAATTTCCCATTCAGCACGTAGTGGAGTGGGACCTAAGTTTTTAGATCTGAAGGGGATTCATTAGAGGAAGAGGAATCATTTGATATGGATATGCATTTGACATGCCAAGGATGATACAAGTCTTTAAGTAATAGCTAGTTGGAAATGACTTGCTTTGATGTGGTTCCAATGTTTGCGGGGATGTTGCAAAAAGGTTTGTAGAGAATAATTTCACTCCAAAAAAAGAGTTAAAAGGAAGGGGAATGGTCATTGGGGATGGAGTAAAATCTAGGGGAGACGTGTACAATAGCATTTGTTGACCATTGCTTCCATTTTTCACTTGCTTGGATCTTATTGTGAGACCAACTTCTGGCTGGTTTGATTAGTGTAATTGATTCCATATGGGTTGGGCATTTCATGTATGCATCTATGAAATTTGTTGGTTCATAGTCTGGATGATTGGTTGGAGAGATGCAACACAAAATTTTCTTTCTAACATTCAGTGAAAGAAAGGATCGGCTATAAAGAATAAGAGGCAACTTTTGCAGCATGTGAAATGTTTCTTGGGCACTTATTTCAAGATCAACGACACTATCTGTAATCATTTTTTGGAAGGCAACCTTGGCTGGTTGATGGGGATTAGTTGTCGAAGATATTCTTGAAAACATTTGGCGGTATGATTTAGAGCATTGCTCTACTTTGGAAGCGTATTTTGCAATCTACTTTAGGACTGCATGCTTAGAGAGTATGGGTTGGCAATCAACATTGGCTCTCCAGATGGATAGCATTGCAGGGTTGTGGATATTCAATTTGTCATCATTTCTGGCAGGCATGTATTGAACTTTGTGTGTGTCATTGACTGCTAGTGATGATTGTTGAAGTAATTCCCAAGGTGCTTTGTACCTGCAATCCATGCCATTTTTTTTCACGAGCATGTTCGTTCAGAGCATTTGGTATGCCTTTGCACACGATTTAGAATTTCTTCTAAGTCTAAAAGAGGGTCGGTTGCCAATATTTCAGATGTCTTTAATAAGCATGGATCATCTTGGAGTGGATGGTGAATGTATTTTGATCTACATGAAATTGAATGGGGATTCCATGCGGAAATAAGTTTGTCGAAGTACTCTCTAACCTTGTTGACAACAGACGTGTTACTCCAGTCAATTGTCTCCACATTTGGCACTTCTGGAAGCCAAAGGAACCCATGGACATGTGCGGATCCTCTATGTTGCCACTCATACCTGGAAAGAGATGAATAAGTAAGAGGAAGGGTTATGATGCCATTCATTCATGGAAAGAGATGAACAAATATAAGGAAGCTTTCTGGAAGAGGAAATAAAGGAATAGACACTTTTTACCTATACCAGTAGTCTATTCCTCCTAAGTAGTTTTGCAAGACCTCTTTACAGAATACTATGAATCTTTAGTGTAAGTATGCAAAAACTTGATGAGGGTTGGAGATAATGTTATGGTTCCTCCATTGTTTTAATTCATGAGGATCTGCAAGGCTAGTGTTAGGCATTACACTATGGAGGTCCGGCCATTTGGTGTCAGCAGCACTCAAAGTGAAGAACAAAGTCAGTTTTGCTAGTCGTTCAACCATATCAGAAATTTTTCCTCTACTTTTCAACATGAAAGACCTAGTTCCGTGAAGTGACGTGCCAAAATGCATGATATTTTGTGGGAGTGCATCATTTGGATTAGCTTGAAGGCATTGTCGCAGGTCACTTATAGTTGTTGGAATGTTTTGAAGGATATCTCATATCATGAAGATAGAAGTTGTTGCTTGGCTACGATGATGCATGATGGGGTTGACAAAAAAGTATTAGAACCTAGGGTGTGCTCCGAAGCGGTTGTCAAAGTAACGAAGTAGGTGCAGTGCGTATTCATGAAGTTGGACCTCTTTTAATGCGAGGTTGTTTAAAAATGGCTGAACCTATGGGAAACAAGGTTGGGAAAGCCATGGAAAACAAGCCTTCTATGTTTTATTCATTGCTTGGGGAAAGGGCAATTTCAGACCAAGGCAATGATAAGGGTGAGCCATTTCTTGAACCAAACAAGAACCGTTGACTTTCTTCCTCTTTATTACCTGAATTAGGGAAAACTTGGACAAAGGATGATGGAAGGGATTGACTATTCAGAGATGTAAATTCTTCTGGATTAGATATAAGGGGAATTTCCTCTTGATGGGGGGGATAATTTATTTTAATAGTTTGTAAGATGGAAGAAACATTGGTTTGTTCAATCGGTAAAGAGGACAAGGCATCGTAGTCGATTAGAACATCTTTGTAGTAAGGGTCGTTTGCAATTTTGAACTGGAGAGCATCCCAAACACGTGATCCACTAACATATAAATCATAATTTGTATGGTTATGTCTTTTTATTTGTAAAAGAAAGATCTTCGTGGAAGGTATTTAACAATAGATTCAATATTTTGTGGGAAACTGATAGTGTGGCCAGTGTATTTGTATTGTCCCCCACGAACTTGGCTAACCGATAAGATTGTATTGACCCTTGGAATAAGCATTTCCTCCACTTTTGTAAGGCATTTAAGAATTACAGGTTGATGGCCTGGATTCATGTTGTTCCATGTAGAGAAGAGGTGACCATTTTTCTCGGTGAAGCATCTATTGCATACGTATTTCTTCTCTCTCATTTTCCCAATGATTCCTGGGTAGCTTTCCATACAGACAGATCAAGTATTCATCTTTGGAAAGGTATCTATTCTTTTATGGAAGGATTTTTGTGCTTGCTTAAAGGAAGGAAGTGTCAATGGTATTTTGGGTGTGGTAGAAGGCCAGGGAGTATATGCATAAATGTTGGTGGCTGAAGTGGAAGTGGAGGCGTAACATGGGGAAGATTGTGGATGGGAACTACAACTGCTAGGCAAATCATTTATGCACTGCAGATTGGGGCAAGGTGGGCTGGAAAAGGAGGTGGAAGCAAAAATACTTGGCGGGGTTTCTTGAATCTATGGTTGTTGCGGAGGAAGCGAGGTTTGAGGGATGCCCACTAGCCTGCGAGCATGGTATATATGATGTTGCTTCTCAGTGATGTGTAACCTATTTTTCACATAATACGCTCGTTTACGTTCCCTTGTTTGAGGAGGAGACATTTGAACGTTACAAAATTGAATGTTGGAGTTTTCTGCAAGAAATTTGATGAGCAATAAGTAATTAGTGTATACGTAATTACATAAACGTAAATATAGATGTTCATGCATGATAGGATGTAAACATTAAATTTTGGTCGAGAAGATAGTAACAAATGCAATTGTACACATGGGCAATGATAACAAACAATTGATTTTGGACAAGAACAACATGAAATAATTTATTTCATAACCATATAAGAGGGAGATATGACAAATATTGCAGAGGAATTAAAACTTAGTGGACGACTGTAGTTGATTTATGAAAATACTATTTGTTTTTTTGTATTGTTGGAATACATATAGTAAGGAAGTTACAATATTCTTTTTAAAAACCTGAACTTGGAAAAGGTACTATGGGAAAAAAGGAATGTAAAAAGAGCGTAGTTGTGAAGGGAGGATTTTTACATTAACAAAATGTAGAACACTCATATGGTGGAATTTGCAGCATATTTCACGTTGTCTTTGACTTAAGAATAACACATTTTAATTGGGTAGTTCCATTGTATGTTTACTTTTTAAGAGAATATTGAAGAGGAAAGCATGTCCAATGACATGATCAAAAATCTCCTGTGTGGCATCATTATCAATGCAAAGAAATTGAAAGTCTATAGCTGAAATTCCCATTATCGTTTTTGTAGTGTCATCAAAAGTTGTAACCCCTTTCAGCTCCCTTGTAGCATCTTTCAAATTGATACATAGAGTGTACTTGTAATTACATTTTTGAACATGAATATCATATTTTTGCAAAACCATTTACCACCAGTTTGTTCCTAAACCTTTTTTCTACATTGTTTGTCATTGACTATTGTTGGGCAAGCCATATAGAAGAAATTATCCATGTTGATGTTCGATACTTCAGCTTCAACAATTACCCACTCATTGGTTTCAAGATTTCCCATCTCAAAAAATTGTAACAAAGTAGCATTAGTAACCATAGATTGTGGAGGCCCATCTTTGCTAGTGACAGATGGGCATGGAACATGTGAATTTGGTGATGATATCCAATCGTGGAGAGATTGTGTTTTGGAAATTAGAGGGTTGACGTGGCATTTTGAAGCGGAAATGGTTTCAACAATTGTGCCATTGAAATTTGAAACACTGCCATATTTTATTGCCAAGATTGGAAAATCTGGAACTGAGAGTATCTTTGATAACTCTTCGTAAAGATCGTGTAAATGTTGGCCCCATAAGGTTATGGAGATACTGAAGCTGAACATATCTCGCATTAACAGTGTTCTCTTTATAGCCTCAGAATTGTCTCTGTGGTGAATGGTCGAGCAAGGAGAAATAGCCATCACAACACCAATTAAGTCCACCATTGAGCATGTAGTCATGGATGGTATATCTTTTATGTATTTGAAGTGGAAGTGATGAAGGGGAACATCATTTTGTAGTTCAATTGTAGGAGTGACAATAGATGAGGGAAGCAATAAAATTTATAATTCGTTATTTAAATGGTTGTAAGAATGATTTTCTTTACCCACTCTGCCATTAGATATAATGTATAGTCCTACATTTTTCTGTTTGTGCATATAATTTTTTTGCAACATCATTGAAAGAAGTGATTCTTATTTCTCTGCATTTTTTGTCCACGAAATCAAAGGAAAAGATGACGCCACTGCCCCTTGTATTTTGGTACTCTCTGAGAGTTGTTTTAGCAAGATCCTTCTATAGTCCATATCCTTGACATTAAAGTCAAACCAAAAAAATTTGTGCAACTGTTTTCACTATTTGTAGTAGTGTATCTATCGCAGATGGGTGTGTTTGGAGATAACTAAGTGTGTGCAGGGGGCATTGACTCACATACTATTTCTTTCCCTCGTAAAATATGTTTAGGGACGGGAACAAGTGTTCCTTGCCTTGGCCAGGTGGAGACAATATTGTCCATATCAGTAATAAGAACCATCCTATAACACAAGGAAAGAATAGTCAACATTATAAAATCAAAAAATAAGACTTTACAAAACTCAAACAAAGATGAAGATGCAACTTACAGATCTTTATTATAATTTCTGTAGACATATTTTCGGAGCAGCACAATGGACCCTTCCTGCAATATTTTGTCGAGTACATGGCCTGAAAACTTAGAGGGAAGCAGGGTAGGTTGAATATGATTTTCGTCTGACAGGTCCACTCGATGTTGAACTGTAGAGTTGAACGATGAACGTAATGGTGACAAGTTCAGTAGTTGTAGTGTCAAGCCATCATGGGGGGATTCTTTAATGATACTTAGTACACCTCCTTCAGTCAATTTTATCTCCATTATGTGTAAGACTGTTCAACTTTTCAGAAATGTTGCAATCCTGTTTGATATTTTTTTGATCTATTCTCAGTCCCTTTTTTTAATGTTGTCATATGGCTTTTCAGTTTATTTGTCTAGAGTATTTAATTTTAATCAATGTGCATATTAGTATTATTTGGTACATATTTTTTACTTTTATCTTCACTATAGTTATGTAATGGACATTAATGGAATATATATTGAAAAGAAATGAAGAGTTGTATTTTGTTAAATGCAAGTTTGAGCTTTCCTAGCAATTTGAAAAATGGGGGCCCATTATAATTCAACGATAGAATGGGATGAAAACATAAACTACCTTTAATGACCTTAGAAGATGATGTGACGTTTCATAACCTTAGAAAGTTACCTTTTTGCGAAGTGCAAGTGATTTGAGATTAAATGAAGGAGCGTTTGGCCCAATCAAAGATGTATTATGCAAGCACTGCAACCAACAAATGCAATTAACATAAGTCATTAATTTTTTTTTTCAGGCTTTGCAAAGTTTGAGTTACATTATATGTATTGAGGTAGGGAACAATGTAGACGATATAGTGCACAGGTCGATGTAGTTATAAATGCTCAAAAAATTTAAATTACCTCAATCCAAGACAATGATGTAATAGATCCACTTCAATTACTTTTGTAGCAGCTGTTATCGTCAATGAAACAACCTACACAACAATTGTTTCTGAGAGCAAAACTTGCTAAATATTAGATGAGTTTTTTGTGCCTAAAACTTTAAAAATGTAGAAATAAAACATCTGGGATTCCTTTTTAAAATTAAAACAAAATTAGCTATACGCATACAAATCCAACATGGCACAAGGAAAAAAACATGCATCGCAAGCAAGAAATTGAGGTTTTGCAATAAACTTTAACTTGTAAATACGTTATTGAATTGCGGATGAACTCTAAAAATAAGATAATGAATATAACAGTAATAATAAAAGAATAAACTATAATAACAAAGGGATAGTAAGTTGTCTTTGGTTTCTAATGAGGAAATGAATTGACAATTGAAAGCCTCGGCTATAAAACATCTAGGAAAGTAAAATCCTTTAATGCAGTTGTTTGAATAGATTTGTTATGCCAGAAAATTATACTAAACTTTTAATTGTTAGAATAACATTTTCACTAAAAAATGTGTGTGCAACGATTTTCAATTTGAATGCAGGGCATGCTCAAAAGAAAGACCAGATACATGCCGTTTCATATATATTTTAACTGCCATACCTTGTTTTTGGAAACCAACCCATATACGTTGGCAGTATAATATAACTAAAATGGAATTTATCTAGTAGTATAAGACATGAAATCTCAGAGAAAATAAAGAAATGCAATCTTGGCCTTGGAAGCCGTTGAGAGAATTTCATGAAGTAGTAATCCTAGGTAGGAAATCAAGACTTAGATAGGGAATAGAGAATCCCACAAAGGGTCCAGCCTAGGACATTTTTTAATAGTTTCTTTAAGTTCAAAAATAAGTGACTAAATCTGCCTTTTATTTATGCAGGGCAGTTTACAATAGCTTGTTTGCATTTATTTTCAAAATACTGTCCAATTTCTTCAAAATCTATTTTTTTTTGAGAAACCAGTGAAAACAAAAAGATTGCAATAAGGCCTCTTGGAAAATCTTTCTCTAGGTATAATTAAAACTTCTTTGCTGTCTACTGAACTTCGTATTATCAAGCCTCTTTATCTCTGCCATATCCACATGTCTTTCCCATTGCTGAATTGGCAGTTTCTTTAATACAATTTACAATAGAAGCCCTCAAGGTGATAACATAATTACTGAACTTCGCATTATCAAGCCTCTTTATCTCTTCCATATCCACATGTCTTTCCAATTGCTGAATTGGCAGTTTCTTTAATACAATTTACAATAGAAGCCCTCAAGGTGATTAGCATGAACCAAGAGCAACTCGGGTGGAGTAATAATGTGAATAATGGGGAAATTAATTTTCTACATTGATGGAACTTATGTATGTAAAGGTAATGAGAATTTTAGGAAATAGTTTTTACATTAGGTATATTGTTATTGTATTCTCGTAGGATTGTTCTTACCCGTGCCTATTACCGGGTTTGTTGTTCTTACTATTTAGAGTGTGTATTATTACGTGAGTAACAATCACACTAATATAGGAGATGCCGAGAGTATTGTTGGTGTTGTTAGAGAAACTTCCTAACTTATAGGAGTTGCACATCTCTATATATTTGTATTGTATCCCGTATGATTTGTATTGTATCCTGTATTCGTTCAATTGATACAAACACAGTTTGGTTCAATGATATAATCGTGGCTAATAAGTATGTTAAATTTTCAGAAATCAGCACACAAACTTAGCATGGATAGGTAATGAGAAGAATTCATTTGATAGATACAAATATGGTTCAATGATATAATCATGGCTGTTAAGTATGTTAAAGTTTCAAAAGGTAGCACACAAACTGTTTCCCAGAAAACATTATCAACACCATCAAAATGAAGTCAGAAGGGCCATCTTTCATGCTTGAGTTAATCACAACGTCCTCAAGAACCTTATAAATACTTCTAATTACACACACTGACAACTCTAACTTACCAAAAAAAATCATAGGACAATTAGAAGGCAGGAATTAAAGAACCAGGTATCCTATGAACAACTCACATGAAGTAGTCATGGTCAAAGTGGTCTCAAAGGAATCTAGTCAAACTAAAAAGATGATTAAGGATCCGGGTGAATGATAGCAAGGACTCTTTAATCACTTCAAGGTAGAGAATAATGGTGGCGTAAATGGAATTGTAAATGTAAAAGACTAAAGATGAAATTGCAAATCCAAAGTTTGATGAAGAACATGAAAGGAGCTGACTGAAAGAGTTTAAGTGCATCTAAGATTTGGTAGTCATTAGCAACTGCTGTCGATTAACATGTAGTCCACATATGTTTTTTTTTACTGATAAAGGATTGGTTGATTTTTTTTGGAATTGTATGGGGACATAGTAGTGAGTATGAAGATATTTATCTAAAACAAATGACTATCTTTAGAAAAAAAAATTCCTTCTAAACAATGCAAATCTGTGTTCTCGTATTTGGATATACAATGTGATCACATTAAACAAATCATAGATATTTCAATATCTTATAGTAGATAAAACCAGCTTCCACTACCATTCATAGTTTAAAACCACATGATAATAAGCTAAGTCTATTATTAAAAAATTGAAAGCGTGTCTTTTTAAACAAATAATTAAAAACAACAAACAAATTCAGGAAAATTTGATGTGCTCGACCAAGTCTGCATCAAAAGGTTCAAAATGTCAATCATCTTGAAGAACCACGAAATTAAGATTGAGCAAAAATAAGCTTTTAAAAATTTTAATGTGGTTATTTCAAATCTGTGGATCCATTCATGTGTATGTAATGTAAATCAAAAAGGTGTTACACAATCACATAACTCATAGCACTTAAATATATAAGAGCTGTAACATGATACTAACCAGCAGCTAAACAAGGTACATGCAAATAGCCTAGTACGCCCACAGTACTGAGTAATTAATAACAATAAATAGGTTGTAACATGATACTAACTAGCTACTACAGAAGATACACACGAAAGGCCCATTACACCCATTTTATAAGTACATAAATACAATGACAGACGACCAAGTGATCAAAAGCCAATACCAAGCTTCTGCTACACCATAAGAATAAACTTACATCCAATTTCATTCAGCGAGATCTGCCCTACAAAAGGATATGCAGGATATCCAAGCTACTTCGCAGGGAAATAGTTGTATGCAATTGGGAACTAAAAATTTGCACAACAAAATCAAGTAATAGAAATCTAAGATGGAATTATATTTTAGATTTCCATTATAAAATTTCACATGAAAATTGGAATTGGAGTTGCTTACAGCTTAGACCAGCTGTAAGCGAGACAATGCATGTGTTAAGTTGAGAGAAAATCAGTTTAGATTATGGTAAAAACTAAAAACCAGATTATCATATAAATAACTTGCTAGATGCTACGGAAGGGGTAGAAACTTGGAGAAAAATAATTTGTAGGAAGAGTTATGGCAACAAATCAATGCAGGCTGGTGAAATAGAAAAGCAAGTTTGAATTAGAAATGTACATGGGTATTTTATCACATCAAAGCAATAGAACTTCCTTTAAACCCTCTTTCCAATGTTTCTTAACATTTAACCACTTTTGTCGTGTCTTTTCTTTTAATGGGTTTCTGTATAAGTGCAAAACATGGATTATTCTATTACACCTCACTTAATCTATTTATTGAGAGAGAAAAAGGGTCCCATTTCTTAGCTTTCCTCCAGAAATGGATTCAATCTATACTTTTTAACATCCTTCTATAACTTGTATTTGTTCTCACACCCATCATTTTGCACCTTCTGGTCAAATTGAAATTACATGCCAAGAAGAATATAACATGTTTCAATGAACATGATTTCATACATTATTTCATCTTCATATCTCCTTATGTCAACCTTAACTATATTTTATTTCTTCACTAACAATTGGTTTCCCTTCTGCAACCAAATACCTTTTATGGATTCAAAATCTCAATTATTTTAAAACCAAATTATTGAGCACATATTATACACTATAATTTTTTATAATTTATCTTGTGACAAAAGTGTTTTTATAAATAGACTCTTGATTTTCTTAAAACACTAATATAGAAATGCCCAGCTTAACTTTTTCAATTATATCATCACAACTAAACTTATCTATTATATATGAATGGAAATAGAAATGTAAAAGGCAATATATTTATGCTGGAAAACTTCACTTAGAATTTGAAATATTATATAAGTAAGCAGATTATGAAGAAATGCAAACTATGACACAATGTTTGCATTGTGTATTTCCAGCTTGCCAAAAAACTAACCAACAATACTTAAGAGTATGATATTTATATAAAGTAATTTCGAAGCACAAAAATAGCATGCACAATGCAAAACATAAGCTTTAATTACAACATGATATATATATCAAGTATTTTCAAAGTCAAAAAGGAACATGACCAATGCGTAACATCTTTTTTTTTCTGAAAAGCTTTATGTTGCACATAGGGGATTTTCTTGGCACGGTCATCTTTTTTAAATGTTGTTTTCCCCTTCTTAACAAAGACACCCATCTTCTTCAATTTGTAGGGGGGCTCATACTTCTCTGCATCTGCAGCTGTGTTGTACGCCAGCCCAAAAACTTTCGATAATGAATCCACCATCTGAAATTTTGAAAGATAGATGACATATTCCACTGGTAAGTGAAGGCATGCCTTCACAATTTCTGCAATCTGTGGTTTTTTAGGGCACGATTGTTTAGAATGGAACACATTGAATACAAACTGTAGCAACCCAAAAAATCACACACGAACAACACAGTAAAAGACAGGATAATTTTTTTTGACTTGCTTTGACACATAACACGACACAACATGTCGTCACCAAGGATACAACCAACTCTAGGAACCACTTGTTACGGGGATGACCACAAGGTCAGCACCGAAACGTTCACACCCAAAAGGATAATACACTTTTTTTTTTACAGAACAACATAGAAGTCCAACCACATGACACTCTCACAGCTAGGGCAAGCCACAGTAAGAAATGATTGAACATTATTTATTTTGATAAAACACCCTTTAACTCATGACTTATGTTTTCAGAAAGATTCAAAATATGATTCACACAAATTCATCTTACCAACTGAGTTAATTTCTTATACACTGTAGAGTAGTTCACTTAAAGTCTTCTCCTACTTGCTAAATCTTATTATCTTTCAAAAACTAACCATTGTTTTCCCTTAAGATTGTTTAAGAGTTCACCAAAAAGGGGTAGTGTTCACTAGTTTAGCTAGGGATATCAATTTATAAAATTTTACTTTACAAGAATAGTTTCACCTTTGATTACTTCAGTAAGTCTCTTGTTCTCTAGTAAGTCATCTCTACATTAATTTATTTGAATATATATATATATTTTAGTTAACTTCTATAAGTGTTAACCACTCCATTTTTTTTTACTTATATCACATCATTACAAGGTGTCAGAGAGTTTTGACTTAACACTTTATTCTCAAAATCAAGGTTTTACAATACTTATGCCAATGTAATGTTTGAATATCATTTCTCACCAAGGTAAGTTACTAGTCTAACAACAAAAGGGAAAGAACACTTCACCACGTAGTTTTCCAAACATACCAAGACAAGAGATCTTCTAAACTCCTTGCAAGCAAAGTTACAAAATTTACAATGCATTGAACTTTCTACAAAGAACTTCATAATTTGAACTGATGAAACTTTTACACTCTTTTCTTTAATCTACTCGCATAATCCATCTGCACAAATATTTATTAGAGTCAGTTCGCTAGAACTGAGCATGATAAGATATAAACCTCACCTAATAATTTATGCCATCTAGCATTTAAATAAATGAAAGTTTGCAATACTCCTTATCAAATAAATTTCTAACATACATTTAAAACTTAACTGCACATCTCATGATAATACATTTCCTACTCATTAATGTTCACTTCTTTACGATCTGCTTACATAAGGACACAATCCCAAGTGACTAGATACACAACCTTAACCATGCAATAAATCATGCTTAAATTACAGTAATAATAATAACGCTCACCTAATACTCTCGACCTACTTCACATATATAAGTATCCAACAATATTATCTTTCAATTAAATAAAAGCACCAACGACATTAAGTTTATATAATAAATACAAATATCAATCTTATATTATTCATCGATATTACCCAAGCATCAAACCTTCATAGATAATCAATGATTATATGTAAGTATAATTTTGAAGTTTACCTCACAATTTTAAGAATATAATTACGTTAACAAAGATTTCGCCAATCAGCAAGTTCATATATTATTTAGATATCCTTTTGGTTGCTTATTTCCATGTCTTATATATTTCTTCTAGTAAAAGAGTCCAACTCATAAGAATGAGTTATGATCAAAAATACTGTCATCTGTTGGTAATATGCCAAAGATACATTTGACTAGCTAAGATATGTAAGCGCGGTCCAAGCCACTATGAACACAAGTATCAACATTATCTCAATTCCTAATAAGATGCGAGTATCAATTTTTAGCTAACATAATAATCATCGTAAATGCCAAAAAATATTCCACTCGTTAACCAAGTATTGAAATAACATATTTATCCTTACTGGTTACCTGATAACATAATATATCCTGTTATATAATTCAACCTCCACTTGCATACCCCAATTTATGGGTACTAATTATTGTTCTATAAAATGAAGTTAAATAATTTCAGGTGGACTTATATCCTTACTGTCATACATGGTATGCACAGTCCCATTATGGTAACTATCACCTTTACTTAAGGCTATGCATGACTCCATTTTAGGGTAGTTATCTTAACTTCCCTATTCATCTGTTTTCCTACCAAAACTCTTTCGACAAGCTTCAAGGTCAAAGTATAAGATAAATTTATAATTTCATATTTCAAGCATTTCTTGAATTCATATGCATGAGGACATCACATATCAATCAAACTTGAAGAATGTCGACATTCATGAGAGTTTGATGTATCCAATCTTACTTTAACCGATTCAAAGATCCAAGTAGTGCCTCAAAATTAAGCCATAGAATTATCCACACAGGATAATGACTTGCGTGCTTAACATATTCATAAAGTTCATAGAAAACCCATTAACGCATGCTTCAGGAGGGTTCTAATCTAATAATAAGTTCATAGTAATAATAATAGCAAAGGGCCTGGTGAGGGGTTTTCAATAATCCCCAAGGTAAATGATAATCAAATGACTCAGATGGAGCTATCTAGAAAGACCAATTAAACTAGTATGATTCTTCCCAAATAGAAGCCCCCAATCCTAATGAGAGTTTATATTATTATAAAAACACAGTAAAATCCAAATACAGTCATATCGGAAAATTCCCTTTTTCAAGCTATGTTTTACATAATATAAACAATACAAGAAAAATTATAAACCTCATTCATGCTCCATACAATTTTCTACAGAAACCATTATTCAAAGGAATAATCCAAGCAAAAAGACAAACCAACATTATAAGATCAGTAGGCAAGAATCGATGTAGAGATTTCTTCTACTCAAATAGTAAATAAGATAAACTGTAAAGGGGGAGAGAGATCAGTTCATGCAATTATGATTAAAAGTCATTTGGAACCCATCTCTTTCTGGGCATCTCTTTCAAGAAAGAGTCAATATATGTAAATGCATGTTATATAATATCCAGAGTCCAAACGCTATTTATTTAGTAAAACAAAAACACATCAACATTCCAAAAGAAACCCATATCTACAGCATTCGAACCAACTTGCAAAGATCGATTTATCCAAATGCTAACTTGGAAATAAATCATTAAGAGAGAGGGTTAGTCTTATCATGCCTGTTTGGGGCTTCCTCAATGCAGCCACGTCGAACCAAGGCTCCAGCAGCTACAACATATTCCAAAAACATTCATTTCCCTCAGCACATAGATCTCTCATGCAAGCTTCATGGTAGCGCCTGGTACAGTCAGGGAGAGGGCGGCCACCATGTCTAGATCTTACAAGTGCTTAGAATATTTTTTTTTAAGAAACTATAAATAAAATCTGGTCCCTTATTTATCACTGCAGACCTGGCACAGTGCGCCTTGTTATAGTGCCAGACTATGTCTATAGATTTCTTCACATGGCATTACCAATAATCTCTACAAGAACATTTTCCTTTTTTTAAAGTGATGGAACCACTTTGCATCTCTCACAACAATTTTCTTTGCAACAATCTTGGACAAAATTTGGTGCAGTGTGGCAGTCAACACATACATTAAGGTTCTTGACAACTCTGAGAGTTGTCCCACGGGGAAGGCTTAACAATCCAAATGCAATTGCCATCTTCTCACTATGGTGGCAGAGGAATACTTTTACTTTCCCGTTCACTCAGTACATGTTCTGAATCTGAAAAATATCCTACTACCTTCATCTCTCAAGACATTTTCTCCAACATTGCATAGATCTCCTGTGCCTGTGGGTGTGATCTGTCACCTACACAAAAAGCATGCACCATTTTATTGCCTTTAATCCAACTACATCCAAGTTTATTTTTAATTCCTCTATCCTTCATCGATCTCCTAATAAGTTCATAATTGCAAAGCAAATTGTGCTTCATGAATATTCTGATATGAAACAGATCCATGCCTATGAGATTCTATTCCATGAGTTACATCATAAAACAAGTAAAGTCTCAATAGAGAATCTTTGCAATAAAATTCGTCAGGTCTCCTGGTAACACTCTCACTGTCACATAGTCGATTTTGATAAAAATATCTTGAAGGAGAATCCGAATTTGAGGATGCATTCAATACTGAACAGATAACAACATAGTTGGACATCCTGCTTATTGGAAGCGCTCAAAAAGCTTCTACCAAACTGCAACATACCTGCCGCCTGGCTAAATCCTATCACCCCAACCTTTCTTGAACCATTTTCCTTCAACCACTTCACAGACGCCATAATATCTTTAACAGCACCTTTCCAATCAAGGTCATCCATCAAATGTTGTGCTTCTGCAGCATCTAAACCAACTTTCCCATGGTCCAAGTCGGGAATGAGCGTCTTATAACCAGAATCCAGTTTAGCTATATTAGCTTCATGATTCTTAATCTCGTAGTCAACTCCCCACCACTCCTACAGCACGACAATCCCAGGTGCATCTTCTTTACCCATCACATACGCATCAAGGGTTGTATCATCACGCTGAATCTAAATTTTTGAAGCTCTGGAGTTGCAGGTGCAACCATTGCATGCACGAGAACAGTAGATTTAGTGCTCAGAGAAGAGAGAGATCGCAATGGATATCGAGATGCCCGAGGTTTGACAACACTCTTACCCACCAATCGCGTCACACTCATCCTCTAGTCACTATCACTTGCCTATCGTTCCACGAGCTCCTAGAGAATTGATAGATCAATCTGGAAACTTCGAATGAAGGTTCTCTTACCTATTCCTTTCTTCCATGCCGAAAATCACGCCTTCTTCACTAGCCTGTAGCTTCATCTAAAACCGCCATACAAACCCATGCGGCCAGCAGGGAAGGCGCCCAAGGAGGAACCAGGAAGAAAAATGCCTGGACATAATAGGTTTCGATGGCCTCTCTGCCCATGCAACCAAGAAGAAAACACCTCTCAACCACTCCACACGCAGTCCATCCCAGGAAAATCTCACGCAGTCAAAGAAGGATATGCAGGCAGTCAATCAAGAAACCAAGAAGATTTGCAAATCAGAAATAATAAATGAAGTGTGGCTAGCAAAAGAAAACAGCGCTTCAACCACTACCAATCAAGACCCCTACTAAAAAGAATAAAATATAGTCTCCCACTTTCTCATGCCAAACATGAAATTAAAAGTTCATTAAATAATTGACAAGCAATACCTCCCATCCGCCAACTAACCACATCACAAGGATAATACGTTTCATTATATTTTATTTTTGGAGCCCTTGCTTTGGGGATAGGCCGCTTGCCAGGAGAAACAAGGCTGGTATATAAAACATTAATTTTAGAAATTACCAAGGGTCCATCATCATTAAAAAAAATAGTCCCCACCTTCAAAGGTGCCACCACAATTCATACTCTTCCTCGTTTGCGCAACGAGGCTCGATCAACGGGAGTGACAATCAAATTAAAAGGATAGTTTAAAGATATCAAAAGATGATGTCGATAACAATCGACATAAATAAAAATAATAACCAAATACAATCGTTGATCGATAATACAATCATAATGTCATTATTATTATTATTATTATCATTATTACTAGAAACCAACAGTTAAACTCGACAAGGCTAAACACTAACGTTTCAAAGGAAATGCAACAACGTTCAACTCTAAGAAGCACGGTCGTCGCAGAAGCAAAGGAGCAACGATGAATGGGGCATTACACAAACTGGGTTCTTTTAAATTCTTCATGCCTGTGTAGTTGTGGTGTTGTGATAGTAATACCAACAGGGGGGATGCAAATCTGACTTCACATTTTCATTAGTGTAATCTAAGAGGAAATAATAAAATTTTAGGTATCGTAATGGAAAGCAAAGGAGGTTAAAAATACTGAAGACAGACAGATTAAATAGCCCTACCAAAGTGAATTCTAATGCCCTACATGGGGCATATTGAAGTGGCCTCCCAGAGAAATAGAATCTCTCAGCACACTCCAATTCCTGACTTCGGTAGGGCACATGCCCCTACATGTCCATCTAGGTTTAACAAAACCACAAGGCATGGTACTTTATATAATCTTTACAAAATTCATACTATTATTCTTGACAGAATAAAAAAGAATTCAAGCAAAAACAATATAGAACATACTTTTTCCAGCAAGTATAAAATTTGAAAACATTATTCTAAGGATTTTTAAAAAATAGAAATATCTAAAAATTAATCAACCTAAACAATTTGAAAAGAGAAAAAAATTCCATTTTGTGTATTTGGTTTAGGATACACTTCTTTCTTTCACTAAGTAAATGTTATATACTTGTTTTCTCAAGATCTGTAATGAACTATTTTATGCAGGAAAAGGGAAGATATAGTCATGTCTATAGAAAAATGTAGTTTTTTGTACAAGAAAAATATCAACTAATAATAGACAATTGCAGATAAACAACTTTAGAAGGATAGCCCATATTCTTGTAACAGAGGTTTGGAAGGCTTGGCAATAACAAATTTCACTAATGAAATGATAATGAAACACATTTTTTGAAAAGGTTATAATCCAGTTGAAGTTCAGATTCAAATAATGCCACAGGGTGTAAATCACCGAGTGAGGTAAACCAACTTACCTTCCAATTTGATTACAAAAAAACAATGAACACGTGTGTTGAAAGAGAAGGGTAACATTTTGTAAATCTCAAGTAAGTAAAAGCCCTTTGTCAAACAAACCATTTCCTAATGCCTATAGTTACAATGATATTCTGTGGACTGTTTTTATGCTTTAAATTTTATTCTAGCACTTTACTCTGCAAGCCATCCACCATTTAAGATACTCTTTTGGCACTTTATCCTTCATGCAAAATTTCAAAGCGACATTCTTTGCAAAATCTCCTTCAAAATTAACCCTCCTACCTTCAAATTAGGCCTTAAGGCTCCTAACCATGACTGTAGTTGTTCCTTAGCCAAGAATTTGAGATTTATTGATAGTTCTTGCAACTTTCTTCTAAATTCACTTTCCTCATCCTATTACAGACCTACAGTACCAATTTTGAGGTATTATCTCCCTCTGGAATTGTATCAACTCCAAAAGCCTCTCTTCTTCTAAGTCTCTCTCCTAACTGTCTTCCACCAACTCTGTCATGAACAGTAGTAAAAGGATGAAATGTCAAGCTTTCGAATCTTCTTTAACAGTGAGGGGAAAGTACTTAGGTTGTTTCTACCAAATTTCATACCCCTATGTTACCATCAAAGCCCTCAAATAGTTGGTCCTGACTCTAAACACCCATTTTCTTCCTTAATCATTGTTTCACTGTACACTACAGTCTTCCTAAGGGACTATCACCAATTACAAGAGTTTAACAGCCTTTCAAGGAATAACACTTTTCAAATCTTCCTCCTATTATCTTGTGAATTTGGAGGTCTGCTTCACTGTAGAATCTCAGTAATCAACAATTCACTATAAACCAAAGGAGGGTTTCCCTCAAGCCCAAGTAATCAAATTTTGTGATAAAAAGTGTTTGGTTGAAGGATGTGATACAAATTATTTTTAGCATACACAATTCTATCGTGACTCATGTATTCCTCATTCTTAAAAAACATACAAAAGACCTTCTATAATAGCAGGGTCTGCACGAATGGGATTTTGTTGGAAAGGCATTAAAAAACATTTAAACAAATGCAATTGGAGACAGGTTGAACATTTTTGTTATGTTGATTGGTCATAGTCATCACAAAGGCCATACCCGTTCATTTATATTTATGTAAATTCTTAGCAACTATACTTACTCTAATTTCTAAAAACAATAACACTTGCAATGTTTTTGCATCTAGTGAATAATGTATGTAATGAATCTCTAACAAATTGGAATTTATATAAATTTTTTGAATTACTGTTCTTTCTCCCTTCACCTTTGTTCAGACATGCATTTTTCATTGAATGAAGTGACTGTGTTGAGGCCATGGGAAGCTCCCAAGATTAGCTATTCATGTCGATATATACATTGAAAAGCAGTCATGAAAAGCATATTCGAAATAATTAAACCAGACAAATATTTTGAGTGAATATTACAGTAGCATTAGCAAATAAATCTTCTTTAACAGTGAGGGGAAGGTACTTAGGATGTTTCTACCAAATTTCATATCCCTATGTTACCATCAAAGCCCTCAAATAGTTGGTCCTTACTCTAAACACCCACTTTCTTCCTTAATCGTTGTTTCACTGTACACTACAGTCTTCCTAAGGGACTATCACCAATTACAAGAGTTTAATAGCCTTTCAAGGAATAACACTTATCAAATCTTCCTCCTATTATCTTGTGAATTTGGAGGCCTGCTTCATTGTAGAATCTCAACAATCAACAATTCACTATAAACCATAGGAGGGTTGCCCGCAAGCCCGAGAAATCAAATTTTGTGATAAAAACATTTCAAGTTCTTTTCGAGCCTTGATAATGACCCTAACACTTTTCCTATCCCTTCTTAAGAGTCCTGTGAATTACCTACCGAGGCCATGGTTTTCAACATATGCAAGTTTGTGCCAACATACTACCTCTTACTTCACATTGTCATTCATTCCAGAAGGTCTAAATCAAGAAACTAAGCCTCTAACCCTGAATAATCATTTTAATTAATATATGTTAGGCATCCTTGTTGTTCTCAATGAGTCTTCTTTCACTGTGCACCTGCAAACAGTCACCATCTAGCAAAAAAACAGAGTATGACAACTAATATCCCTTGTTCCTTGATAACTCTAAACCCCCTTAAAATAAGTCCTTGTTCCTTGATAACAGTAGTCCATGACACCACATTCTTAAAAAACATACAAAAGACCTTCTGTGATAGCAGGGTGTGCACGAATGAGATTTTGTTGAAAAGGCTTTAAAAAACATTGAAACAAATGCAATTGGAGGCTTGAGCCAAACGAATGGGAATTCAAATTGTTTTTTGCGCATTTTGTCAAACAATCCACGATTTGTCAAAGAAACTGATTCTTAATGCCTATAGTTATAATGATATTTTGTGGACCATAAATAGGGATAAGCCCTAATATTCACAAGAAGCTCAGAAGCAAATTACTGCTTTAAAGTTAATTTTCTATAGCTACATGTGTTCTATTATAACAACAAAATTAAAATTTATAAGCAAACAAGACCAAAGAGATTTCATACCTTTGAATACCTTGCAGAGAATATGCACCTGACAAAAACCACATGCACAACACACCATACATTGTTTAAGCAAGAACCCACCTACGGGAAAGACCTCGGAAGCAAGTTAAAGGCGAAACACAGCTTTGAAGTTGTTAGTGAAAAGATACAACCGAGACAACTTACCAGAAGACTGCAAGACGAATCCAAACCAGCATGAAAAGATACCCTCAGGAATGCAAACAGCAGGCATTTATAGGCACCCAAACCTTCTCCACATGAAAACCCCCTCTCATATTTTTGCCACGCACAACATAATCCATCCATTTCCAAAGAAGAGGCTCTTATTCCAGATCTATTCCGGCCCCAACTATGAAGTGCAATGATGAACAACCGTCGAAGCAGAGTAGGCATTAACAACACATGCAATCTTCCAACAACCCTTGCACCCTGAAATCCAGCACTTCCTCCACGCGAATAAAATCCAGGGCTTCCTCCACACGAACGAAATCTAGGGCTTCCTTCGCCATTGGATTCAATGACCCCGAAAGAGAGTCGTTTGATGCCCAAAACCTGTCAGAAAAAACAGGTCGCACCCCATAACAAGAACGCCTCACGACATAAACATAATTAGATTTCTTTGATACCTTATTTTCTTCTCACATCTTATTTTATGGATATATCTACTATTAAAAACAATTGTGTCAAAATCATTTGGGGAAACTAGTACCCCATGTAATAGTAATAGTATATCTATCCATATGCCCACTTATATTTCTACATATACCGAGAGTGGTTCACATGTTTCTTCTTCTAGTACGCAGCTCCCGAAACCATTTTTTAAACCTTACAAGATCATATAATTTATTTACTGTAGTGCCAAAAATAAATAAATAACTAATATAAATTAAAAGTGTGGACAGGGGTGGTTTGTGGAAGTGAGATGCGTGAATGAGGAGCGGCGTGTGTAGGGACATGTAAGTTGATTGGCGTGTGGCAGTGGTATGGCAGGGTATGGCCACCCTATATGCTTGCTCAGACATGTCATTTATAGTGAATAATAATAATACATTCACTTGATTTTGATCCGGGAGGCATTAACCACGCAAAATCCTATGTCAAGTTGTAAATTCTTACAGTGAATTGTTAGTTGCAGCTGTAGCTGCGTCTGAAGTAGGTTCCACGGTCTCTGAGAGGGAGATGAATTATGTTGTCATTGTTTTTAATAGTGTTGGGAAGTGTACAGAAGGTATGGTTTCTTCAGGGGACATTCACACTATTTCAGCTATGTAATAAACGTGTCTCCAATCTTTGATAGCATCCTCTACCGTCATACCAAATAGGAGTGCTGGAACAAGGAAAAGAAATCCATCAAAGCATAAAAGATAGAGGAATTTTGTCTAATCTTGCACTTGCAAATGCTCTTGTAGACGTGCATGAAAAATGTTGAACCTTTCTCTAGTCACGTGAACTTCTCGACACTGTGTGTCAAACAGATGTTTTCCATGAAATGCTTTGACTGCAGGATATACACGATATGGGTTTGTTGAAAAGGCTTAGAAACTTTCAAGCAAATGCGATGGGCAGGTGTAAAGCAAGGTTCCACCGAACTTTACCAGCATCCTCCATCCTGTGCCAAAATGGCGGATTTAGAACACGGAACAGACATCCACCACAACATGATGAAGAAAGGGAATGTATTTTGTCAGATGTTGTAGCTGGAAGCGCTCTGGTAGATAGGCATGTGAACTGTTGGAAGGATGTGAGATCGGTTGGGGATGACATTGGCATTGTCTATTCTTTTTGTTTGCTGCAGCGTGGAAGGGTGGAGTCAAGGCATGTAGGTTGTTTGGAAAAATGCCCTGAAGAAATGGTGTTTCCTAGAAGCCAGCTCTAAAAAAAAATTATAGCTTTGACGTGGAGATTGTGTACAGGGTATGCATATCCACCAAACTCTATTGGAGATGGCACCAAGCCAAATGTTTAGTTGCTAGTGCACGGGTAGAAATGTTTGCTAAACGTGGGAGTTTTCGCTTGTCATAGGCAGCGCAGGGCTTGTGAACTGTTAGTCAAAATGCCTGAAAGAATTGTGATCGATGGATTGAGGGGATTCCAGGAGATGCTCTCTCTATACACTGATAAGGTTAGAGGAATGTTGTTTTATGTTGTAGCTTCTCGTACTCTGGTAGACCATTAGAGAAGTGTGGAAGATTATTATGTGAATCCCGTAAGGAAGCGGGGTCCCATCAAATACGATGTTACGATTTTGCTTAAAGAAGGCATGGTTTCTTTAGTTTTTCTTTTATAACAAAGTAATTTTTTTTAAATTAAAATAATTTTCATATATTTGATTTTATTAAATAAACTTGTTTTTAAGATAACAAAAAGCTGTATCATAACTTGTAGGATATAATATTCCTCGGTAAACAATGAACTTAAATCCTCACTTCGTGATGATCTAGCAACGCCCTAGCCAGAGTAGTTTGCTACAGTACCCTTTATATGGACAAGTTGAATTTTACTTCCCGGTAAATATGTTGACCTTTCCTATGTTTAAATAGATAAATTGTGTTTTTCGGAGACTCGTAAAACAACCTTCGTAACTCCGGAGAGGGGATGTTAAGCTTCATTCGTGTACCCTGTTATGTGAGGAATCACTTTAATCTTTGGATCGACCTCAAATGAACATTTTTGATCTTTTGACGCCATTATAGGAGTCCTGTTACACCGTTTTTCAGTGGTAGGAAGCTGCTAAATCTAAAAATTTAGCTTTCATTTTGAACCGCCATTTGAAACCTGGATAGCGAAATTCTTATCCGCCTTCACAAACCACTAGTATTTTTACTAGACAACGACATGGAACCTTAAGTTAGGGAAAAAAACTTTTCCTGATAGTTTGGCAATGGCATTTTGTAGGCCTCTGGTCGTAGTTTGACTAGGTCAAACTAGACCAATTACAACCGGTGGCTCTAGAAAACCTTTCGCTGTTTGAAAACCATTTGCTAGTTCTCAATTCCATCGACTCCGGTGTATTCTCCATATATAGGAGAACTTGTAGGAATTTTTTAATTGCGCCTTAATCCTTTGAATGTCAGTTTTGGACATGGTTTTCTGAGCCCTCGAGCTAAATTTTATTCGTTTGCAACTAGGCCAATTACTTCCGATGGCCCTGAACAACTAACTGCCAATCGTAAACCATTTTCTAGTCCAGAATTCTGTCAGTTCATATGTAATCTTGGTATATAAGTGGATACATATAAATTTAACCGTGTTGTGTTCTCTCATCGTAAGACAATGTTTGAAAGTGGTTTCTTAGCCTCCGATTCTAAATTGAACATTTCTGCAACTAGGAAGAAAATGTAAAAAGAAAGTTGATTGATTCCTGTCGGGTTGCCAAACCACCGTGGAAGCGTTTTGACACATGTAAATAATTATTTGAAACTCTATACTGTAACTTGTGTAAAATGAAACTTTTGACAAAATGGTGTTCCTCTCTCTTACCTTTCTCTTTCTCTCTCATTGGTTATGGGATGAAGTGAAATGAAATGAAATGAATACATGTTTCTAAACGACCAATCTTATACATAAGCCAAAAAAATCAAAATGAAACTGAAACTGCAACTGAAACTGGAACTGGAACTGAAGTTCTGAATCCAATCAAAACCAAAATACAGATAGGTCTGATACCAATCTTACAAAACACCTTGTACAGACAGCTCTGCTACCATTTTTAACATTCTGATACTATTCATTAAGACATATCAACACACAGCTGAAAGCATATACTCTGAAACTTTAATCGCTAAGCTTAAAGATCTGATATATAGTAATATGAGAATTTCGAAATATTTCTGATATAACACTCATTACAATGTCAAAGACATCATCTGTCTCATACAAGTCTTCAAATTCAGAAAATTCCTTTAGACATAAAATCTTAGGCTCATTATTAACTGAAAGTATGACACAAACTTCAGTAGTCATAACTTACTATAGACAAAAGCTGAATTGTAGACAACCACTGGACTATACTCTGAAACTTTCTTCAATTCTTCAAACTTCAGAAATCCTTCGCAGAAGACTTCTAAGCTCCTAAGTGTTTCTTCGTATTCCCAAGTGTAGTGAATGAAATGAGTCGAAGCCTTATTTATAGGACTCCCTCATAGCTTTTCACTGGGAACAGAAGTATCCGGTAAAAGAAAGACCGGTTACTTAGGTAAGCAGGTAAGATTCCTGAATTGACAGAAAGGCAACAGCCCGGACTGACCGACAGGGACTAGTGGGTACAACCCACCCACGGGAGTATTATTAAAGTGCCATGGGTCCACCACGCACTGACCGACAAACAAAAGAGGATAAGAACGAATCTTATCGGACACCTTTACAGTCATGGTAACAGGCCTACCATGATAGCCAAAAGACAAAAGCAGACCGTACTAAGGAGAATCAAAGGTGACAGCGGGTCCCAAGTCATCGTCGCTGCTGGTGGATGATGTGCTGTCTTCACGGATAGGTGCTGGCGGCAGATTCCTTTCCAGCTGTTCGAGCCAGACTCTAGATGTGGATGCGGAGCCGTCATTGTCTGGGCGTAAGTGAGGTCTTGTCGGGTATAGGTAGTGATCAGATATTCTGAGATCCTGTCCAGGAGAAGGAGGATGAATCGCCATCGTGTGATGTAGCAAGATTCTTCTCCATAAAGTAGCATTAGGCCTTTGATTAACAGTCCTGCCAGGGTTAATCTTCACATAATAATGGACTTTAACAAACCATGGGATTTTACACTGTATCAATATATTTCTAGCGGTGCTAGGATTAACATTCAACAGTGGTGAATCAGAAATTTTTGTAGGTAAATATTTTAACAGAAAGTATTTAAAATGTTTGGAGATATACTTCTTGTTACCCATGGATGGTTCCATATTCCAGAGATCATATTGGAGCGGATGCTCCTCAGTCCACATTCTTGAATATTCAAATCTCCAGATGGTGTTGTGTCTAGGGATGAGCTGGCAGAGTCGTAGACCTTCAACTGGAAGTGGATCATGATGTTCTATTAGGTACAGAGATCTCCATTGCCAATTAAGGCAGCATTTGACCATCGGATCTTGCAATGTATGAAACTGTTGTCCAGGAATATCAGGGTCGAAGAATCGACATTCTGTCTCTGACATCTGATATTCAAAAACTGAAATGATTCCTCTGGAAACCAATAATTCTTGTGCCTCTCTTGACATTCTGTTGTCATTTGGGATGAGAGAATTTATCTGATCTTGAGCATTTCTGTAGTCCCATACAGAACCATGTGGTTCATGCATAACCTGAGTGACGTTGACGGTTTTGGTGCTGTTCATCTCTCTACTGGCAAAGTCTGCCAGTGCATTTGCTTTACCTGCTATATGCTCAACTGTGAATTCGAAGTTATCAAACCACAGTCCCCACCTTTGCAACCTATTCCAAGCTGATTTATTAGCAGGGTCGCCGCCGTTTAACCTCTTCTTGAAGTCTTTAAGATCTGACCTTAGAATAAAGGCTTCATTCTGTACAAAAAATAAGAAAGCCTTAATTGCTTTCTTAGCAGCAAGTAACTCTTTGTGAGAAGAGTGATAGTTTAACTCAGATCCTTGGAAGGATCCAGAGGCAAATCTGCAGATTCTTTCTTTGTTGTTCTCACATCTTTCTTTCAGTACTGCTCCCCAGTACTGGTCACTTGCGTCACATTCTATTATCTTTACCCCTGCTCCGGGTAATGACATAGGCGGAAGATTAGTGACTTGTTTCTTGATTCTGCGAACAGCTTCTGTCATTTCCTGATTCCAGGCAGGTGCATTTTTCTTGAGTCTTTTATTCAGTAAGACTCTGTCGGCAGCAATATTTTGATAGAACCCAGCGATGTAATTTACACATCCCAAAAAACGCTGGAGCTGCTTCTTTTCACTTATCTCGTCAGAAAAGTTCTGTATTTTACTTACCACATGTTGCTGCATTTCTATGCAACCAGAACTTATCCTTATTCCAAGAAAATCTATGTCTTCTTTGAATACTTCAATTTTGGTTAGCGAAAGACATAGACCATTATCAAAAACAACCTTGTAAAACTGCTCTAGATGACTTATGTGTTCTTTGGGAGATTTTGAAAAGATCAAAATGTCATCTATATAAACAATGAGAAAGTCTGAGAGCTCACCAAAAATCTTATCCATTATCTTCTGGAAAATGGATGGTGCAGTCTTGAGGCCGAAAGGCAGAACTATCCACTCGTATTGTCCACCTGGGACAATGAAGGCAGTTTTATACATGTCCTCTTGCTTCAAGAATATTTGCCAGAAACCGCTCTTGAGGTCGAACTTACTGTATACTTTCGAACCCTTGATTCTACTCAAGAGATCGTCTTTTGCTGGTATCGGGTGCTGGACTGAAGCAATATATTTGTTGAGTGGCTTGTAGTCGACCACCAACCTTTTCTTATTACGGATCTGCTCACTTCTCTTATTGACGTAGAATGCCGCACAGGACCATGGCGAATTCGATTCCTGGATGAAACCACCTTTCAGTAGTTTCTGTATCTCTTCGTGACATTCTTTTCTTTCAGCTGGAGGCATGCCCCTATGATGGACTTTGAATTTTGGGATTATCTCTTTGCCTTCAGAATCTTTAATAAGTTGCAGATCAAGGGAACATAAATGCTTTTTCCTGTGTATGTAAGCATGAGGATTGTCATTACATACATTTTTCTTTATCTTGGATACTATCTCTTCTATACTGACTTGGCAATTTGCAATAGATTTATGTATCCAGAGATTATTCACAATTTTGCATTTCTCAGGGATAGGTACAATGGACTGGAAACTGTACCTTCTGGTTATCTTTTTTGGGGGATCAAACAACACAATGTGGTCAGGGGTTATACTGAATGTATGACTGGCTTTCAAGAAATCTACCCCTAGTAGACAATCATAGTTTTCCATATTGTGTTGGTAGAAATCTATTTCTAAAAATATCCCTTCAATTTCTATTTTTACTTTGGCCATATACTTACAGACTACCTCTCGTTTATCAAACCTGATTTTTGTATGGGTTGACACCCAACAGTCTGAAGGTATGGCGTATTGTCTGAGGAGGTTGATTTCTGCCCCAGTATCAATCATTGCATCAAGCATGTATGGCTTTATATGAGGAATGCATATGACTATAGCTATGAAAGGATTCTGAGTACAGCTAATAGTGCATACCTCTTTAGTCTCTTTTCCATCTGATGCAATATGATGATATGTTCCATCCAGATCTTCTTCTGGATTATTCTTTTCTTTTTCTTCTTCTTCCAGCAGTCTGGTAAATTCTTCAGTGGCTTTGGCAATTACTTTCTCAAGTAATTCTAATCTGGCTTTTCTCCATTCTCTGTATGTATTTCTGGAGGCTGGATCTGAATGTCCAGATGACTGGCCATACTCATAAGTTCTATGCTGGAAGTTTCTTCCACCACGACCTCTCCATGCTCCTGACCTGCCTCTGGTCGGGATTTGTCTCTGTCTGATCCTCTGTTGGAATGGAGGTCGGATTGGAACTGCTTCAAATTCTTCATCAGGCTGTGATTCTTCATGCTCTTGAAGTCTGGCTTGTTCAGCTTCACTGGTCCTGATGTATTTGTCGTTCAATTCTCTGAGCTCCTTGCTCAGGGCCATCTTCCTAGCAGTGTCCCATGGGGGACAACTGTCATAGACTGATTGAAGGCACTCTAACTGCTTTCTTAGATACTCTGCACTTGGTGGAATCATTGGATGTGCAAAGTTAGTATTCATATTCACACAGAAATTATCAAAAGAGGGTACAGAACTATACCCACTGTCTGTGCTATCATTGTCTTCTTCTGATACTTGTTGTATCAGATTGCAGTTTCCTTCATCAAGAGATGCATATGAAATATCTGACGAGAAGCTATCAGAGTCTGAAATAAATGCATACTCTTCTTCATTAATACCTTTTATGGATAGGGCATTAACTTTTGCCTTGCCTCTATCAGTGTCTTTGTTAGGGCATTTGTTAGCATAATGAGGCCCCTTACAAATATAGCAGGTTCGCTTGAACTTCTGATGTTTACCAACATACCTGAGTTTCCTGAACTTATATTTCTTCTTCGGCTTCTTGGATGGAAAGTCTTTGAATTTGGATTTGTATTTGTGCTTTTTCTTTCTTCTATAACTCCTAGCATCCTCCCTCTTTGAAAAAGTGCAATCCTTGCAAGAGGATTTGCGACGAGGATTGATCTCCAGATCTGGACAGCCGAATGGCTCGAGAGCATATTGTTCACAAAACAGATTACCCAGGGCTTTCTGGTGTTTGAGTGCTTGTTTACGCTCCCACTTATCCTTACAGAGCTTGGCGTTGGTTTGATCTATGATCTGATTGAGTGCTCCGAAACTCAATTCTGCAGTACGCATGCCGTGCATCGCCTTTTTGTATTGAGTGGCGAAATAAGGCGGAAATGACTCGATATATCGGAGACGCATGGTCTCGTCATTTATATTCCCGGAACTGTAATATAGCTTCTGCATGAAGCATTGATATTCTTTTATGCGAGTCATATCACAGAGACGGGCACGCAAGAACATGGCAGTATTCATCATCTTATCATCGTCAATGTTGCCGATGAATTCCTTGATGATGGCGGCAGTGAGTCCTGAATATCCTGCCTGCAAAATCATTTCTTTATTTGGGAGCAAGTCCCACCATTCTTTTAGAATGCCAACAAATCCGTTGGCGATTGTTGCTGCAATATTTCTCGGAGATCTATTGTAAGTTTCAAACTGAGTATTACCCCAGCCTATCATGGAATGAACAATTTCCTTTATCTCCAGAATAGTTTTACACTCTAACTTGTAAAAGTTAGGTTGTAGTGTTTGTACCTTTGGAGGTGGCATATCAGCTGGCTGATGCGTGACTCCAGATGTTTCTCCCATCTGCTCATCGAACACTGGCTGTTCGTATGCTGGATCTACTTGTACTGGTTCCTGATGTGGTCCCTGTATGCTCAACATGTTAACATTTTTATCTTTAAAAAACAGGGGTTTATATTCTTCTAGAACCTCTTTATATGATTTCTTTGTTGATGTGCTAGCCAACTGTGTAACATCTGACCAAGATACGGCTTTTGACCAGTCTCCTTCAGGAGAAGCGGATACCTTTCTGTTTACTTCTTGTATTTTTGGCAGTATCTTTGGGAGTTCACTTGTGAGACACTTTTGAATCTCATCAATTCTGTGATGAGTCTTTTCATTTTCATCTTGCAGAGTAGACAAACTGTTTTCTATCATTTCATTAGTCTGAACTTGTCTGTTATTAATAATACTTTTTAATCCAATAGTGTGATCCACTAAAGGTTAGACAAGATCATTGACTTTCTGAGTTATGACCTCTGGAAGGTCTGTAGACACAACTCTGTGCGTTTCTTGAACCTGTGTTTCTATTTTACTGACAGTTCTCTACAAATTATCTACCTTATCATTCAAAAGTTTTAGTGCTGATGCACTGTCACCCTTTTTTCTCATTTCAATGGCTTTTAGAACCCTTTCCATGGATGCTAATTTTTCTTTATTACTGACAACTTCTTCATGGACTGATTTAATTGCTTTGTTAGTCCAATTTAGCATCTTAGAACTTTCAGAAGGTTCTATTTCTTTACTAACAGTCCTCTGGTACCAAAACACAGCTCTTTGTGTTTGGTCAGGAGATATCAACTCATGTGCTTCTGTTTCAGGAAGTGAAGTACTGGAACTTACTGAAGCCATATTTATGACTGGTCCATTTGCTGGAGCATATTTTTGACTGACAAGTTTCTCGCAGTCTGAACACCACAAGAAATCTGTACTTGGATCATGGACTAAGGACTTATGGCTACAGAGAAATAATTTTTCTTTCTCTGGTTCCTCTGTTTTCTGATTAGAACTTTCTCCTACAGTGAAGTAGGATGAAGTACTATTGACTGAAGCACTTCTAGACAGAGTTTTTTTAGTTAACTCTTTTCCAGTGCTATGTCTGAAACTTAATGTGACCTTGTTTTTCTCCTCTGTTACTGCCGTAGCATTTTCTAGCTTAGGCTTTGAGGACTGAATGAATTTCTTTGATAAGGTCCATTCTTTGGGGACCTTTATGTCAGACCAAGATATTAGTTCTGGCTCAATTTTTTGGGTCTCTAAATTTGTATGCGTCACCACGCTGCTGCCTTTGGTGACTCCATGCTTAACAACAGGATACATAGTGTTAACTAATCTATATATGACCTTATAGTGTATGGCCAATGGGCAAGAACCAGACCTCATGTGTAAACCTGTAGTGGCCAAATGTAATTTAAGAACATCCTGGAGTAAATCATCCTTGGTTAATGACACAGGATAGTTCGGAAAGACTTCAAATGAAATAGGTCCATTATGTAACCCAGTTTGGACAGCTGCTAATAAAGAATCTTTAAAGCTATCAAATCTTAAATCCATTAAGCAGCATAAAATAGAAGCATTCAAACCCCGTCGGAATAACGGAGTAATACCTATCTGCACACACCCTACATGAGCAAACTTGTATGTAGACTGTTTCTTTAAACTCTTAATATCTGACTTGTCTATTAGTGGGATATTATATTCCCCATTGCTAGTATGTGACACTTGTATCACAGATTCTCTTGTCTTAAAGACTGTGGATGCAATCAAGTGAAACCGATTTATCTTTGAGTATACTTCAGAATAAGATTTCTTTGGCAATTTCCATTCAGGAATGGGATTTGATTCATCTATGACATCAACATCACTGTTTATTTCAAAGACATCAGAAAGATTAATAAGATCCTGATTATCTGATTCTGCTAGACTGACTCTGCTATGTTCTTCAGCCATTTTGTTACTTTGCAAGCAAAGAAGCTAAGGTTAAACAAACGTCGGATCTACCCTATGACTGCGCCTGACACACGGCGACTTACTTGGCGGGGATCTCACCAATTAACCTTTTTGGTGCTATATTAACTTGCTTTCACAACTTAACTTAGAACAGTACTGTCATCAATTTAGAAAACCATTAAATCAATTCCTTATATCTTCCTTTTTGAATTTGAACTTAACACAGAATTTTTACTTATGTTCTGAAATCTTTTAAACTGAAGGTTTTCTACACTCTGTAGGTCCTAAGCTCTTTTGTCACTCTGATACCAATCTTATACATAAGCCAAAAAAATCAAAATGAAACTGAAACTGCAACTGAAACTGGAACTGGAACTGAAGTTCTGAATCCAATCAAAACCAAAATACAGATCTTTAAGCTTAGCGATTAAAGTTTCAGAGTAAATAAAATTATTATTATTATATGTAAATGAGAAACTAAAGACATTAATTATGTTAGATTAGGGTGGATTTCTTGCCAATGATTTATCGTTGATTTCATGCTGACATGGTTTTGCAGAATGTAAGAAAGATGGTGAAAGGAAGATGTGTAATTAATTATTTATTAGTGTAATTTATATAGGTCATTGTAAACTGAATTTATGTATAATGTAGTCTCATGTTACAGAAAAGTTATATTTTAGATTTACTAATATGTTTTAGATGTTAATTTTAGGGATATCTTAAGAAATGTGCATTTAATCATAGCTTCAATTTGATTCATAGTTTTGTATGGTAAATTTTATATATATATATATATGGCAAATGGATTTGAAGTTAATTAATTAGTGTGTTGTATTTTTACCTTATAAATCTAATAAAGAGATTTAATTGAAACACTCAACCCTAGTATAAGAATCGTGCATAACATGTCTTCATGTGTGATCCTTCTTACCTTAGAAGAAATTGTAACTCTACAATGAACTTAATCTTTGCAATCAATGGAACCTCCTAGTTTAGGTAAATAAAACCCCTAGTCTGAGTTTACCATCATAGTCGGTCTGTTTAGTGACTTTTTCATGAACCCATCATGTAGGAACGACATGGTCAAACTTTATCCGTAGTATGTCGTTTCCTTTTATATTTTGTTATTGTGTGTGGGGTAAGGAGAATGTCTCCTCTTTAGGTCTGACACAATGTTGAGTGTGAAGACCTCCATAGAAGTCACCTTAAGAGTCCTTGTTTAAAGTAACAACTATGCGGTGTAAGCTTACCATTTATGGAGTAAGTAAAACTATTACTCCCTTAGTATCCTAGTGGACTAACAAGTCTTACAAAGTTATATCTATATTTTTAACTTGTCATGGAATGATTCCCTTGTGGGACCCCCAGACTACACAAATGGAGAGTGTGAAATAGTTGTTCTATGAACTAAACTCTTGTTAATAAACTCTTTATTTCCTCTCATCTAGATGTATTACCTTGGTTACTAACAAAATAACACCTTGGTCTTTCATGAAGGTTGTTTAGCATAAATATTTCCTCTCACCTTAAACTCATATTTAGTTGAGACGTAGATCCTTAGGTGAAATTGGAATCAAAATAAACCTTAGTCGATGAGGAGGTTAACTTGGGGTTCGTGTGTAGTTATAGTGCTTCCAATATTTTACTTCTTCAAGATGTTAGACAAGTACTTTTGTAAATCTTTATGTTAAAAATTGAGTCCAAAAAGAGACCTCAGAAACAATGTAAAGGAAATGAGAAACAAGAGTGTATGTGATCATTGTGTAGGAACAATTGTTTTTTTTAGTTGAAGTACTTATGGTTGATTTAAGCATGGATTTTTGTTAAGAATGGTTACAATATATTCTTGGTGGGACTAGGCATTTTGAGCCAATATAGAGTCCACTAAAAATAAAATAAAATAAAATGATGTCACGTAAATGCTTAATTGAATCAAACTAAACTTGGAACTTAAACAACCATAGTACAAGAAAAAATGTGCTTCTAATGGAAGGAAGTTTATAAGAAAGGGAAGCTTGAACATTCACCTCGTCTGAATCATTTTTTTTTTCCTCGTAAACTTCTAGTTGATCTCCTTGCATAATGAGGGTAAAATTAAACGTCAACTAATTTTTTTTTTAGAAACAAACCTTTAGCATAAGAGCGAGAGAATTAAAAACTTTATATGCAATTTGAAATATGGAAAATAATTATGTAAGTTATGGAGATTGTCATAAGTGATAAAGAGAAAACTTAAATGGTCAAACTGTAAGTTGAATGTGGAATGAAATTATGAATCTGTAGGTGGAAAGGGAGAAAATTATTCTTACATAATAATGTTATTGGAATATTACTTGTAAAGAAGATGCAATCATGGTAATGATGTGTTGTAGGTTTTCCAATTCTTGAGTCCCTTTTCTTATAGTTCGGATTATTGCTTGCATTCGTTCATTGGGGAAAGTGTGGCATCAACATGTATATGTTGTTGTCATGTGTCTATGTGATTCGATGACTTGTGTAAGTGTCGTATGAATTTTTTAGTTCCTCTACTTGGAACCTTGTGGTGTTGCGTAGTGAACATTAATGTTGATACCTATTTTGATGTTGATACCTATTTTGATTTTCTTAGACATGTTGATAATTTCAATTATCATTGTGTTAAATTTAATTCATCTTATACACTATCTTATTGATGTTGATTTTGTTGAATAATCCATTACCACTGACCAATTCAAGCCCACTAATAAAAATGAAATGATGAAAATCCTTAATAAATAACTTGCTGGTCACAAAAATCCTAATCTTAAATCAGAAGTGCATCATGATCATCATGTTATACATCCCCCTTGTATTTATGATCATCCGTTGCATGTTATTATTTTTATGATTACTATTGTGCCAACTTCTTATCCAATTATTACTTTTGATGACATTGATATAAATCATTATATCATTTTAGATACACTATACATTCATGAATTTATTGGAAAAGATTTTATACATAGTTTTTTTTATTGATATTGGTGCTAGAGATAATCTATGTACTTTCAAGCTACTTTGATCTCTTCGGTATACTAAAAAATAGTTCATTTTTAATATTAATATAAATCTTGGACATATTATTATACCACTTAAAGTTGGTTATATTATTATGGATATCCTATTTTCAATAAATTCTTCTTTAGGCTTGTGTGATATGTGTTTTTAAGTTACCATTGATTATGTTCTTCAAAGATAATATCATATATTCTTCATCACAATGTAAAATTTGTTTGTAATCCACATGTTTTGACAGTTTAGGGTATCCCATATGAGGCCCTCAAACTTAAGGTACTTAAAAAAAGCTATGCTTTTTATTTCCACAATAGTACATCTACACATGCTTCTTCTCGAAGTTATCTATCTCTTACACATGTTGTTAGGTATTCTATAGAACATGCTTCTACTACTATATATTTATCTCCTAGGTATCATACTAGGGCTTCTATGACACCTATTGTTGTTGGAAACTCAAACACTTAGAGGGGGGTGAATATGTGTTTATTCAAACTTTGACAGAATATTAAATTTACTTAATTAGTGATGATGAAGCGAAATCAACATTCAAAAAAATAATAATGAGAGAGAGCAGAAAAAGACATGATTTAATGTGGAAAACAAAAACTGGGAAACAAACCACTAAAATCAAGACCTAGCCTAGGATAAAGTGTCATGTGAATGTTACATTTATTTCTAGTTGAACATATACTCAACATGGAGCTGCAACTTCAAAAATGTGACCAAGCTACTACTTAGTCTTTAACAACATTAAACTTTCTTGGAAGCTTCAACTCCTAAATATAAACTAGGCTTCTACATGTGTCTTTTTGTAAGATAAAACTCATAGGGAAGTAACTACTCACTCCTCCTAAACTACAACTTACACTTTTTCAAGAATTTGATTACATTGATTTTTTTGTATTCTACAAGTGATGGTGACCAATAATGTTTCTCACTCTTCTTCCAAGTTCTGCTCATGATTTTCCTTTCTTCCAAAACACCTAATCAACTACAAGGTTCTACTCTTACAAGTCTCAATTTACTCATGGTTTCGTGTTATGATTTTAGTTACTAGTTTGTGTTTTTGGGTCCATCTTGGCTCATTTGAGATTTTGTAGGATTAGATTAGATTTATTTTGTTTGTAGATTAATTTAGTGTGTGCTTCTTAAAAAATGGGCTCAATAGTGTGTAGCTATCTCGGTTAGATGTAGTGGTAGGATGAATTTGATATCGGTAAATGTAAGATTAGTTTTGGTTGATCAATTAAGACTCAAATCGACATAGTTTAAACTTGGAAAGTGTAAGTTGTAACTTAGCCACATGGAAATTGTGAGCTAGGAATGAATCAATCAAGACATGCTCAGATCATAGCATTAGGGGGTATATGGATCTAAAGTACTCTACAGATATAAATTTCAATATGGAGGATGGATCACCACAAATAAACCTTAAGGTGGTAGCTCATTCCCATCTCAATAGCTATGCATAACTACAATTGAACTCATTGAGATAGCTCAACTCATCACCAATTATTAAGTCGGCCCCAACATGGTTAGGATCCCAGTATGGGATCATCTCCCCAGGGATGTCTCAAAGATCGGTCTCTAGTTCACTACCTTACTCAACTCTCCTAGAACACTACAAACAACTCTTTCGGGCCCACTAGGGAATTTTGAAGGTAAATAAACCTTGATTAGTTAAATTTGTTTGTATTTTTTTCTCATTATTCCATATTTTTAGTCTTTAAAGAGTTATTTGACTTCATGATATAGTTCCTAGGTGACTCCTCCTTACCTAGATCACAACAATTATTTTAAACATCTCATAATTATTGACACATGCTCATGTATATATTTGGAGTCTATAGGGATGTGAAGATGGTGTTCAAAAGCTGTAGGAGGTAGCTATATCTCTCAAAATGTTGTAGTTTCTTCTCCAAAAACCTCATATCTTACTTCAAAACAAACCTACACTATACAAGTCTCTCATTTATTTCTCTTATACCAAATGTAGATGATGAACATGTAATGCCCTGTTCTACGTTACAGCTGTTCATCCTTCGGTGATCGAGTGCTAAGCACGGAACGTCTTGGTGCCTTTGTCGATCATTGGTGGGCTTCGCCTTGGTCACAGGGAATACTCAATCATCTCCCTCTTCATTGTGTTGCTGGTTTCATGTTGTTGTTGTCGTTACTGCCCCTTGCAACGCCTGTTACGATTTCCTTGTTAAAGGAAAATCATGTTTCTTTTACCGTCCTTGTTTGTCGGCCCTTATTAATAGGATTAATAATTATTATTATTGTTAGGTTATAAAATAATAATAATAGTATTATTATTTTAGTTGTCGAATAACAATTACTATTATTATTATTTATTTATTTATTGTGTCGATTTCAGGAATATTATTAATTACCTGTAAGTTACCTTATTTATTTTATCGGCCACTCTCGAAGACTGAGCCCCGATTCACGCATGAGGAGGACCTTGTTCATGGGTGATGCCATTGCTTAGGAAGTGGTGTTCGTTCTTAGCGTTTAACATTTTATTTGTGGCCGTCCAGATCTCTTTGTGTGCGGTGTATACATACTTTCTTTTTCGGTTAGTGTTTTGGTTGTATGGGGGCATCCACCCACCCCAACTAATTTTTTTTTACCCTTGCTGGCCGCGTACACTTGTTTCCTTTTGTTGAAAAGACCTGGCCTTTAATTATGCGTGGAGGAGGAACACTTACCACTTATTTTTTTAAGGCAAGACGTGTTGGTCTTTCCTTTGGTTTGAATGCCAAGTGGGGGGCAGGTTGGCCACCTGTCTTTTCTAGCGACCTTTCAACCACTTCAGAACTGTTATCCTTTATGACCTGCTCTAATTTTTTTGACTTCCTCATACCATTTTCTGCCGCATTTTTGGGGAAGGAAGCCCCTGATTTGGGAGTCTTTTGATTGGATTTAAACTAGTTTTACTCGAGCATTCTTCCCTGGCCGCGTGGGTTTCTCTGGAGACTGGTCACTTCATTTTAATGGAGGTTTCCTTCAAGTCTGCCCTGGGTTTGTTCCTTGTTGCTTGCTGCAAGCTAGTGAAGTAGGCGTGTTACCTCCACTTTCTTTGGGTGCTGCGAGGGGGTTCTTGTCAGGGATCCACAGCATCGACCTGCAATAGGTTTAGCCAGGCAGCAGGTATGTTGTAGTTTGGTAGAAGCTTTTTGAGCGCTTCCAACAAGCAGGTTGTCCAACTCTGTTGTTATCTGTTCAGTATCGAATGCATCCTCAAATTCGATTCTCCTTCAAGATATTTTTATCAAAATCGACTATGTGACAGTGAGAGTGTTCCAGGAGACACGTGATAACTTTTTCTACAGAGACAACAGGGGGTTGCAGGTCTAACGATCATCCTATTTCTGATGCAGTTATTTTTCTTTCAATATTTACTGCAGACTCTCAGGTACTATTGCAAAATCTTCTACCTACCATTATATTCAGTGCTTTTGAATTTAGCGATCCACAAATTCGGGAGTGGGTCGACCTGAAATAAGCCTTTCAGAGCTCACGGGAAATTTATTATATGTTTATTGAATACCCACTTTGGTTTTCTTGTATGGGTCTCCTCCAATCTAGCACCTGGGGATTGTTTTAGTTTATGGGTCTGTAATGTTCTAAGCAATTATTTCCGAAAAACCCAAATTTTCAACTCAATTGTTTGCAGAAACTTGAAATCTTAAATTATAACACAGTTTGATAGATCTGTAAAATGAGGTAAAATTTCTATTGGGATGGGAGGAGAAAACCCCAATTGCTGTGCACGTAAAGGAAGAGTTCAATGCATTTTTATCAAGCTTTTTATGTAATCGTGTTCTTGAGAAATCATGTTCGGAGTAAAAACTGGTGGAAATCCAAGGGGAAAATTGTTTAACCTGTTGTTTCTCTGGATAACCAATTTTTGGTGAAACCGGAGCTTGCATTTTCACGGCGTTGAGTGCAAAGGGAAAGCATTTGGATTTTACTGGATAGTTACAGGCCTCCACGGGTACTTGGTGACGTTCAGAAGTCAAGTCGAGCTTAGTGAAGGATTTGACAGGGCTAACCTGGTCCTGGGAAGTGGGTACGGTTTATTAGAGTGATTTTTGTTGAGAGAATAATAATCTGTAACTGATCACTATTGGTAGATATATGAAGACCATGGCCGAGAGGAATATGCGACCCGACCGAACTATGGGCAGAGATGCACATTGCAGACTATACAATTGATTTTATGAAGACAAGAGCATGGCCGTTAACAGAGTTTGGACCTTCAGCGGGCTGAGGAAGAGAAGTTGTCCAGGTTGGGTTGCTGTTGCAGGCCCTGTCCATCTTGTTATCGACTGCGGGAGCTTAATCAGGCACGATATTCTCTATACCATTGATTCTTATGCTGTTATTTAACTGATTCATTAAATAACTCTACTCTTCATATAAATGTCTCATGTGATGGTATGCTGTTTGGTTTCCACTTCCCTTGCTCTTTTGTATTTTTTTTTGGCGTTAGAAATGATTGCGCTGGTTGAAGCCTTTTATATTGTTTTCTGGGTTTTAATAAATATTAGTTGGGTGAAATTTGTTCTTAAGACTAATAAAACAAAAGAGGTGGGGGTCCTGTAATGAAAATTCCCGAGTACTTTGTGTTGGTCTCACGATTTGAATGTTTTATCAAACATTGTCGTTGGACTCAACTTTATAGTTCCTGTTTTGTTCTTATTCTTGTTTCGGTTCGAGATCTGTAGTTCTGGTTTATGTTGGGTATTTACGAATTAGTGATTGAGTACTGCGAGTGCATTGTGTATAGGTGAATGATGCTATTCCTGTCTCTATCCTTTTCTTTTAGTTGTTTTAGGTTCTAGTAACCCTTCCCGGTTGGCTTGGTGTGTGCTTAGCTTGACTGATTTTTGAATTGAGCCAAGTTGATATTACTCTCAACTAGGTTAGTTGCTTTTGTTATTTTTTTGAATCGCTCGAAGAAATACTTTTATTCTTCAAGCGTCATGGTTGATCTTCATAATTTGATATCAATTCATGTTCACCATTTGGAGATTGTTGTCTTTGGAATCACCTTCTCTCCCTTGGTGACTGTTGTATGTTTTGAGGAATGTAGCTGATCCTATGGAATGTCTTCTTTAGACGTTACTCACATTTTTTTTGGATAGCTTAAAATGTCAGAGGAAATACTCTTTTTCTTACCTTGATTTTGTTTCACACATGTTGGAGGATACGAGATCTACTTGATCATTAGTGAGGAAGTTTTCAAATCTTAAAATTGGGATGTTGGTTTTATGTGTAAGAAATTACTCTACGTTTTGCTCCATAAAGATGTTTAAATTTCATTCTCCTGTGACTTAGAGGTTGGTGTGTTTGGAAACTCATTGGTTGACTGGTTTTTGTGATGATCGTTGTGATACAACCTCGTTGCTTTCATTGTAGTAGAATGGTTATGTGTTGACCAGAAAGGTTAAAGTCAACTTGTTGTTGACGACAGATCCTTTGGAAGCTATGTATCCTGTGTTGTGTTCTTGTGAATGATTGAGTAACCCTCCTGTAAGATTTATAATGGTTATGTTTGGTCTTGTCAAGTTTGTCCTTTTTCTTAAGACATTCTCTTGGTTAGAAGAAAGTTTAATAGAAGGATTGTTAGGATAGGATGTGGCCCATACGGGGTCATTTGTGCGTTTCACCCCTTTTCTTTCCAATTTATTATTTTGTGCTGACATAAAATTAACTGTTATAGGCACATCATCTTAATATTAATAAGTCATGTTGGTTTAGATATTCTCATGTCGATTGATTGTTTGGGATCTTCCAGTGGCATAGTGAATCCTTGGCTTGGTGAACTAACTTAAACAAATAGGGACATATCACGTTTGAAATTAATTCTCTTCTTGTAATTGTTTTTGTTTCGAAATGTTATCTTGTTAAAATGATGGTCATTATTGTGATATGGGTGAAATTCACTATGATGTTTGTTAACTTCTCCTATGAGAAAATGATAATTAAATAGAGTTAGTGCCTTCCTTTTTATTTAGATATTTTATGCTTTTGGACAACTCTTTAATTGCTCTTGTTTAGACTCTTGGGTTATTTTTCATAATCAACGGTGCTTTTCTTCCTTGAAACAGTTAGATAACAACATATTGTCTTAATGTTATAGCTTTTATCGTGCTCAGTTCTTGCGAACTGACATGTGCTAACAAATGTGCAGGAGGATTTCCTGAGTAGAAAAGAAAAAGAAACACGTGTAGAAAGTGGATTCCAGCCTTCTTAGGAACTGCTGTTGTACGAATGTTTTTCTTTTGTTTTAAAACATTGGTATGGAAATTGTGGAGACTATTTAGAAGGCATTGCGTTATAATTTTGTATTGTTCTCATGTAGGTTGTTGTTATCGTTTGAAAGTCAATTTGAGAAATATTATTGTCAATAAGATTAAATGAACTTGTTTTGACATGCGTATCCTTCGTTGAATTTTCACTTTTCAGAATATGATTTATCCTTGAATTTTCAAACCTAATTATAATTATCTAAACTTGAATCAACTTACATCGCTTTAGTTACCTTGGTCATGTGTCGTTTGGTAGAGGACTATGTTTTGAATCTAGCAAAAAAAAAAAAAAAAAGAAGAGAAACAAATATACCTTGTGACCCCACGTAAACTAATCAACAATCTCTTATTGTGGTGAATCCTTAGAACGGTCTTAAGGTGAAATCAATGATTAAATTCTTGGAAGATAATAAAATTATACTAAATAGAAGGAACTTGATTAAGAAACTCTTCGATCTATCTTACCCGTTGAAAATGTAAACAGTATATTTATGTCTATCTCTTCAAGTGAAGCCCAAGTGAAACCTTTAATATTTCTGGTTAGAATCTTGACCCCAATGAAATCTTTATTAACAACTAATAAGATCTTAATGATGAATCCAAGATTTAGACAGTCATGTACTGAAATAAAATAAAATAAAATAAAAATGACCGCTTGAAAAGATTAAACATATATGTTTAAAATCACAACGTCGAAAACAGATTGATGAAGTTAAGAGCCTTGAGAAATTAACTGCCTCCTCACAAATGAATAAGTTAATCAAGTAAATGAAGCAACCTCTTACCATCCAATAATTGGTTTACACTGTATATTAACTTTAACAAGGTAGGGGAAAATTCTTCAAAGGAGACATGAACTTCAGATTCTCCTATCGTGATTCCTCTGGGAAAAGTGAAGAATGTAAAATCACTTACAGCTAAAACATGATTCTAAAGAAACCTTCTGTGGGAAGACCTTGTTTGTAAAATTGCATACTTTAGATGAACCATTGTGTCCTTAGTGTGTGCCTCATGTTTATCTGTAACCAGTGTGGGTCCGTGTTGTGGAAAGCATGTCTTTAGTTGGTTGTATTCCCTAGAGAACTTGTGTAGTGTCGTATTATCTTCAAGCAAGTCAAAAAAAAAATATCCTGTCTTTTACTGTGTTGTTCATGTGTGAATTTTTTTGGGTCGTTACACTTGGTATCAGAGCATAGGTTCATGCTCTCGAACCTATGGGCCGGATTGGTGTTGTATGGTGATGTTACATGATGGTGGTTGTGTTACATGATGTTACTACATGATGATGATGATGATGTTGCATGGTGGTGGTAGATATTGGGAGAGTAATGTGCTTTAAGCATGATGTGATCCATGTCGTAATTGTGATATTGTGAACGCACGTGATGTGTATGTCACTCAGTGCGTATTTGTTATCATATTGATGTGCTGGGGATGGGAGTATTCTCTCTCCTTCTTGTGGATTCTATGAAGAGTTCACGTGTGAATTACTGTTTGTGGTGTGAAAAGAATTCTAATTTGGATGACATAGTGTTAGAACATTGTGACATATTGTGATATGTAGGTGTATCAATGTGTTGTATGACTAGATTGATGTTAAGCGAAATGAGTTGTATCATGATGTTTTTACCATGTTTTGAAGAAATGTGTGTACCACCTTGTTATGTGGCAATGGATGTTATGTTGTGATGTACTATGTCCATCATATATATGAGTTGTGTGATATGTAATGATTCATGTTGTGATTTAGGGTCATACGGTGAGGGTATGAACCCTATCGTATTGTGATTGCACTTTGGGTGCAGAATGTGGTAAAGTGATGTATTGCACCCTGTGAATGTATGATTGTGATCTACCCCGTATACATACCATACGTGAGACGTTATGGTAGCTATGTGTGTACCACCATGGTGTTAGTGATGTAGTTATATGTTATGTTGTGAGCCTTACACTAACCGAACCTGAGGGAAATCGGTAGACTGTGTATGTATGGAGTGAGAAAATGTGTACCGTTGACCAGTCACTCGAGCCGAGTACGAGATAGGAAGTGGAGCCTTACATAGGCTGAAAACCCACTTTCGTTTGTTTGGTATGTGTGGCACTTGTTCAACGGGTGTCATGCATATTGTGTTTCGCGGACACCTCAGGCTCAGTAGATGGTGACTTGTACTCTTTTCTCTCTCCTGATATGGTTGTCGTATGGATTTAACCTATGTGACTTTGACTATGTTGAGCCTTGTTGAAGTTGTGGCGAGATGATTCTGATTGAGATGATGACAGTTGTATTATTGATATGTATTTTACGAGCTGAGGCTCGATGTTTCGAGTGCTAGCAACTCGTTGAGTACCCCTTGGTGGCCAGATAAGGCCACACAGTTATCGTAATGTGACATTATTATAAGTTGATTTTATTCGTAAATTGAGATTTTTACTTTATTTTGTAAGGACCAGCAACTTTTCTTGATTGCCATGCTTTACAATTTTGGGCATTTCCTTGGTTTGTGGCACTAACATGTGGATTTTGATACTAACTATGGCTATTTGAACATTTATTTTGCTTGATTTTGGGTCTTCTTTTAAAATTGGAATTCTTACCGCCTTGCCCAAGGCTTGTACTTTGCCACTTGGCATTTGGATTGGATTGTTGTGCTGGTTCTATTGTCATGATGTGTGGAATAGGGTCATAGGATGCACCATGGAATGGTTGGACCTATGGACCCACTTCATTGTATGGGGGTACGCCCCAAGGAGTTACATATAACTAGTGGGTTGTTGAACCACGCGTTATTATGTCACTTGGGTTAGGAGTGTTCGAACTCTATGTGTCTTGGGCCATAGGGTCAACCGGCCTCCTTGAGGGAGGCATAAGAGTTTGAGGGAGGCATAAGAGACTTGAGAGAGGCATAAGAGTTTGAGGGAGGCATAAGAGACTTGAGGGAGGCATAAGAGTTTGAGGGAGGCATAAGAGACTTGAGGGAGGCATAAGAGTTTGAGGGAGGCATATGATATTTGTGTGTATGGTTGATGTTCTGGGATATATGTTGAGTTATTGTGATGTTTGATAGTGGTATTTTGATGTATGTGTTACTCATGTCAAATGGATATGTGTTGTGATGTTGTGGATATGGCATTGATTCCCTTGTGGACACTATGCACCTGTAGCATTTGTTTGGTGTTATGTGAATTTTTTTTTTTTTGATACAAATTGAGGAAATGTCTGGTTGTTGTAGTACTCTTTGTTCAAGTATTTAATATGTCAGTCATAGGTGTGTGACCAGTACTATGTTATGTGGACTGTGCCTATTCTATTCCGTATTTGAGTAATCTTTTGTGGTGTAATACAGTCTTGAAGACTATACTTGGGTGTTGTGAATCTGTAGTGTCTTGTCTGACCCCGGTAGGATGTTGTGTTGCCAGTTCCTGTTTTGGGCACCCACAATAAGGAATAAACTAAAACTCTTCAATGATGAAATTTTAAAACAAATTAAACTAAGAATAATGCTAATGGAAAGGAACTAATGAAATAATAAATAAGAGGGAACTGCCAATCTTCATAGAACCTTGAAAGTTAAAATTTCTACCAAATGTTCCTAAGGCTACCTTGTGACCGTACTTTAATCAACTAAAATTTTAAACCATGGGGTGTACTTTCTCCTTTACCTGTTCTTGGTTGTGAACCATTTCTTTTCCACTGTGTTATATCGCATCGAGGTCGATGCTTTCTTAAGGGGAGGAGAATGTAATGCCCTGTTCTACGTTACACCTGTTCATCCTGCGGCGATCGAGTGCTAAGCATGGAGAATCTTTGTGCCTTCATCGATCATTGGTGGGCTTCGCCTTAGTCACAGGGAATACTCAATCATCTCCCTCTTCATCGTGTTGCTGGTGTCGTGTTGTTGTTGTCGTTACTGGCCCTTGCAACGCCTGTTACGATTTCCTTGTTAAAGGAAAATCATGTTCTCTTTTACCGTGCTTGTTTGTCGGCCCTTATTAATAGGATTAATAATTATTATTATTATTAGGTTATAAAATAATAATAATAGTATTATTATTTTAGTTGTCGAATAACAATTACTATTATTATTATTTATTTATTTATTGTGTCGTTTTCAGGAATATTATTAATTACCTGTAAGTTACCTTATTTATTTATTTTATCGGCCGCTCTCGAAGACTGAGCCCCGATTCACGCATGAGGAGGACCTTGTTCATGGGTGATGCCATTGCTTAGGAAGTGGTGTTCATTCTTAGCGTTTAACATTTTATTTGTGGCCGTCCAGATCTCTTTGTGTGCGGTGTATACATACTTTCCTTTCGGTTAGTGTTTTGGTTGTATGGGGGCATCCACCCACCCCAACTAAGTTTTTTTTTACCCTTACTGGCTGCGTACACTTGTTTCCTTTTGTTGAAAAGACCTGGCCTTTAATTATGTGTGGAGGAGGAACACTTACCACTGATTCTTTTTTGGCAAGGTGTGTTGGTCTTTCCTTTGGTTTGAATGCCAAGTGGGGGGCAGTTGGCCACCTGTCTCTTCTAGCGACCTCCCAATCACTTCAGACCTGTCATCTTTTATGACCTGCTCTACTTTTTTCTTTACTTCCTCATGCCTTTGTGTTCCACGTCTTGGGGGAAGGAAGCCCCTGATTTGGGAGTCTTTTGATTGGATTTAAACTAGTTTTACTCGAGCATTCTTCCCTGGTCGTGTGGGTTTCTCTGGAGACTGGTCGCTTCATTTTAATGGAGGTTTCCTTCAAGTCTTGCCCTGGGTTTGTTCCTTGTTGCTTGCTGCAAGCTAGTGATGTAGGCGTGTTACCTCCACTTTCTTTGGGTGCTGCGAGGGGTGTTCTTGTCAGGGATCCACAGCATCGACCTACAACAGGTTTAGCCAGGCGGAAGGTATGTTGCAGTTTGGTAGAAGCTTTTTGAGCGCTTCCAACAAGCAGGTTGTCCAACTCTGTTGTTATCTGTTCAGTATCGAATGCATCCTCAAACTGGATTCTCCTTCAAGATATTTTTATCAAAATCGACTATGTGACAGTGAGAGTGTTCCAGGAGACACATGATAACTTTTTCTACAGAGACAACCAGGGGGTTGCAGGTCTGACGATCATCCTATTTCTGATGCAGTTATTTTCTTTCAATATTTACCACAGACTCTCAGGTACTATTGCAAAATCTTCTACCTACCAGTATATTCAGTGCTTTTGAATTTAGCGATCCACAAATTCGGGAGTGGGTCGACCTGAAATAAGCCTTTCAGAGCTCATGGGAAATTTATTATATGTTTATTGAATACCCACTTTGGTTTTCTTGTATGGGTCTCCTCCAATCTAGCACATGGGGATTGTTTTAGTTTATGGGTCTGTAATGTTCTAAGCAATTATTTCCGAAAACCCAAATTTTCAACTCAATTGTTTGCAGAAACTTGAAATCTTAAATTATAACACAGTTTGACAGATCTGTAAAATGAGGTAAAATTTCTATTGGGATGGGAGGAGAAAACTCCAATTGCTGTGCACGTAAAGGAAGAGTTCAATGCATTTTTTATCAAGCTTTTTTTTTTTTTTGTAATCGTGTTCTTGAGAAAACATGTTCGGAGTAAAAACTGGTGGAAATCCAAGGGGAAAATTGTTTACCTGTTGTTTCTCTGGATAACAAATTTTTGGTGAATCCGGAGCTTGCATTTTCACGGCATTGAGTGCAAAGGGAAAGCGTTTGGATTGTACTGGATAGTTACAGGCCTCCACGGGTACTTGGTGACGTTCAGAAGTCAAGTCGAGCTTAGTGAAGGATTTGACAGGGCTAACCTGGTCCTGGGAAGTGGGTACGGTTTATTAGAGTGATTTTTGTTGAGAGAATAATAATCTGTAACTGATCACTATTGGTAGATATATGAAGACCATGGCCGAGAGGAATATGCGACCCGACCGAACTATGGGCAGAGATGCACATTACGGACTATACAATTGATTTTATGAAGACAAGAGCATGGCCGTTAACAGAGTTTGGACCTTCAGTAGGCTGAGGAAGAGAAGTTTTGTAGGTTGGGTTTTTGTTGCAGGCCCTGTCCATCTTGTTATCGACTGCGGGAGCTTAATCAAGCACGATATTCTCTATACCATTGATTCTTATGCTGTTATTTAACTGATTCATTAAATAACTCTACTCTTCATATAAATGTCTCGTGTGATGGTATGCTGTTTGGTTTCCACTTCCCTTGCTCTTTTGTATTTTTTTTTGGCGTTAGAAATGATTGCGCTGGTTGAAGCCTTTTATATTGTTTTCTGGGTTTTAATAAATATTAGTTGGGTGAACTTTGTTCTTAAGACTAATAAAACAAAAGAGGTGGGGGTCCTGTAATGAAAATTCCCGAGTTCTTTGTGTTGGTCTCACGATTTGAATGTTTTATCAAACATTGTCGTTGGACTCAACTTTATAGTTCCTGTTTTGTTCTTATTCTTGTTTCGGTTCGAGATCTGTAGTTCTGGTTTATGTTGGGTATTTGCGAATTAGTGATTGAGTACTGCGAGTGCATTGTGTATAGGTGAATGATGCTATTCCTGTCTCTATCCTTTTCTTTTAGTTGTTTTAGGTTCTAGTAACCCTTCCCGGTTGGCTTGGTGTGTGCTTAGCTTGACTGATTTTTGAATTGAGCCAAGTTGATATTACTCTCAACTAGGTTAGTTGCTTTTGTTATTTTTTTGAATTGCTCGAAGAAATACTTTTATTCTTCGAGCGTCATGGTTGATCTTCATAATTTGATATCAATTCATGTTCACCGTTTGGAGATTGTTGTCTTTGGAATCACCTTCTCTCCCTTGGTGACTGTTGTATGTTTTGAGGAATGTAGCTGATCCTATGGAATGTCTTCTTTAGACGTTACTCACATTTTTTTTGGATAGCTTAAAATGTCAGAGGAAATACTCTTTTTCTTACCTTGATTTTGTTTCACACATGTTGGAGGATACGAGATCTACTTGATCATTAGTGAGGAAGTTTTCAAATCTTAAAATTGGGATGTTGGTTTTATGCGTAAGAAATTACTCTACGTTTTGCTCCGTAAAGATGTTTAAATTTCATTCTCCTGTGACTTAGAGGTTGGTGTGTTTGGAAACTCATTGGTTGACTGGTTTTTGTGATGATCGTTGTGATACGACCTCCTTGCTGTCATTGTAGTAGAATGGTTATGTGTTGACCAGAAAGGTTAAAGTCAACTTGTTGTTGACGACAGATCCTTTGGAAGCTATGTATCCTGTGTTGTGTTCTTGTGAATGATTGAGTAACCCTCCTGTAAGATTTATAATGGTTATGTTTGGTCTTGCCAAGTTTGTCCTTTTTCTTAAGACATTCTCTTGGTTAGAAGAAAGTTTAATAGAAGGATTGTTAGGATAGGATGTGGCCCATACGGGGTCATTTGTGCGTTTCACCCCTTTTCTTTCCAATTTTTTTTTTGTGCTGACATAAAATTAACTGTTATAGGCACATCATCTTAATATTAATAAGTCATGTTGGTTTAGATATTCTCATGTCGATTGATTGTTCGGGATCTTCCAGTGGCATAGTGAATCCTTGGCTTGGTGAACTAACTTAAACAAATAGGGACATATCACGTTTGAAATTAATTCTCTTCTTGTAATTGTTTTTGTTTCGAAATGTTATCTTGTTAAAATGATGGTCATTATTGTGATATGGGTGGAATTCACTATGATGTTTGTTAACTTCTCCTATGAGAAAATGATAATTAAATAGAGTTAGTGCCTTCCTTTTTATTTAGATATTTTATGCTTTTGGACAACTCTTTAATTGCTCTTGTTTAGACTCTTGGGTTATTTTTCATAATCAACGGTGCTTTTCTTCCTTGAAACAGTTAGATAACAACATATTGTCTTAATGTTATAGCTTTTATCGTGCTCAGTTCTTGCGAACTGACATGTGCTAACAAATGTGCAGGAGGATTTCCTGAGTAGAAAAGAAAAAGAAACACGTGTAGAAAGTGGATTCCAGCCTTCTTAGGAACTGCTGTTGTACGAATGTTTTTCTTTTGTTTTAAAACATTGGTATGGAAATTGTGGAGACTATTTAGAAGGCATTGCGTTATAATTTTGTATTGTTCTCATGTAGGTTGTTGTTATCGTTTGAAAGTCAATTTGAGAAATATTATTGTCAATAAGATTAAATGAACTTGTTTTGACATGCGTATCCTTCGTTGAATTTTCACTTTTCAGAATATGATTTATCCTTGAATTTTCAAACCTAATTATAATTATCTAAACTTGAATCAACTTACATCGCTTTAGTTACCTTGGTCATGTGTCGTTTGGTAGAGGACTATGTTTTGAATCTAGCAAAAAAAAAAAAAAAAAAAAAAACAAGAGAAACAAATATACCTTGTGACCCCACGTAAACTAATCAACAATATCTTATTGTGGTGAATCCTTAGAACGGTCTTAAGGTGAAATCAATGATTAAATCTTGGAAGATAATAAAATTATACTAAATAGAAGGAACTTGATTAAGAAACTCTTCGATCTATCTTACCCGTTGAAAATGTAAACAGTATATTTATGTCTATCTCTTCAAGTGAAGCCCAAGTGAAACCTTTAATATTTCTGGTTAGACTCTTGACCCCAATGAAATCTTTATTAACAACTAATAAGATCTTAATGATGAATCCAAGATTTAGACAGTCATGTACTGAAATAAAATAAAATAAAATAAAAATGACCGCTTGAAAAGATAAAACATATATGTTCAAAAGCACAACGTCGAAAACAGATTGATGAAGTTAAGAGCCTTGAGAAATTAACTGCCTCCTCACAAATGAATAAGTTAATCAAGTAAATGAAGCAACCTCTTACCATCCAATAATTGGTTTACACTGTATATTAACATTAACAAGGTAGGGGAAAATTCTTCAAAGGAGACATGAACTTCAGATTCTCCTATCATGATTCCTCTGGGAAAAGTAAAGAATGTAAAAGCACTTACAGCTAAAACATGATTCTAAAGAAACCTTCTGTGGGAAGACCTTGTTTGTAAAATTGCATACTTTAGATGAACCATTGTGTCCTTAGTGTGTGCCTCATGTTTATCTGTAACCAGTGTGGGTCCGTGTTGTGGAAAGCATGTCTTTAGTTGGTTGTATTCCCTAGAGAACTTGTGTAGTGTCGTATTATCTTCAAGCAAGTCAAAAAAAAAATATCCTGTCTTTTACTGTGTTGTTCGTGTGTGAATTTTTTTGGGTCGTTATCTATCACTAGGTGGAAGAAATTCCATTAGTAGTTTTGGAATTATCTTGTTTAAACCAATGAAAATTATCTAACACCTTACTCAGCTCCCTCAATAAAGAAATAAGGGAAGATGGGTAAAAAGTCTGATATAATTATAGTGATGTGTTCTCAGCTTGACTACTATATAGATTGAATACTACATCAAAAATAGAATTCATAGGTCCTAAAATATCAAGGTAAATACTCTCTACCCTCATTAAAATATACGAGGATATCACACAAATACACTTATTAAATAAGAAAATAAAGGTCCTAGGGTTAAAAACTATAACTAAAATGTCATGAATGATGGTGTTATAGATGATACCAAATAAACTAATCCCCAAAAACAAATCATAAAATCAAGTGGAACCAATAACAACACAAGAAATGCTCATAATCCTATCATTGTACAAATCATTTATGTGGTATATTTTAACATCACCCAACACCTTGATAGCTAAAATACATCAAAATATATTGTTCACATTTCTCCCATTTTATCTCGAAATAATTTCCTATAGGATCTAACTAGGTTAAAAATGATTTTTTCATGTCTTATAATAATGAATTTTTTTCTCAAATTCCTCTCTTTGTGAATTACCCATTCTAGTGAGAGTGTTCTTAGATTGAACAATGGATTGGTCACAAGTATCACCCCGGACCACAACTTCTGCATATGTGCTCATATTTGGCACCATTGAATTAAATGGAAATATAGTGGAACTAAACTCTTATTTTAAATTTTTTTAGAGATATAAGGAAAAAAAAATTTTGATAAACAATCTTCATACTGATGTTTCAGTAGCATGGAGGAAAACTTATTATAAGAAGAACTCAATATTCACTTGTCAAAACCTTCATAAATTTTTTTCCACACCTTGTTATCAAGAAATAATCATTATCATATGGTTTAGAAATGATTTAAATATAATTTACGGTAACATTAAGTTATACCCATTTTCAACATAACAATGAAGGAAACAATCACCACCTAGTTTCCAACACTTGAAAGGGAGGATTGGTAAGAAAATTTGACCTAAAATGGACAATGATATGTTCATGATCAAATTGATTTAATCCATATTTTTATGGATGGATTCTTGGTTCTAAAAAATGATTGAATTTATTATAATTGTGGATTATTTCTTCTCCCCACCTCCCATTCTTCTTCATAAAGGAACTACTTTTACAACAACTTAACATAAGTCACTTAGAGTTTCTATGTAATAATTGAGATTGCACTTTAATTAGAAAATTCACCCGAAATGTGAAGAGTCATTTGTAAATTCTTATAAGTGCTTGAGCTCAATTATAAAAGGGGGTCTATTTTTTCTTCCCTTAGATATGAAGATATTTTCTTTAACGTTTTTTGTAAAGTGTATTTTCGTGCTTCATGAATAAATGATTTGAGTATTGAAGGAAGAATTAAACTTAAGGTGTGGATGATTTCCAGTCATGGAAAAATGACTAGTTATTTTTAATTGGATGTTTTCCACCTCTCCAATCATTTTATTACAAGTGATTTTATGATTTGTAGGATTTTCATTACATATCTATTTAGGTGTGCTTTGTGACATACATGATTAATGCATAATTGTTGAAGAATTTATACTTCAAGGTGTTTCGTATTAACGATAGAATTTTTCCCATGTCCTTTTCCTCATGTGAGAAAGAGGGTTTCCTATATTTTATAATTATCCTTAATTTTTCCTAATATCCTGAAGTTTTAGCCTATTGTGGACTCCTCCCTTCCATTTTTTCACCTCTTAATTTTCTCCATTCTTTTACTTTTTTCTCCTTTTGACTAATTTCTAGTTAAAAGTATTTAAATACCCAAGAAATTATCACATCATACAAGGGATATTCCTCTCTCAAATGCATAGGAAGATCACCCTAACAATAACTGATAGGTGATCTCTCTGTGGTTAGGTAATTTTATGCCACTTTTATTGGTCAGGTCATTGACATCAGTAAAATAATGAAAGTGACACAAAATATGGTTTACACACATTCAACCACTTATAGTTCAAACAATCTCATTTTCCGTTACATTCCAACTATAGAATGTAATAAATTTCTATCAAACATCATTAATTTCACTGGATAATTATTCAAGCACATAATATCCATATGACTTGTTATTACAAAAATTCATAAGAAAATAATAATATGCTATCTTATGAATACTAAGAAAATATTTCTAAAACTTAGTAAGTCATATACAAATCTATTAAAATAAATGAAACAATAGAACATTAGATCCTCAATATTGGAATAAAATCCACACCTTTAGCACTAGTTTTATCTCACCATTAAAAAATATCCTTATAGATTTTAAAGTGGAATATTTATTTACCTCACCATTGTCGACTTCATGAAATTTCAACCTTTGGGTGTACCAAATTTTATACGCAATGTGTATATTCTATTTTCTCTACAATGTGGTATCAACAACAAGAACAAAAGTACTGACTATGTAGTTTCATGGAAATGAAATCCTTTTATAAAGATAAGTGTCTTAGAGTAAATTTTTTATTGAAAAATAATAATATTTCCATAATGAATTGTTCATTTCAACGTCAACTTAATTCACCCCAAAAAAACATAAAATTAATTTACAACTTTAAGTAGTTTAGGAACAAATAGTTTATATTTTTCACTTGAATTTAAATAAATAAATGTTTTTACTACAAACCATTTTATATTTCTACCAATATTCATAATATTGTATATATATTTTTATTAGTGGTAAAAGGTTTTGTTTATTGGGATCCCTACCAAGAATACAAGGGAGATGAAGACGAGATATTTAAGAAGGATAATTACAAAAAAAAATACATGAACGAAGAAAGAGCACCATAAAGAAACAACACATACACCATCGTCTAAAGTTAGATAATAAGAATATAAAGTGACCTAACTTTTGATTGAAAAAGAAAAGATTCCTTTTTACTGGATTAAGACACCACACTAGATGCGACACGACTACGATTCATTCTCTTTGATTTACAAAAATAAATATTCCTAGCTTGGACTAAGGTCCCATCACGAGGAACCCCTGGCCCCGAATTGAGGAAAACCTACATTGACACGTAACATGAAAAACCCCACTATATTCTAATTGTTCATTTCCACTTCTTACATTTGAGGATAAATTTGGTTCTTGTCACCATTAAAATTGAAACCTATATCCAATACAATGTTCATGTTATAAATGAAGGTCAGAAGTAGTACCTATAGTAGCCAGTACATTTATGGTATTTTTAAATTTTGAAATATTAAATGATCCACTTCATCCACGTAGTCAGCTAACCGGTTAAAGGTCAAACGTTCTACTCCCACCTCACACTCCACTGTCTCCCTATTTCTTTTCATTTCATTAGTTTTCTCCACAATAGTTTCCACAATTTTTGAATCAACCAAATCCTTCATTCTATCCCATATTTCTCTAGCCACCTCTGTTTCAGTGCTAGTAGAATCCAACTCCTCTTTCTTAATGTCACAATATTGGAACAAAACCCATCAACTACTGCATTGGTCTAGAAATGTTGGGTTTTACATATTCTCGCCAAGGTTGCAGTTCTTTGTATTGTACCTAACTCTCTGACATTTTTCAAAAATGACTTCTAAATTCTCAATTTTTATCGATTGTTTCCATTTCATATACAGTGATTCCAGAGTGATTCATTTGTGTAGTGTGCACCCTTCAAGGATGTTGATGCACATCCTGGAAAAAAACTAATCTTGTTCTAGCCTTCATAGCCGGATCAATATTTATTAAAATACCCATGGATCGAGAAATCCCCAAAAAGACTTTAGGATCCCATAACTCAAAGGGGGAGTCCTGAGAGCCAAATCTAAATGGTAAGAGTCAAGAAAGTAAATATTTGAAGAAATCTAGGATTCCAATGATAGAGGGAAATGACAAAATTCCCATAGAACCACGACTGCTCTTACAACACCTTAATCAAATTCACCTTATTTTGAAAACAAAAACGTAAACCTTCACCTCCAAGAGCACTCACCTTAACCTTACAACTCCATTTTATCAGGATCAATCCCTAATAAAATCTATGTTTGGCTGGAGTCCCGTGAAATGTCCAAGCACAGTGAACTGGAATTATTCCTTAGCTTTGTTGAGCACTATTTGTGACACCACCAAATGGGGCTCGCCACTAAGGTAGGAAGGGATGAGGTTTAATTGGTCAAGTAGACCCAAAAATCTTGGCCAACCAAATGGTAGGAACAACAATGGTTGTCATTGTATATTATAATGGCTTAAGTGTATTGCCCACTACTCTTCAACACTGATTGAACCGTGTTATCAATTTCGAATTGTTTTTAATCTTAAAACTTGTTGTTGTATTCTATTTAGCATACTAATAATACGTTCGGAGCATCATAAGTACTATTGTGTTTGATTTTAATTTTGTCTATATGGTTTGTATTGCAGACCTTGATGGGAATCTAAGGATATGCTGGTGATTTTGAATAGTTTCCTTATTACAAACTAATTGCGATATCGTTACTCTTTTTAATCTATTGTTATGTATCTACTCACTATGTTTTGGATCCCTAGACCTTTATAGCGTACTATATATATTAGAAATTTCTAGATGAGCATTGATATACTTGTCTTACTTATTTTATAGACAGTTCGGATGTGTTATACTTGTTACATGATGTGCCTATTGCGATAAATTTTATATGTTTGATTCATATATCAGTATTCGATGTTCTAACTGTTACTACTGTATTGACATATTCGAGATGATTTATGGACATTTCAAGAATGTTTTTTGATGTTGTGATCTTAGTACAAAGTGATCGATTGGTAGAATCGAAATATTAGAAAATTGAACAATTGGTGAATTATACGATTCTAACATTGGTGTTAATTATGATATTTGATGATGTGAATTGTTATGTATACATGCATTTGTTTGATTATTTTGACGGTCATTAATATGGCCATGAGGCCAGAAAGGTATTATTTTCTTTTTCCGGAAATTATAGCACAACAAACTATGGGGGGTAGGAGAACCAAAAATGAAGGAATGTGGAGTATTGACAATAGGTCACAAGGGCAACTCGTGTATCCATATGTTGTGTATTGATTGTTTTATTGATTTGGAGATCCTTATTGGAGTGGGTGGCCTCAATAGTGACCTTGGGTAAGTTGTAACTTTGTCTTGTTGATTTTATTTAATTGTGAGTTATTGTATTTGTTTTAGTATATGGAGTCACTTTTATTATTTTGTTTAGCACCCCTCTTACGTTAATTTAGAAGTCTATAACTTTTTCTTATTAGGATGTGAAAAAATGGGGGAAATAAATGTGAGTTGGTAGCCTTAATGTGTGTTGAATTAGGATGAATTAATTTTATTTTTGGAGTAGTGTGTACTCAATTTTGCTAGTAAAATTCGGATTTTGACCTTCTAGGTGATTTTGAAGACTTGTGGGACAAGCTAAGTTTGTCCCACACCTCTTAAAGTCACCCCACCCACTAGGCCTATGATGTGAGGAACTTATGTTAGGTCCTATTTTATGTTTTTATGGAGTAAAAGAGCATTTAATTGCACTTTTCTTAAAAAGTTGTTTTATTTGTGTCCTTTAGGGGTGTGGGTTTGGGTTTGTGTAAGAGGGTGGTCATTTTCCCAACCACAAATTTATTATGATTTAGGGGTTTGACTTTGGTGATGTGGGATTGATGTGGCATCCTAAATGGAACAACATCACCCATTCTGTCTCTTTTCTATTTATTTTATTTGTGTGAGGATTTGGGGGTTACTTGTTCAGATGCTTGGAATTTTTGGGAGGGATTGCTTGAGATGGTGATTTGAGATTGGATTGGATGGTGCTTGTTTAGGATCTTGGAAGGCTTGGAACTTGTTTATGTTTGATGCTATTCATTTTTAAGGTAGATCTTCACCCTTGTTTTTACCTTGCTATTTTGTTGTACTCATATGTGTGTAGGATATTTTTTGTATTGCTTATGATTGTGGGAAATATATGTGACCCTTAGGTTGTGGAAGAAATAGAAATTGGGGTAAAATTTTTGGGAGGCATAATAGAAATTTTATTGGGTATTTTAGGAGGGAGTTGGGTTTGGGTGTCCACCTTATTGATAAATATGATTTGTTTTTATCTTGTTATTTTCTTGAGGGAGGCATAAGAGTGAGGGAAGCATAAGAGTGGTTTGATTCCTGATTGAGACATAACAGTGGTGTATCTTCTTGAAGGGAGGAATAAGATTTTTAGTGTGTTTTATGATGGAGTTTTTTGAGGCTCATAGGTGGAAACCCAAACCCTTTGGAGACATAGGCCCCCATGCTCCTTTCTCCTCCTTGGATTTTGAATGAAGCATTTGTGATTTGGTATATTTTGGTTTTGTTGTTAACTGGTATCATGTTATTGTATTGAATATCTTGATTGAATGTGTATGTGGAAGCTATTTTGAGTTTCCCATGGTTGTCTAAATAACCCTCATTGCTTCCTTGTTGATGCTCGGGGGGCAATGAGGAAAAAAGGCTTCTCTTGCTCATTGGATATTTGGTTGGGTGGAGAGTGTTGGCTGTTCCCCCATATTTTTGTGTACTTGAATTTGATGAAGAGGGTGAAGTTCAAGTGAAGAATGGTTTATAGTGCCTTCGAAGGAAATGGAAAAGATATGTGAAGTTGTATCTTGTTTTATATTAATACTCCTTAACTAGTAAATTGTACCAACATTACATTGGATGTAATTTTATTCATTGGGTAGATTCTTGTAAATGGTTTATTATGTTTTGTATTACTTCATATGGAATTTGAACCTTGTAATGGTTGTACTAACAAGAATAATATTTCTCAAATCTAAGGTTTTCTTTGGAGGTTGTATGTTAAATCTCTTTCGAATAGATCAGTGTTATTGGGTGAAAGTGAATTTGTCCTTCCATTGTTGGCAATTTTGTTGAATGGAAGAAGTAATAATAATGCATTCAAGTCATGTTTTACCTTCTTTTATCCAAGTGATTGTGTAAGAAATAATTAATAGAAGAAATTCTACAATTTAGTTCCTTTTTATTTGTGATAGAAATTTGCGTAAGGAGAGGAATTAAAAACACAACGAACTATACACTTACATTGTTCTATAAATAAATTTAAAGTAATGATTTTATTTGAAATAGTCCATGGCATATATTTGCACTTTTCTATATTTATCTAGGTGTATGTAAATTATACCAATATAAATTTGTAAAGGCAAATTTATCATCTCACACAAATTTGCAACCTCATATATTAATGGAAAACTTATCCAATAAGTGTGTGTATATATATATATATATATTATATATATATATATATTATATATATAATATATATATATATTTAATATATATAAGCTTAATAACAAAGGTATATTAAGAATAGATATATCAATTGTACACTAAATTGATAATATCAGTGTATAAATAGTATTAATAAATATTATTATATTCTTATATCTTAACACTATATTTTCGATCAAATAATAAACTCTTGTATATATATATATATATATATATATATATTAATACGTAATAATAATCAAAATTAGAATTAAAAATATGACCCATTTGAAATCGGGTAAGTGAAGAGTAAACTATATTAATAAAGTTTATTTTAAAAAAGGGGGGGATGATTGTTAGTGTTGTTGGCCATAGTGGGCTATAGCTTGTGGCTATTGAGAAGGTTAAATAAGGTTGGGGGGAGGGACACCGACCCCACCCCCAACCCATATGTTATATATGGGGTGGGGGTGGGGTCGGCACCCTCCCCCCCGCAAAACTTTGTAACCCATTTGAATGACAGCAACCACTTTATCTTATTTTAGCCGTAGTTTTTGGGATTCGGCCTTGAATTTCAAAATGCGGTATATGTTTTAATGCATGCTAGGTTTTTGAATGTGTATATATATACACACACACACACACATTTATAACATAAATATATATTTAAATATTTATAACATAAATCAGAATAAAATGGGTTAATATCCACAACCCGATTTGGGTATTTTCTTTACAATTGATATGCAAAAAATAAAACAAAAGGGATGCAAGGAAAACCCTAGGAGAGGAAATGCAAAACAACTCCTCCTATGTTGAATAGCCATCCTTGACCTTGGAACATTATCCCTTGGATTTCCTCCATGGCTCCCTCTTCTTTCCTTCTTCGTTAACCTGCAAGTGAAACAAAGAAAATGAGAGAACAAGTTTAAGAAATGAGTATATGAGATCTCATAAGGATTTCTAGGGTTCTTTTAGATAACATATATCTAATGGCTTAGATAGATTAGATCCAATGGTGTAGGATGAACTCGACATCACTTAAATGATGGGGTATTTAGGTGGGAATGAAATAAAAAAATATGTGTGTGTAATACTAAATGGGGCCTAATGGGTTAGAATAAGTTGTGCACCTTGCACCTTTTGGGATAATGAATTTATTATATTATGCATGCATTCAACATTGCAAGTTTATTATCCTTGTCTAATTTAATTTAAATTTGATTATGGACATTTAAATAAAAAATTTGAAGGGGATTAATGGAGTTAAGTAATGAAAATATAAATGAGTATTATTTAAATAAAATATTGGAGTCTAGTAAGAGAAAGAATTAAATCGTAACATCATTTTGAAATTGGGTCAAAAAAATATTAATCATTATTTTTATCTCCGACTGTCATGTAATTGTTTGAAATTTTATAATCAAAATATAAATAAATCTTGGCTAATGCCTTATCATATATATATTTCATACTTTCTCTTTTTTATCATCGGGTTCTATCGTGGGATTGAGTGGGAAAAATGTGGGTGTTTGATGTAAGGGCATAACTTGCGGAGACCATAAGTTTTGATCCGACTGTTGGATCATCTTGAAAGTTTATAGGGTGGTAGATATACATTAGTACTATGTTGATGTCAAATTTTATTGCAATTTTGTCTTCATTTACGAACGTTTTTGGGCCCGGATTCCTTCATCTAGTAGCCTTAAATTGGCTCCGATTGTTTTTTTCACTTTTGACTAGGTCTTAGAACTTTAATAACTTTTGTTGTACTTGTTAGAATAAGTAAAAAAATCATTCTGAACGTCAATTTATGAAGGAATATTTGGCACGTAAATTTTTGGGCCCATCCGAGTTGTTCTGTTGCTAGGAAATTTTTGTCATTTTAGGATTTTTTGTATTTTAGGGTTTTTTGGCATTTTTGGGTTTTCAGAGTAGACGTTAAATAAAAGGAGGATTGTAATGATGTAAAAGATGAGTGTGGATTAAATAATGAGAATAAATCTAATTTGATACACCTATTTTTTATTTTCGAATCTTCTTATGTGTGTTTTGGAGGTATTTCAACCTCTTGCAGCTGGATTCACATCAATTGGTATCAGAGCTGGATTTTGATCTTGCAAAAATAGTTAAGGTAACATATTACATTTTTGTGTGTAATTTTTTCCTCTATTATATATAATCATAGCTAGATTCAGAGAGAAAGGTTATGCCCATATGAATAAGCATATGTAGGAGGTATAGAGATAGGTTACTAAGCTCACAGGAGAAGTTACCCGCCTTAGAAGGAGACATACAAATGGGGATACAGACCCAGATAGTGATACTGAATAAGTACCTCCATTAATGAATGAAGAAGAAGATGACAAAGAAAATGAGAGATATGAAGAAACATTTAATGAGAGGCCATTTGAGGAGAGATTGATCAAGGATTTAGAGGGAAATAATGATGGCATCAAGATTAATGTTCTTGATTATGGTGGAGGGTTACGACTAGAAGAGTTGATTGATTGGTTAAATCACATGGAAAAATTCTTTGAGTGGAAAACCCTTTCATAGGAGAATAAGGTTAAGTTTGCATGCACTAAGTTGGCCAGACATGCATTTACCTGGTTGGATCACCTACAAAATGAAATACAAAGGAATGAAAAGGGAATGATTCGAAACTGGAATAAAATGGTAATGAAGCTGAAAAAAAAAATTCTTCCTGTAGATTATGCTTAGACGCTCATTCAAAGGTTCCAAAACCTAAGACAGAAGGATCTCAACATTGAGGAGTATACCAATGAATTTTACAAGTTGTCAATCAGGGTTGAATAGGGAGAGTCTTAAGAATAGAAGGCTACACGGTATATAAATGGATTGAGTTACACCATACAAGATGAGCTCAGTATGCTCCAGATCCATCTCCTGTATGATTCTTATCAACTCGAATTAAGGGAAGAAGAAAAGAACAAGAGGAATAATTTTAGAAGAGGTGGGAAAAGAGGGCCATCATCATCTAAAATGAGAGGTAGGGGTATATTTGAACCTACAAAAGGTGAATCCTCTAATGCAGAAGGGCATGAAGATTTTGGTCAAATCCAAGGTAACTACCAAAGAGGTAGGGGGTTTCAGAGGGGAAGAGGTTATAATGGAGGGCATGGCTGGAATAGCCCCCAAAGGCAATATACATGTTACAAATGTAACTATGAAGAGGGTGACAGAGCCTTTGAGTGTCCACACTATCCTTCACAAGATATATGGCAAGGATAACAACCATGGGTAAATCGAGTTGAAGCTGAAGAGGAAGAAGAAATGGAGGATTCTATAGACTTGGGTGAAACCCTCATGATAAGGAGGACAATGATTTTCCCAAGGAAAGAGAAATAACTTGATTTTTATTCGTGGTTGCGGAAAAATATATTTTGAACAAGATGCACCTCGAGACGAAAGGTATGTAAAATTATTATTGATAGTGTTAGTTGTGAAAATATGGTTTCGAGTGTGATGGTTGATAAACTCAATCTAAAATGTGAGAAGCACCCATATCCCTATCATATATCATGGTTCAAGAAAGGGAATGAGGTAACCATAGATAAAATATTCCTTATAACATTTTTGATTTGGAATACCTACAAGGATGAGGTATGGTGTAATGTTATCCCAATGGATGCATGCCATATATTAGTAGGGAGGCCTTGGTAGTATGATAGGAAGGTTACACACAATGGAGGAAAAAATACATATACCTTTTGGAAGGATGGTGTAAAGGTGGTATTGTTACCCTTCAAGGAAGAAGAGAAGAGTGAGGGATTATTGGCTACAAAAGAGTTTGTTATAGAAATGGAAGAAGTTGGCTAGTGTTATGCACTGATATCAAAGAAGGTGGAAATAAAGGACTTTAATATACCTATTGCTATGGAAAAGGTATTAAAAGAATACAAAGATTTCACACTAGATGAACTACCAAATGGGATACCTCTAAAGCGAGATATTCAACACCATATTGATTTGCTCCTAGGATCGGCCCTTCCAAACTAGACAACCTATCAAATGATTCTAACATAGAGTGAAGAGTTGAACAGACAAGTGAAAAATCTAATACATAAAAGATTAGTGAGAGAAAGCATGAGTCCATGTGCAACCCCAGATCTATTGACTCCAAAAAAATATGGATACTAGAGAATGTGTGTAGATAGTAGGGCCATAAATAAGGTCACAATAAAGTATTGGTTCCCAATTCCAAGATTGGATGATATGATGGATGTGCTAGCTGAAGCCCATATTTGAACAAGATTGACTTGCGAAGTGGGTACTACCAGATCTAGATCCGTGAATGGGATGAATGGAAAATGGATTTCAAAACAAAATAAGGGTTGTATGAGTAGATGGTAATGCCATTTGGGCTATGTAATGCACCCTGTACATTCATGAGGATAATGAACAGAGTAATCTGAGAATACAATGGTAAGTTTTTTGTTTTCTATTTTGATGATATTCTGATATTCAGTAAGATAGTGGAAGAACACTTGTTACATATGAAATTGGTGTTATACTTGTTACGTAAAGAGATTCTATATGCAAACTTAAATAAGTGTAGATTTCTTCAGAAGAGTATGGTTTTTTTTGGGGTTTGTGATATCAGAGGATGGATGAGGAAAAATTAAAGGAAATTTTGGAATGGCCTATTCCAAGGAATGTGACAAAGGTTCATAGTTTTCATGAATTGACAACTATTTATAGGAAGTTCATCAAGAATTTCAGTAGCATTGTTGCACCTATAACAGAGTGTAAGAAAGGGAGGGAGTATGTATGGACAAAGGTAATAACAAATAGTTTTGAATTTTTGAAGAATAATGTGTCAGAAGCACCTGTTTTGGTATTGCCAAATTTTAGCAAGGTCTTCGAGGTTGACTTTGATGCCTCACATGTTGGGATTGGGGCTATACCGAGTCAAGAAGGATGACCTGAAGAATTATTTAGTGAAAATATAAATGAAGTGAGGAGGAAATATTCTACTTATGATGTGTAATTTTACGCTATTGTTTACGCATTAAGGAATTGAAGACATTACTTGGTAGCAAAGTAATTTGTACTCTTCACTGACCATGAACCATTGAGGTATGTAAACATACAGAAGAAACTAAATAGTAGGCATGAAAAATGGGTTTCATTTTTACAAGAATATACTTTTGTCTTAAATCATAAGTCCAGTAAGCATAATCAAGTTGCTGATGCCTTGAGTCATCATGTAGCACTTTTGACAACAATGGAAAATGAAGTAGTAGGGTTTAAGGTAGTTAAGGAATTATATGAAAGTAATCTAGATTTTGGTGATGTTTTGAGAAAACTTAAGGATCTTACGTTTCATAAAACCTAGGTAACAAAATATGTTGAAATAGATTGATAGTCTTGTGAACTTCTAGTGTATCAGGGGCTTGGTTTCTGTTATCTCCAAATCACAACACCCTTTGGTTTACACAAGTGTGTATGTTTGAGCTCATGGTGTGATTTGATAACATAGGTACTATCTCCAAGTTCTGGGACTTGCTACTTGACACAGACCTCCAGAGAAAGTTAGTTCTTACTCCTAAACTAGCTTCCACAATCTACTCTAATGCAGGAAATACTTTATTTTACTAATGTAACTTTCCAAGGGATAAGGGAGAGAGATTTCATGAAAAAAAGGCTTACACTAAAGTGGTGGTAGACCTGAAAAGGAGGGAATAAGGATATATTTCAAATGTGTGAAAAATAGGAGCAAAATGTATACTAGAAGGGGTGATAACAGTTCTCCACAATCTAGCAAAATGCATTCAAAGCAACATTTCATACACACACAATGATAATGAATCCCTGTAGAATCCTAAGATAGACACAAAAAATTTGTAATGAGTTTGAAAGGGAAAGAAGAATGCAAACAAGCACAATAGGGGAAGAGACATCCACAAACTTGTATCTATTACTTCATGATATGCACAATTCAATATATTACAAAATGAAATCCTAGATCACCATGAAAGGAGTCAACTACATGGGCTTGTAGCACATTGGCTTCACAAAGAAAATTTTTGACAGAGTTTTTCTACTCAAAACTATCTCCCTTTATAATGAGCCCAACACTCCAGTTTATAGAATTCTACGAGGAGGGAGAGAGAGTGAGAGATGAAAATCCCGAAATCTAACTTACCACCAGTTGAAAGATGTCATTAATGAAGTGAAATGATGGTATGTTTCTTGAAATAGTCCCCACATACTATCCCTTTACTTGCAGTAGTGAAATATGTCTGCCCATGCTTCATTGAATGCATCCCAACTACCAAATAAAACATTATTATGAACCTGGCCACGTTTTTTGAAAAATTTTCATCGATTCTACATCAAATTTGGGAATTTTTTCTATTTTTGCATTGGGATTGGAACCATGATTCCAATATTACCAATTTTGTACATTTTTGTTGAGAATTGCAAAAGATATGGCATTCTGAGTGTAGGCAGTTGTTTTGGGTCTACCAGGCATTTCTGTCATTTAACGGGACTGGGTATTTCATGTCCTAGCTTTTCCACAGACCACACAGGACAAAAACCTCCACATTTTCTGAATCCTTTTGCTTGTGGTGATTTTGGCTATGCTAGTCTCAGCTGTCCTGATGTCCTGCGGACCACCTGGGACAATTTTGTCTGATTTTACCACTTTACAAAGGCTATGGCTATCTCGGGTTTTTGGGTCCCAAATGTCCTGATGTCCCATGGACTGCTTGCGAAAAATACTTCCGTAAAACCTGTAATACACTATAACAAGCCATTTTTTCAAAAAAAAATAAAAATTTCTAACTCAATTTTTTTCCTTGGATGGCGAAGTTAGAAAAGAGCCAAAGGGACCCCCAAAACCAGATTTTTTTCCTTTTCACCATTTATGCTCCTCCAAGCCTGCATAATTTTTCCTGGTTATCAAAATTACCTTAAGGGGTGAATTTTGGATAACAATTTCAGCAACTCAGTGGGGTTATCTTCCTGTCGGATGAAGTATTGCCAACGTCCTATAGAAATCCATTGGGCATGGAGTCTACTTGGTGATCTCAAATCTGATCTAAAGCTTGAAAATTGGCATCTTCAAGTCATTGAAACACTACTTTTTGAACTTGGAACTGCACTCTCAATTTGATAATATAATCTTGAAAACTTGATCCCATCCATTTCTGCAACTCTGATCCATGGGGCTGAATGATGAGTTTTCTCTTAACATTGTATCAACATTTGATTCTAGCTACTCTACATTTGTTTGAATCTAAACTCTGCGACTATTGCAAACAACTATAAGCTCTCTACTGCAGCAGTCCCTTTTTCCTAAAGCTTGATGAACTGTACCCAAGCATACACTAGAAGCAATAGAACATGTGCACCAACACTTAGGGAATTGAATCCTATTCTAACAACAATAACAATATGCACAAGCACTTGGAGGAATTGGAAATCCTAGACTAATATGTACAAGGGTGAGAAATTATCTTTTTAGTAACAAAGTTTTTGATAGATTCCATTGACTGGAATCTATAATTCTTCACCATCCAACTTAGCCAGCTAGAAGGCATTGCTACCTTTTCATTCAGTGATCATATATGGGCCACTCCATATGGCATCGAAATTGGAATGCTTGTCTGGATTTACACGATAAACATCCCACTTCAGTACCAAGTCTCCAAATTGGAATGTCCTGGCCTTAGCATTTTTTTCAAAGCTCTTCTTGATCAATGATTGATCCTTATCCATGGTTTGCATTGCATGTTCTCTTGCTTCTTCTAATTCCATCAGCTCTGCATACCTGATTTCCATAGGCTCGAACTCAGCTAGTTCTAAATATTTTATGAGTTCCAATGTTGACAACTCAAGTGATATAGGTAGAACTACTTCTTTTCTGTATATAAGCTTGAATGAAGAGCCACATGTAGACCTCTTGGGTGTGATCCTATCAGCCCATAGAGATGATTTGAGATTTTTGTGCCAAGTTATCTAATCATGATCAAGAGTTCTTTTTATGATTCTTCGTAGGTTCTTGTTTTTAGACTTTTCTTAGCCATTACCTTGAGGGTAATAATTTGATGAAGTGTTGAGGTATACACCATTCTTGATAGCCCATTCATTTATTTTGGTGCTAAGGAATTCCAAAGCATTATCTGATATGATAGTAGCGGGGACATGAAACCTTGTGACTATCCCTTCATAGAAATCCAAGATGCTTGATTTATTTGCCTCCTTAAGTGCCGCTGCTTTAGTCCACTTGGTGAAATAGTCTGTTGATGTAATTATCCACTTATTGCCTTGACTTGAATTTGGATTAATCAATCCAATGAAGTCCAATCCCCATTAAATGAAAGGTTGATCTACTGAAATTGGACGAAGGTGCAAGGCTGATAATATTTCTTTCCATATGAAGAATGCACATTTCTTGCATTTCTTGATCCATGAGTAGCACTCATTAAACACCATAGGCCAATAGTAACCAGCCTTCATGATTCTGAGAGTTATTACTTGTGGAACAAAGTGGCCTCCTACTTTCTCGTCATGGAACTCATGCAATATATTCCCAACTTGACTTTTTGCGACACATCTCAATAACAACCCATTAAAATCCTTCTTGAATAGGATGCCATCAATGAGCACATATGGGATGTATTAAAATCCTTGTTTAGGATAAAATCCTTGAAACTAGCATGAGATACTAGCAGTTTAATCTTATTGTTCAAGACCGGGTATCTTAACTTCTTTAAGCTCTTAATGATAGCAAGAACATGATTTTCAATGAAATAATATTTTACTTCGTAATCTTCTAGGCCTTGATTGAATAATGCTATGGGATATTCTGAACCTTATCTATTTAGTTGTACCAAGATAGCTGAGATTGTTTCTCATCCTCCAAAATCATACAACATGAAATCCTTTGAAAATTTTGGGTTGATAAGAGTTGGAACTTGTGATATTGCATGCTTGATGGCCTCAAAAATATTTTTTCCTTTTGTTTTCCATTTGAATGCAAGACTCTTCTTCAACATCACTGTCAATGGATTCACAAGAGTGAAAAAATTAGGTACAAATCTGTGGAAAAAGTTTATCCTTCCTAAGAAGCTTTGGAGAAATTTCTTGTGGTGTGGCAATGGAAGTGTTTAGATGGCCTCAACTCTTTTAGGATTAATTGTTAACCTTTCTCTTAAGACAATGTGGCCCAAAATTTTTCCCTTCTATGCTAAGAATACACATTTTTTTGGGTTCAATGACACTCCAAACCTTATAAACCTTTGAAATACTTTCCTAAGGTTAAAGAGGTGGTATGTTGCATTCTTCAAGAAGATGGTGATATCATCTAGATATACCGACACTATATTGTTGATTAGTACTTTGAATGCCATATCCATAGCTCACTAAAATGTTGCTCAGGCATTTGACAATCCAAATGGCATCTTCTTATAAGCATATGTGCCACATTTTATGGTGAAGGCTGTCTTGAACTGATCTTCTTGTTTCACCATTATCTGATTATAGCGTGATTATCCATCTAGCAATTAAAACTTCTCGGAACCAACTACAACCTACACTATTTGCTCCATTGATGGAAGTGGATAATGATCCTTGAGTGATGCTCTATTAAGATCACAGAAGTCTACACATAATCTGATTTCTCCATTTCTCTCTCTCACCAACACCAAGTTTTCAACCAAACTTGAATGTTTGATAGGAAGGATGATGCTAGCTTTAATCAGTTTTTTTAAGTCTTTCCTTATGAGAGGTTTAATGTGATGGTTCACCAGCGTTTGCTTTTGTCTGATAGGCTTAGATTCTGGATCCATCTCAATAGTATGCTATGCCAACTTTGGGTTGAAACCTCTCAAATCTTTATCATTCCATGCGAATACATTTGGGAATTCTTGACGAAGTTCAACAAAGTTAGATTTCTCTTGTGGGGTACTTACTTTGCCAATTTTCAATGTCTTACCTTCACCTACTAAAATGGGTTATGAATCCTCACCCTTCACCTGAATATTCACTTTATCCTTCCGTATTTGATCATTTGGGTTGAAGATTGAATGCAAAGTTACAAGACCTTTTGGTAATTTGTTAGTTCTTAGTTGCACCACTTGGTCACCATACTATTGTTCCAACTTGTCATGGTTTCTAGCAGAGAACTCAACTTCTTCTTGTAAAACATTGATAATTTACTGATCACTCTTGAAGACTTTCAAACTTGTGTTGTTATTTGGCACAACTGGTCTTACAACCATTTGGAAATGAGGTTGAGATTTCTAACTTTAATATTTTCTACAACATCAAATGCAGCCCTGGTCGCTGTCAATCTATCTAGTGCTTCATTCTTCTTTCTTAGGATGGTATTGATGTTAAAATATTCAAAATATTCAATGAGATCCCATACCTGATTCTTGTAGTTCTTCAACAGATCATTCTTAGCAGAATTTTTTCCTCTGAATTGGTTCACAATTAGCTCATTGTCTCCAAAGAATTGCAAGTTTTTAATACTTATCTTTCTTTCCCAATGCAATCTGTGAACTAAGGCTTCATACTTAGCTGTGTTGTTTGAGAAAGAAAACTGGAAATGAAAAGCTAAGTAATATTTTTTACCTTGTGGTGAAACAAGAACAACTCCTCCTCCTGAACCTCGTATACTCCTTGATCCATCAAATAATAGTTGCCATTCTTTCTTATCATATTTGTGATTTGGCTTGGTAATGCTAGGGAGAGGTTGATTCTCTTCATGAAAAAAATAAACTCTTAATTCAGATTCTTCCATTTCTTTATAAGGGTAAATAACATGTCTCTTGTTTTCCCACTCATCAAGAGTCAAGTATGGAATGCATCTTAATTTGATATCTGCTTCATCAGTGCTTGTGAGGTCTTCCTGATCAAAACCTGAACAATTTGAATTGATTGGATTTGGTGTATGAGGCTGAATATGGAAATTTACAGCTGGCTCAAATCTTATTGTAGCATTAGCTCCATACCTTGTTCTGAATAACATATGTGACCTATCAGGAGACAAATAACCTCCAATTTTAGCGGTGATGTTTCTTGACAAACACAAGGAAAAGAGTGGTGGGAAGTCTATGACTGATACATCTTATAACATCGTTACATTGGGACATGCATGTAATGTGAGGCTTAAATATTTGATTACTCCAACCATTGTTACTTTTGTCCCATCCAATTGCACCAAACCCTTAGAGATGAATTCATATTGAAGACCCATATGATCAGTTATTTGTTTTGGTATGACTGAGGTATTTGTTCCTAAATCAATCATGTAATTATTTACCGACTTATCTCCTATGATCAATGAGATATAGAATGGTGGATGCTTCAAATTCCTAACTTGGCGGCTTCCTTAATTTTCTCCTTGCTAAGTTGCATTGGTGAGAACTTTTTCTTATTGATTGGGTGACTGATTTGATACTGACCAATTTTCCATAGCAGCTTGCAATAGGTCTCTTTGTCCTGGGATAGCCAGTGAATCCCACATTGAAATTTTTACATTCATTTTCTTCATATGTTCAATGATGTTGAATGGAGATGGACTATCTCTCTCCTACCCCTTTCCTTGCACATTCTTTTCTTACACATGGGCTGTTACAACTGAAACTTGGGCTGGTCTAGAAGGTGGCTTGGGCTGACCTTGCATATTGGGAGCTACAATTTGACTGCTATCACCTTGTGGAGTAATAGAGGGTTATGGATCATTTCAATTTGATGATTTTCCTTATCCAATATTCCTTTTGTTGGACCATGTATTGGATGCTACACTTTGAGAAGGGGCTTTATTTATACCATAGAAATCCTCAACCTACCAATTGACAAGCGTGGTCTCATTCAGAGGTGCCTCTTGAGTGAATTCATGTTGTTGATTTCCTTTTGGGACTTTCTCTTGTTCTACACCTATTTTTTTCACCATAAAATCTTGATTCAAAGCACCATTGAAACACATAGACTAGTTATGAGGTTGATTACATCGAAAGAAACAGTCATATTCCTGACCCATGTTATTTTGCACTAGCACTGTGGATCTAGATGTGCATGCAACATTGGGATTATAAGGTTGGAATGGTCTATTAGTAGGGGGTTCGTCTTGGTTCTGATTTGAAGCTTGAATGAGTACCCTATTGGGCTGAGATGGGGGTCTATTGGGTTGGGTTTGAGGCTGGTTTCATCTAAAATTTTGAGCTTTCTTCCTCTTAAGTGTCACCTACTTATTACCCAAGTTTTTCAGCTACTTCATGACTTCTTGGATCTCACTTGAGGTACTAGAGGATGAAGCAAAATCTTCAGTTGAATTTTGGTTTCTTCGAGCAGGAATGGGAGCTATTGTGGGTGTTTGACTAGTGTTTGGAGCTCCTAGTTCTAGATATAGAGGCATAGGTGGCCTAGGTGAAAGTTTACCATCTTGAATCAAGCATTTTTCTTATCTAATAGCAATTTTGTAGGCTACGGGTAAAGTTATACCTCCCATGGATTGGATCATCATGGAAATACCAAAATTTAAAGCTTTAAGGAAGTATAGGAAAGCACCTTTAGCTTTTCATCTCAAGGCCAATGGAATCCTATCCCACATCCTTTGAAATCTGAAGTTGAAGTCAGTCAACTATTCATTAAGATCCCTCTTGATTGTTGTCAATTGTTCCAATAAAGAAATATTATCTCCATTTTCTCCAAATTGGTTCCAGAGAGTTCTGCACAAATGGTCCCAATTCTTGATAGACCCTGTTGTTAGAATTCTAAACCATTGCAAAGATTTATCCTTAAAAGAGGTTGCTAAAAAAATGATAGAAATGTCCATTTTAATAATTTCATGAATTGCATAGAAATTTGCAAATGTCTTGTATGTGGTCAATCAGATTTTTTTGGTTCTCTCCACTGAAATATGAAATTTTCTTCAATGCTGCAACTGGAACTAGATTTTGTGCATTTAGATAAAGTGGGCTTCTTCCAGTGAATTTGACATAGGTATTTTTTTGTGCCATTGTGATTTGTCAGAGAACTCTAGTTGATTGAAAGAAAGGCCTTCCAATAAGGTTCTATTCACTAGAGATGGATACCTTTGAAATCTTCTTCCTCTTCTTGCTCTATCTGGGGATAAATGAAAGTAAATAAATAGTCCCTCCTCTCTAGTTCTTGACCTTGTTTAGATTCTTCTCATGAATCCGCCAAGATTGAACTACTGAAAAAAATAGATTCTACCTATTAGGAGTCATCAGATGTGCAATTAAAATCTTCTCACAAGATAAAAACTTACAATAAGTGCACATCAATCTTGTTGCAATTAAACTAAATACTCTTATATCCCATCGGGCATGCCATAAGTGTTATCTCCAAATCACAACACCCTTTGGTTTGAAAAAGTGTGTATGCTTGAGATCATGATGTGATTGGATAATGTGGGTACTATCTCCAAGTTTTGGGACTTGTTACTTGAGATAGACCTCCAAATAAAGTTGGTTCTTGCTCCTAAATTACCTGCCATAATCTACTCTAATGCAGAGAAAACTGTCTTGTCCTAATGTAACTTTCCAAGGAACCAGGGTGAGAGAATGCATGAAAACAAGGCCTACGCTAAAGCGGTGTTACACCAAAAAAGGAGGGAATGAGGATAGATTTCCAATGTGTGAAAAATAGGTGAAAAATGTATACTAGAAGGGGTGATAACAGTTCTCCACAGTCTAGCAAAATGCATCCACAACAAAATTCATACAAACACAATGATAATGAATCCCTGCAATAACATAAGATAGACATAACACATTTTTAATGAGTTTGAAAGGGTAAGAAGAATGCAAAAAAACACAACAGAGGAAGAGACATCCACAAAATTTTATCTATTGCTTCATGTTATGCACAGTTAAATCTATAACAAAATGAGGGTTTGGATCACCATGCAAGGAGTCCACTATAGAGGCTTGCAACACATTGGCTTCACAAAGAAATTTTTTGACATATTTTTGCTACTAAAAAACTATCTCCCTTTACAATGAGCCCAACACTCTAATTTATAGAGTTCTGAGATGAGAGAGAGAGAGAGAGAGAGAGAGAGAGAGAGAGAGAGAGAGAGAGAGAGAGAGAGAGAGAGAGAGAGAAATGAAAATCTTGAAATATGACTTCCCACCACTTTGAAAATTTCATAAATGAATTGAAATGATGGTATGTTTCTTGCAAAAGTCCCCCCATATTGTCGCATAACTTGCATCAGTGAAATATTTCTGCCCATGTTGCATTGAATGCATCCCAACTACCAAATAAAACACTATTATGAACCTGGCCACGTTTTCAGAAAACTATACATCAATTATTTATAAAATTCTATATTTTTTTATTTTTTGCATCAGGATTGGAACCATGATTCTAACAGTACCAATTTTGTGTGTTTTCATTGAGAATTGCAAAAGAAATGACATTCTGAGTGTAGGTAGTTGTTTTGGATCTGCCAGGCATTTCTATCATTTAACGGGACTAGGTATTTAATTTCTCATATCTAGAGATGTTTCCTTTATTTTAACATATATATTAATTTCTTTGTGTAGAGGACATAATTCTCATTCCAGAAATTCAAATTTCATGAAAATTGGAGCTTTGGGTCAGTATTTATGACCCTTTGAAGTTTGGAGGTCGAGCATTGACTTTCCCTTTATATTGTGGCTAATGCGGGTTTTCGGGGAACTCATGTCCCGCGCATACTTGCATGATCCAAGCCTCCTTTCTCGGAATCACCTGATTTAGGTGTTCCTGTCTCAACTTTCCTATTGTTGAATGGGTCATCGGCGTTGTTGACTTCCATTCCATCTGCATTGCTTTGTGATCGGCTATTTCACCTTTTCACGTCCCACGCGTACTCGTGTCCTAGCTGATCCGTGCACCATGCAGGACAAACAATTCTGCATCTTCCAACTCCTTCTACCTGTGGTTATTTCAGCTATGCGGGTACTGATTGTCTCGATGTCCCATAGACCGCATAGGAAAATTTTGTCTGATTTTTCCTCTTTACAAAGGTTGCGGATATTTCAAGTTTTCGGATACCGAATGTCCCAATATCCCATGGACCGCCTAGGATAAAAACTTCCAAAAAAACCACAATACACTAAAACAAGCAATTTATCATGGACCATCATTTTATTTATAATTCGATTGAGAAGCTTTTAGGATCTTTTTGTTATTTATATTTTTGTGAGATTTTCAAGGATTGCAATGCGGCTACTTAGCCATTTCTCTTGATTTCCAATATTTCTTGGATTTTACTTTGATTGGTGATTTGGAGCTTATTTATCTTGTTGGGTACTTAGATAAATGTTATGTGATTCTTTCTTGCATGTTAATGAGCTAGTTCTACGTTGTTTGTATTGTGATAATTTGTCGTATGGGGGTACACCCTACGTGCTTTGAATGTCTTCTTAGGTGCTTTAAGTTATGCCTTGGTTTTGGAAGGATGTAACCTTGGGTGTGTATAAGACCTTAGAGTTAATTTTTCGTTACTCAACCTTTCTAGAGTAAGAGTTAGTTATGTCGTGCGGTCTTGTTGGTAGTTTGATAGCAGTGGTGGTGATTCTCTTGCAATCTAGTAAGAGAATTTATCCCCTTCAGAGTATATGTGTTTGATGATGGGCTTATGGATTGTGTTAGGATCGGATTAACTCTTAGTTGACTGTATATTTTAGTGGATAAGTGTTTTATTTAGATATGACATTCCATCGATGACATGATAAGTTTTATCAAGGTTTCCTGGTTTAATTATAGAAAGTATTGACTGGTGGGATTGTATGTATCTTGGTAATTATGGCTAGATTTAAGCCCATTCAGGAAATCTAGTTAATTAAGTGTACTTGTTTTGCTCTCAATAACCCATAAATAAATCTACCATTTCCTTAACCTTTTAAATTATTAATATTGGGAGATGTTGAGACACTTATGGATGCTTTTGGGTCTTTTGGACCTTGCTCTTCGAGATGTTATTTTTTTAGATCTTAATTTTTTGATCTCAGTTTTCTTATGTTGTGCCCCTTCTTTTAAAACTACAACTCTTGGTCGTTGAGGCCATGTTGGGTAGATTAGTTGATTGTCCTCTTGCATTTGATGTCTTCTAATGGGAAATGTGGTGTCCTTGGAGTAAAATTTTCCCTTGTCATCTTGTTGCTTGGTTGGTGGTATTTTGTGGAAGTATGAAGTGTTGTTTGGAAACTCTCCTTTTCTTATTAAGATAACTGATTTCAGACAAAACAACAAATATTGTTTTCCTTCCCAAACCAATCTAAACCTCTTAGATTTGTGAAGATAAATTTGCTTCTTTTATGGGATTTTTCATCGTGACTTCTTTGATACTTGTATAAAACCACTTGGAGTGCATCAATGATGCTTGTAATTCTTTGGTAAACTATTGAAATCTTGGTGTGTCACATAGTGTTGATTGATCTCTTAATCCTATAAAAGTAATAATGTGTTGTGCTTGAATCTTCCACTCATTAAAATTTAATTGATAAGATGACGAACCTGAATATAATAAAATTCTAATTGAGGGGCTTGGACTTTTAAACTTAACAAATAAAATGGAACATTAGGAAATGGAAAATGGTTCCTTACTATAATCTTGGTAGATTACTAGAAGAAATTAAACTATGTGAAAATAAAATAAACTTTCTTTCCATTTACCTTCCCTAGATGAAAAATAAATAAATTTTCGGCCTATACAGAAAGGTGAGATATCATGCCAACATTAGTGGTGATCCTAAATAACTCAAATATATGATGTCATAATAGAAGGAAGATTTTAATTAAGAAAAGTTCTTAGCAAGTGAAACTACAACTTTTGACTTAATAGTTGGTTTATAAAATGAGTAATATTAATGTGTATTAAGTACAATGTATAACTTAACCTTTTGTTTTTACGCCTACCCAGATTTGTGAAACACCTTGTTGATAGTGATGTGTTCTAGTTCCATAGTACTTCCTTCTTTATCGTCGTATGTGCTTCCCTTGTAGGAGTTTTGGGTCATCGTACCCTTGTTCTCTCATTGTTTGATGAGTGTGAGTTGTGGTCTGTTAGGAGTGGGTTTTATATCTTGTTTTTTTTAGAAAAGAAACCTCCTTATGTGCTGATTTAGTCCTTGGTGACCTACATTATCGGTAAATTTAGGCAACTTATGTTAAGGATATGAAAGAATCTTGGGGAGTTCCTTATTTTTCTCTTCGAAAACCCTGTTGATGTTTGTTCCCTTTTTGCCTTGGGAATAGAAAGTGCATGATGATTTTATAATTTTTTATTTGAATTTTGGTGTGATACACTAGTAGATTGTAGTAAACTTTCTTATTACCTATCTTTCTATTCTAACTCCCTTGAGTGTTCTTTTTCACTACGAATTAGGCATGTACTCTCTTATGACTATTTCGAGCTTGGAAAGTATTTAAAATAATTAAATTCCATTATATTTTATAGGGTGATTGGTGTCTCTTTTGTTGGTATGTTAGTTTACGTGAGGGTTATCTCCTAAGTGGAATATTATATAAGTGTTTAACGTTTCTAAAATTAGGGTAGTGTTGTGTGTTCGACTTTGAGAGAAAATTAAAGTTATAGAAAACCTTGTCCTCGTGAATTTTCTCTATTTTATCATGAAAAGTTAATTGAACCCTTTTGAGTTATAAAAGTACTTCCAATCAATAGTTGCAAGAATGTAAACATTTTTTTGCTAATTTATGTGTCTTCCTTGTTTTTAAACTCCATTTTATGTGATCTCCAAAAATTTTAGACCTTTGAGTAGACATGTTTCTTGTACAAAATTGATGGTCATGATTGGTATTTGTTAGCCTTGTCTAAATGACGCACATTGAAGTGTAACCCAACCTAACAGGAAGTCTTGAAATTTATTATTGTAGTATGTTCTATCCATGGGTAACATGTGGTCATTCCAAGTGCATGGACTTCTCCCTGTTATTATTTTAGTTTGGTGGTTGTTCTTGAGATTCTATTGGAAATTTTTTGTTTATATGCTCTATGTTGTAGCTTGGTTGAGCACGTAGAGTTATTATATAGAATTAAATAATTGTGAATTTACTTGAAGAAAGTTTTAACTAATCCCTTTCAATCTATCTTCTTCTTGTTGAATTTCATTGAACCAAACTTGGGTTATGTAGACCCACTCTTGTTTAAAGTAAAGAAATTTCAAAAAGGGTGTGATCCTATTTCTTTTGCATTGATCCCTACCTCTTTCTCCTTGACTTCCAGGAGGAAGTTAAATCTAAGGGGAGGGGGATGTAATTCCCACTCTTCTTCAACATTGATTGAACCGTGTTATCAATTTCAAATTGATTTTAATCTTGAACCTTGATTTTGTATTCTAGTTAGCATACTAATAAGATGTGTGGGAAATCATGAGTATTATTTTGTTTGATTGTTATTTTGATTGTATGGTTGTATTATGGACCTTGATGGGAATCTAAGGATATGATGATGATCTAGAATGGTTTCCTTGTTACACACTAATTGCGATATCGTTACTTTTTTTATATATTGTTATGTATCTACTCACTCCGTATTGGATCCCTAGATGTTGATATCATACTAGATATTATACATTGCTAGAGGGGCATTGACACACTTGTCTTAATTATTTGATAGATAGTTTGGACGTGTTAGAATTGTGACATGATCTGACTATTGCGATGAATTTTATATGTCTGATTCATATATCAATATTCGATGTTCTAACTATTACTAATGTATTGACATATTAGATGTGATTTATGGATATTTTTGGATGATTGTTGATGTTGTGATCTTAGTACAAATTAATGGATTGGTAGAATCAAAATGTTAGAAAATTGAACGATTGGTGAATTACATGATTCTAACATTGGTTTAATTATGATATTCGATGATGTAAATTTTTATGTATATATGCATGTGTTTTATGATTTCAGAGTCATTAATATGGCTACGAGGCCAAAAAGGTATTGTTTGATTTTGTAGGAAATTATAGCACAAGAAACTACGGGGGATAGGAGACCAACACCGAAGGAAGGTGCGGTATTAGCAATAGGTCACCTTGGAAACTCGTGTATTCATATGTTGTGTATTGTTTTTTTATTGTTTGGAGGGTCCCCATTGGGGGGGTGGGCTTAATAGTGATCTTGGGTAAGTTGTGACTTTGTCTTGTTGAGTTTTTTAATTGTGAGTTCTCGTATTTTTTAGATGTGGAGTCACTTTTATTTTATTTTTTAGCATCCCTCTTAAGTTATTTTAGAAGTGTTTAACTTGTGCTTATTAGGATGTGACAAAATGGGGGAAATAAATGTGAGTTGGTAGCCTTAATGTGTGTTGGATTAGAATTGATTAAATTTGTTTTGGAGTAGTGTGTACTCAATCTTCCTAATGAAATTAGTATTTTGAACTTATAGGAAAGTTTAGAGACTTGTGTGCAACAAGTTAAGCCTATATCACACCTCTTAAAGTCACCCACTCACTAAGCCTATGATGTGAGGGGATTATTTCAAGTCCTATTTTATGTTTTTATGGAGGAAAAGATAAATTAATTGCACTTTTATTACAAGGGTATTTTATTTGTGTCCTTTAGGGGTGTGGGTTTGGGGTTTAGTGTGCTAGAATGTGGTCATTTCGCAAAGCACCAATTTATTATGGTTGTGGGTTTGGGTTTGACCTTGGTGATGTGGGATGGAGGAGAGATGCTGTGGCATCCTACATGGAGCCACATCACCCCTCTCTCCCTTTTTTTATTTATTTCAATTAGTATAAGGATTTGGGGGTTACTTGTTCATTTTTGGGGGTGGATGCTTGGAATTTTTGGGAGGGCTTGCTTGAGAATGGTGATTTGAGATTGGATTGGATAGTGCTTGTTTAGGATCTTGGAAGGGCTTGGAAATTGTTTTTGTTTGATTCTCTTCATTTGTAATGTAGATCTTCACCCTTATTTTTACCTTGCTATTTTGTTGTACTCATATGTGTGGATGATGGTTGTTGTATTGCTTATGATTGTGGGAAATATATGTGACCCTTAGGTTGTGGGAGAAATGGAAATTTGGGTAAAACTTGTGGGAGGCATAATATAAATGTTATTTGGTATTTTAGGAGGGAGTTGGGTTGGAGTGACCACCTTGTTGATAAATATGTTTTCTGTTTATCTTGTTATTTTCTTGAGGGAGGCATAAGAGTGGGTTTATTCTTGAGAGAGGTATAAGAGTTGTTGTGTTTATTGTGATTGAATTTTTGGAGGATCATAGGTGGACACCCAAACCCTTGGTAGACATAACAATAACCCCCATGTTCCGTTCTCCTCCTTTGATTTTGTATGAAGCCTTTGTGCTTGTATATTTGTTGGTTTTGTTGTTAATTTGATATTTTGTTATTTTATTGAAAATATTGATTGAGTGTGTATGTGGAAAGATATTTTTATTTTCCCATGGTTGTCTAAATAACCCTCATTGATTCCTTGTTGGGGGCTCAGGGGGCCAATGAGGAAGAAGGATTATCTCCCTCATTGGATATTTGGCCGGGTGGAGAGTGTTACCTACACCCCAATTTTTTTTGTGTGCTTGAATTCAATAAAGAGGGCATGGAGTTCAAGTGAAGAATTCTTCATAGTGCCTTCGAAGGAAATGGAAAAAAGATATGTGAATTTGGATCTTGTTTTCTATTAATACTCCCTCAACTAGTAAATTGTACCAACATTACATTGGATGTAATTTTATTCATTGGTTAGATTCTTGTAAATGGTTTATTATGTTTTGAGGCAGTAATTCGGATGGAATATGAACCTTGTAATGGTTGTACTAAAAATAATAAGATTTCTCAAAATCTAAGGTTTGCTTTGTAGGTTGTATGTTAAATCTGTTTTGAATAGACCGGTGTTATTAAGTGAAAGTGAATTTTACCTTCCATTGTTGGAAATTTTGTTGAATGGAAGAAGGAATAATAATGCATTCAAGTCATGTTTTACCTTCTTTTATCCAAGTGATTGTGCGAGAAACAATTACTAGAAGCAATTCTATAATTTAGTTACTTTTTATTTGCGATAGAAATTTTCCTGAGTAGAGGAATTAAAAACGCAACTAACTATACACTTACATTGTTCTATAAATAAATTTAAAGCAATGTTTTTATTTGAAATTTTCCAAGGCATAAATTTGCACTCTTCTATTTTTATCTAGGTGTATGTAAATTATACCCATATAAATTTATAAAGGAAAATTTATCCTCTCACACAAATTTGCAACCTCATATATTAATGGAAAACTTATCCAATAAGTAAATATATATCTTAATCTAGTATAGAGGTATATTAAGACCAGATATATCAATTGTATACAAAATTTATAATATCAGTGTATACATAGTATTAATAAATATTATTATATTCTTATTATCTTAATAAATACTAATATATAAGTACATTATATATATATATATATATACGTAATAATAATCAAAATTAGAATTAACAATATCAATATGACCCATTTGAAATCAAATAAATGAAAGTAAACTATTATATAAAGTTTATTAAATGGGGGGGGGGGGGTAATGTTCGTTAGTGTTGCTAAGAAGTTTAAATAAGGTTGGGGGGATGGGTGCCAACACCATCCTCAACCCATATGTTATATATGGGGTTGGGGTGAGGTCTGCACCCCTCCCCTCTCCCCAAAACTTTGTAACCCATTTGAATGGCAGAAACAACTTTATCTTCTTTTGGAAATAGTTTTTTGGATTCAGCCTTGACTTTCAAAATGCGGTCTTTGTTTTAATCCACATTGAGTTTTCGAATATATATATATATATATATATATATATATATATATATATATATATATATATATATATATGTATGTATGTATGTATGTATGTATGTATGTATGTATGTATGTATGTATGTATGTATGTATGTATGTATGTATGTATGTATGTATGTATGTATGTATTAATTTAATTTTTTATTTATATATAAATAAATAAAAAATAAAACTACAAATTAATCAAAACATATCAAGAAAGTATGTATACAAACATAAATAAATAAATGATTATAAAAGAAAATGAGGTAATATACTTATATACCTGTGAAAATACACATATCTGTTCACATTTACATATCCACATCTAAATGATAAATATAAAATGATTCATATATGAATATTTATAACAAGAATCTCTATATAAATTAGAATAAAAAGGGTAAATATCCACAACCCGATTTGGGTATTTTCTTTACAAATGAGATTTAAATAAAAAAAGGGGGATGCAAGGAAAACCATAGGAGAGGGAATGCAAAAAAAATCCTTGTTGAATATCCATCCTTGACCTTGGAACATTATCCCTTGGCTTTCCTCCATAGCTCCTTATTCTTGCCTTCTTCCTTAACCTGCAAGTGAAACAAAGAAAATGAGAAAATAGGTTTAAGAAATGAATATATGAGATCTCAGAAGGATTTCTACAGTTCTTTTAGACAACCTATATCTAATGGCTTAGATAGATTAGATCCAATGGTGTAGGATGAACCCTACATCACTTAAGTGATGGGGTATTTAGGTGGGAATGAAATAAATAAAAGATGTGTGTGTAATGCTAAATGGGGCCTAAGGGGATAGACTAGGTTTCTCACCTTGCCCCTTTTGGGATAATGAATTTATTATATTATGCATGACTTTAACATTGCAAGTTTATTATCCTTTTCTAATTTAATTTATATTTGATTATGGAAATTTAAATAAAAAATTCAAAGGGGATTAATGGAGCTAAGTAATGAGAAGTTAAACGAGGATTATTTAAATAAAATATTTTATTCTAGTAAGAGAAAGAATTAAATTGTAACATCATTTTGAAACTGGGTCAAAAAAATATTATTCATTATTTTTATTTCCGACTATTGTGTAATTGTTTGAAATTTTATAATTGGAATACAATTAAATCTCGGTTAATGCCTTATCAAGCACACACACACACACACACACACACACACACACACACACACACACACACAGATTGTTATCTCTCGAAAGTGCACCCTGTAGAGAGATGGATGCATGTGTTCTAAGCTTGTAATTTTTATTGCTCTTTCGTAGATACAATGGAAACACGTCATGTCTATGGGTATACCTATTTTGAGGTGAGTCTTCGGTATCAAGAACAGTTCCTTATTGATGTATCCTAAACTGATTTTTGGGGTTTAAGGGTAAAGATGGCTATAAAAATAAAATAAAACTAAGGTGATACACCAAACTTGTATGAGGTCTTTCACTAAGTACATGCACAATTGATATGGAAAGGATTTTTGATGCATGCGCCATCAATTTTCTGAAGATAATTAAGGGTAAACACTTTGATGTATTGAGGGATAAAATCACACCAATACTGCTAAGTTACACATACACATTAATATCATGAAGAAATTACTGAATTTGCAACAGGGTAAGATGATTAATCGAGGGATTCAAATTCACAAGATTAATAGAAACATACACAAGACTGCAAATAATTGGAAAGGTAGAAAATACTTCACATTCAAAGGGAAAAACTGACAGAAAATTGCTTCAACACTCATGTATCTAAAATTCCTCTCTTTTGTGCTTTGCCAAAGCACACAATATATAAAAAAATTATTTCCCACCCTTCCTAAAAATAGGCTAGAATTGTACTCGCCCATGCATCCTATTTTTATCCTTCATCTATTAATAAATAAAGGAATAAAAACAGAACATGCAAATACAAAAAGACATTGACAGCCATTTGGTTACAACTCAGTCAACTGTAGTCAAGTATTCTATTTTTAAAGAAAAGCATGGAGTGATAATTCACTAAATATAAGTTTTGCTTGATGATCAAGTCTTCTTCCTTGTGCATGCAGATTCTGTCTTCTTGCTGATCTATCCTTTTGCTGAAGGTATGCAAAATACTCCCTGTGAGTGATCAAAATTAATTACATTATTTACAATACTTTGCAAAAATAATCACCTGTATATTCTATCTCCTTTGGGTACCACTTTGATTCTGGTGTTGACATTTGTTTTGTCTTCTGTGGTCACTTGGAATTGACCTCTACGTAATTGGAAATAATGTCTTTTCTTCAGCTCCCATATGGAGACTACCTTGTGCACATGTAATAATAAAACTCCTCCCTTCGCATGCAAATTCACCTTCTGGTTTGTTCAAGCTTTCTGAGTGAGTTTTTCTTTTAAATAAATTCCGCCATTATTGCAGACTTCGAGCTTGACTAAAGGTTTTGTGAAGAACTCTGTCTTTCATTATTTTGAAAAGAGTTGTCCATGTAAGACATATTTGAACTATAAATGGGCCTGGAAAATCTTTTCTTTTCGTTTCTAATAGAGATTGTGCATTTTTGAATATTCGGCCCGCCCATCCGCTATTAATTTGGGTCTCACATGTGTCTTTCCCTGGTTCTAGCATGGTCACGCTCAACTTTATCCTCTATTTTTTTTTAAACAAAGGTTAAAGGTTTAAAAAACCAAAAACATTTTGGTGGCCCACCTTTTCGCCTTGGGCTTTTGAATACGTGGCCTTATTTGGTCTTCAGCGGAGTCGCGGGTGACTTTATCACTTTTCTCCTATTCGAAAAGGGCTCAAATTTTCAAATTGACCCGACGATCCACATTTGAATTTATTCAATATTATTGACTTTCGATGCATCAGTGGAGTCACAGGAAATTTTTGAACTTTACTCCTTTTTCAAATAGGTTAAAAGTTGTAAAGGAAAAAAACATTCCAACGATCCACTTTGAATCTTTTGATGTGGGCTCAACATTTGACTTTTTCCTTTGACATGAGTGGGGTTGTGGGTCATTTTACAAATTTAATCCCTTTTGGAAATAAAGCTCAAAATCTCAAAAGGCTCTAATGATCCGTCTCCCCACTTGAATCTTTTGATGCGGGCTCAACACTTGACTTTTTCCTTTGACATGAGTGGAGCCGCAGGTCATTTTACAACTTTACACCCTTTTCCAAAATGCCTCAAAACTCAAAAATGGCCCACCCCTCTACATTGGGCCACCAGACCAATTTGAATATTTTGAAATAAATGAAAAAGTGCCAAGTTTTGCAAAATGGCCCCTCCGTGCTGCATCCAATTAGATTTCATCAGGCCTGCGTGTCAATTTGACACTTTTACAAAATGATGAAAAGATGCTAATTTCACCAAAAAGACTGACCATTTTCATGTGTCAAGCTAGGGTTCACATCGATTTTGGTGATCTATTCTAAGCATTGATCTCTATACTTTTGATTCATGGTTGTTGATCTGATGAATAAAAACACTTGAAACCCTAAGTCTTTCATATTTTCATTCTGGAGCTCTATCTGAACTAAAATAACACTACAAATTTTTTTTCCTGGATAGCGGCCATTGAAGATGATATCGAGCTCTGTCTTATTTCATTTTTAATTTCTTGGAGAGTTTCGTGGATTATTTTAAGCAACTGAGTGGTTTCTTTTCATGTCACCATTCTTTTGATCTTAAGCTCAAATGCAGGATTTCTTTGGTATTTAGAGCTCATTCCTGAATTAATACCTCTAGGAAAACCTTTTCGACCACCATTGATGAACTCTGAAGTTCTGTGGTTACTTTCTCATTTTCGGATCTCTGGTTAGAGTTTTTGAAAAGCCATTTGTTAGCTCAGCGAGGAAATTTTTGTGATTCCTTGGAATTGTGGATCTGTTTGAGTAGAAGCTTTCTAGGTTTTTGATTTTTTGATCTTACCCCGAGGATTTAATGAAATTTTACTTAGCACCGGAAAATTTCAACTGGGTACTCATATTTTCCTCCAAAAATGCATGTACTTGGCACTTTGCTTGTTGTAACTTGGTGGTTTTGCGTTCATACTCTTCAAATCCATGTTCTTCCTTTTCTGAATGCTATTTTGAGTTATATACAATATCTTAAAACTGTAGATCTACATATTTTAAGATATGGGTGTTTGAATTTTTGCTTTGACTGTTATGAAAACCTCATCTCGTAATAAGAGAGAGGTCACCATGGTAGTTGATTCTGAAGCTCTGTTTTCTTTGATTTCCCAAGTGTGGGTGGTCACTACTTTGATTATCTTGAAACTCTTATTCCGGAGGATATATGGGTATCGAATCTCATGCTCAGCTATGGATTTTTACTTGAGATAGTTGTCATTGCTTTTGGGCAAGTGATTTTTGAGCTCTGAATTGTAAAGTAACTTTACTTGAAATTTCCATACTTAGATCTTGAGTTCCATTTTAGTTTGAATGTAAACCCATATGGGTTTTACCCCATTTACTAGTTGTTGTATTACAACAAATCTGTATATGAACTTTTAACTGTCTTTCCTGAATGAATTATTTTTCCAAAATCTGTATTTACGCATGTATTTTTTTCAATTCGTGGCTTGAAATATTACAACCCAGATTTGGGTATCACTCCTTTGGCATGGGCATTCAGAATTCTTTATTTATTCTTGATCCTGCAATCTTCACCTGCACACTTGAGAAAACAGTTATAAAATCTGTAGGCTTTTTGGCCTCTCTTATGTCCATGGTTTTCTTTTCTTCTTTCTCCTTCTTTCTGATTGATAAAATCATGTATGCAGTTTGATCCTCAAGTAATTTATATCTCTTGTTGTTAAGAGATCCATATGGACGAATTAGGATAGTATAGGAATATGGATTAACCCTGAGATCTTAACTGATAATCTTCCTCTTTTCTTCCTTTTAGGTATAGTACTTCTAGTGATGAAGATGCATCAACGAAAGGAGAAGACCCAGGGAAATGATGGGTTCACTCATACACCTATATTTTCCTCTTTCATGCATGTGTACCTCTTATTTCAATAGTTGTACTTTACTTTTCAGTTACATCCCACGACTTGTGTGGGAACATTTGAAATTCCTTATGAATAAAACATTGAATTCTGAAATTGAGTTGTGTATTTCTTTTTGCATTTCAACTTTCTTTATGGATTGTATGATGAACTAAACAACTCAGCAATATAATTGAATGTCTTAATCATGAAGGAAATAACATTAAAGAATATCTGTAACATCCAGTAATGAAGTCTGGTTTCTTTAATCTGCAATTATGTTTGTTTTTCCAAAACTTGGAATTTCATCTACTCTACAATTAGATGTCTTCATCAAGACAACACAACTGTCCTTCGAGGCTTTGTGTTCTTTTCTTGAAGATAGTCATGAAATTGTAGACTATGTGATTTGTTATATTTTGTGATAGCACACATAGCTGCAGATTTTATATAATCGTTAATTAATTCAACAATAATAATATCCTCTAAAAGAACCTCCCCTATCTTAGGTATACTTCACCAATGTTATCCATCATAACGAAGTTTTGAGTTTCCCATTTTGGCACAAGTGCAAATATTGTCAACATATATATATATATATATATATATATATATATATATATATATATATAATATATATATATATATATCCTAATTTTTCTTTTTTGTCATCAGGTTCTATCGTGGGATTGAATGGGAAAAATGTGGGCGTTACATTAAGTATGTAATAATTGTTGAAATAGTTGAATTTTTTAAAGTAGTGTACAAATTTTTACAAATATTAAAAATATGGAACTAGGAATTTCATTAATTTATAAAACAATGTCTGATATTTTGAATAATAAATGTGTAACAATTTGTAAACTGTGAGAAAACAAATTATTAAAGTTTATAATTGTGACATTATTTTAATTGTAAATATCTTCTCAAATTTTTCTATTGTTAGTGTAGGATATTTATTTTCCTTGTATTTTTTTAGTTACTTGGAGCTTTGCTGCACTCATGGGATATGTTTGTTTAGTTGTAGCAATTGTGTTGAGTTAGCTTATCAGTTCTATTGAGTTACCACAAAATCTTTGTTGAGGTATCCTCCTAGATGTGTGGAGTCAACTCTACAGCTATTATTAGCTAGTTAGAGTTATTCCCCACTAATCTAAGAGGAGGTTGCACACTCACAAGCTATTTGTACTTGAATTTCATCAGCCTATCTCATGGAGGGATGGAATATGTAGCATATAGAGCATTGAGTGAATTTGGAACCATTATTGTCTTGTGATTTGTTCATCATATTGTATTTTATCATCAATTATTTCCATTTTTACAATTTCATGTGCATTCATTTTCTATTAGAGATCCAAAAACTCTAATATGGTATCAGAGCAATTCTAGTTATATTTTTTCCATTACTGAGTTATTTGTAGTTTTTGCATACATAGTTTGTGAAAATACATTTCATGTGCAAATAGATTCAACTTCATCTCAGTTCAGAATGGATTTGAGCTTGAGTGTTTGCATATTGATAAGTTGAGGGTTTACAAATACTGGGGTTTCAAACATCTTTTCTCAACAATTCTGTCATGCTCCTATCTCCTTGCAACTTATTCAATCTTGTATTACACATTTTTTTGTTATGTCTCAGGCATTTTTTGTAGGGTTGAGGCATTTTTTTGGCTTGCTAAGGGAGTTTTCTACTAATTGAAGGGTGTTTCCGACCTGTGGAAGCACCTTACATGAAGATACAAAGATGTCAGGGGTGTTTTCACCGGTGATGTGTGTTTTCACCTATGTGAGGGGCATTGTAGACCTTTAGCATGCCTAGAAATCCATGTTCTGACCTGGGAAGGGAGTTTTTTACACCCGTGGTGTATTAAAACTTGTTATTCCACCTCTAGTAGTGTTTTTCTAAACTAGGCCATCCCACACATGTTTTTTGTACACCTAAAAACCACCCCACAAAAATAAAAATCAATATGTCATGCCTTCTTCACCTCTCCAAGCCTGAAAAGAACCTCCTTGGAATCATTTCCTATCATAAAGAGGCATCATATCAGTCTAGAAAAAGAAAAATAAGAAATTTCTTCAAAAATGCCCCTTCTTTTCCCGCAAACTAGTTTATTTCCACAAAGTAAGTTTCTATGCCCTATCTCGCCTTCTCACAGGTTCGTGCCATAGAATATTTATTTGACCTTTTAATCGTCAAATCCTAACTATCTACCCTTTTTTTCTAAAAATATAGTTTCCTTTAAAATTTTATAGTTTAATTATTATGTGTTAGTTGCTTTTCCTTCTAGAAGTCTTTATCTTTTATTGTTTTTTATAAAAATAATTTCATTGGCTTCATGTAGGAGTTATGATGATGTTTATCTACCTCCTAATTCTTTGCATGTCAAATATGGAGGGCAATTCCCTGTTTGGAAGGTGGCCAAACCCTATTGTATTAACACTTTCTCATTTATCTTGCACACAGACACATTTTTTGCTGAACTTGACGCATTTATGACATTCATTTTAGTTTGCAAAAATTTTAATTAAATAAAACATTATTTATGGGAAATATTTTTTACTATAAATTTTGATTAGCGCCTCGGATTTGAGCAACATTATGGTCAAAAGTGCATTTTTTCTCACAATCTACGTGTTTTCCCCTGCTTCTCACATCATCGCATAATCTGGACAAGGTAGTAGTCAAAAAAATATGTAGATCATGAAGGTAAGGTGAGGTCATTTCACAATGAACCAAGAAAACAAATAGTGGAGGAAATTCATATTGAGAAATAGGTATTATAGATTTAGAAAATAATATTACAAGTTTATAGAAATCATGTGTATAAATCATGAGTTCTTGCACTGCTAGAGTGATGGTAATAAAAGTGTTCTCCTTATGCAATGAAATAAATAAGGTATGTTAGATGACATGAAATAACTATAAGTGGTGTAAGAACTAATGTTTAATATTGCATCATTAAATCCAATCAAACAAGATATTTTCCCTATGAAGAGGAAGAGTCTATTTACAATGTTGATTAAGTTTGATGCAAATGTGTAAAAGATGATAGTATGTAAATGAAATACAAGCAACATGATTATTTAAGATATTGTTGGTAAGTGGTTTTGATATAATTTATCATCTAAATCCATTTAAAAATATGGGTGCAAAAGTGACATCACCCCTTTGTGATAGAAACTTGTGTTAAATATTAAATTCGTAAGGTATGACAATAAAGTGTTGTGTGACATCATGTCCACAAACAATAGTCATATATTTTTGGGAATACATTGGTTGTTTAATTTGAATACACAATATGATTTTTATGAACACACCTTTGAGGTCGTAAAAAATGAAAAAATGTATATGCTAAACAGATTGCAGGAGAAGAATGAAGTACAAAATATTAATGTCATGATGTTTATTTTAGGGAAGAAAGTATAGAGATAGCTACAGTAAATTAGTTCATATTTTAGACATCTAATGATATTTTTGAAACTAATTAGTAAGATTAAGTGGTCAATATTGAATAAATAATGCCACAATTGGTAAAATATATGTTCTGTGAATTTTTAGAGATGGTTTCAGGTGAGCTACTTGAGGGTTTACCTTATGTGATGGATATAAGTTGTGAATATATTGCCCAACAGAAAATGATGCCATCAAACTAAGGCATGTACAAATTCTACAAGCTCAAGGTCATGATTCAGGTAATTGAGCTCATAATCCTTGAGTTTTTGAGACTCGAATGCGACAACGCGTCCATCTTGCATCAATAATCCTCCTATCCCTGTCAATGAAGAATCTTTACAAACAAAGAAGTCCTTCTCAGGATCTGATACTACTAGGATAGGTGTTATAGTAAGGAATTACTTCAGAGTCCTGAAGGCCTTCTCACATTTTTTTGACCATACAAAAATATTCCCTTTCCGCTATAGGGAAGTGATGAGATGAGTAATGCATGTGAAATCCTACACAAACCTCCTGTAATATCCTGTTAATCCCATAAAAATAAGTACCTAAGTCAAATTGGTTGGTATTTTCCAATCAATGATAGATGAAATCTTGGAAGGATTGACTGTGATACCTTCCCCAAAAATGATGTGACCCAGATACTGAACCTCTGATTGAAAGAATGCAAATATCTCAAAGTTCCCATACATTTATTATCTCAAAGACACTAAAGAACCTGTCGAAGGTGCTCCTCTTGCTCCTCATGCGTGCATGAGTATATCAATATATAATCCAAGAATATGAACACAAAACAATCTAAGAATGTCCTAAATACCCCATTCATCAAGCTCATGAACATTATGGAGGCATTCGTTAGACTTAATGGCACAACTGTGAACTCATAGTGACTCTATCTAGTGCGAAAGGATGTCTTATGGATATCTACCTCCGCAATCCTCAGATGATTATACCTTGACTTAAGATATATATTCAAAAAAACAATAGCTTCCTTCATATGATCAAACAAATCATCAATGCATGAAAGGGGGTAAGGATTCTTGATCGATACTTTGTTCAACTACCTATAATCAATGCAAAATCTTAGGGATCCTTCCTTATTCTTCATAAAAATCACCGGTGCACCCAAAGAAGATAAAAAAGGATGGATTAAGAACTTATTAAGAAGGTCCTCCAATTGTATCTTGAGCTCATAAAGCTCAGGGGTAGTCATCTTGTAGTGCACGTGTGAGATAGGCTCTGATCCATGAACCAAGTCTATATAGAAATATATCTCACGTAGGGGAGGAAGGCCAGGTAACTCACCGAGAAATAGATCTGAAAACACCCACAAAATGTGATGGTCATTAGAAGAAGGACCACTAGTATTATCCTCTGACCTGTAACTTACTATAATGGCATATAACGGGTACCCCCGATTTGCACACCGCTTAAGTTGCATAACGAATATAGTGTGAACGAAAATATGCCTCCTAACCACAATAATCACTGACTCAACTCCCAAATCATATGCATAAGTGATTATACTACTGTAATAATCCATTCTATCTCTATGTATTGAAATTCAATCCATACCAAAAATAATCCCATAAGATCCCGAAGGGAGGATGCAAAGATCCAATGTCATGGTGAAGGTTCCTAGGTCTACTACACACTCCTTGATTAAGGAGTCCACTGTGAGATTGGTTCCAGAAGCCATCTCTATGTCCCAATTATGACCCTTCCTAACTTCCACCAGCCTACATCACTCTACTAAAGATGGGGAAATGAAAGAATAAGAAGATCCTAAATCAAATAAGATAGATATAATAATACCACCAATGTTACATGAGGTTTTGATCATAGTGCTCTGGTTCTCTACCAGGTGGTTCTCGACTACTACATAGATCCTGTGACTCCATGCCATATTTGCAATTGTAAGCTCAGAAATAAGGGTCTTTCCCTTTTACCTGGGTTTTGTGGATAGTCTCCCCAATGGTGCCCCTATGCACCATATCCATAATAAATTTCAGGTCCCCTCGAATGAGAAGAGAATCCTCAAGGTGCTCTAGTATTCCACGTTGTAGACTCTGATGATCCTACTCTCGACTATTGTTGCAGTAACATAATTTCCCACTATTTAGGCCTCAACCGAGATATGATGCATGGAGAGGGTAGAGTATGGGACCTTTAGCTAAAGGACCTGTCAAGAAACAGGAACCACCTAGAGATCAGTCAGTTAAGCCACATGTTATTTTTGTGGGGAAGAAGAAATAGAGGCCATTAGGTCAAATAAATGAATAAAAGGAAAAAGATAAGAGAGGATTATGGTTTTTAGGAAATACCGAGGATCTTGGGTGGAGATTAGTTTCATCGAAGGGTCCTAATTTAATCCTCAAACTTAATGGGGATGGGGAAATAGATGTTTTATTAGTGTCTGGATAATTTAATTAATGGGGAACCCTTGTGGGTTTTATTCACAGGTGATTTTAGTTAGAATATGGTATTATTAAATATATGGTGGGTTTAATTTTCTATGGGGCATTTTAATTATGGGTAAATAAACAAATGTTGGGCATGGGTGATTTAAACAAACCAGTTTAAAAGGGCTTAAAATGATTGGAGTTAAATGTGTGGTAAAATAAATTAATGTGTAGCATGGGTATTAATTACTTAGGGAAATAAACTTAAATTTAACTTAGGAAATGATTTAAAAAAAATCTAATCTGAACCTAAGTGGATAACAATAATTAATAATAAATTAGAAATTAATGAAATAAACTTAATATGAATATAGGGAATGGATTTTAAATCCATAATTTTTTTTGGAAAATTAAATAAAAATATTTAGAGAAGTGTAGTATTAAAAGACAAAACAATTATCAAACGCAATGAATGTATTTAAAAAATAAATTGCCAAAACTTTCTAGTTATATGTTATGGTTTGGGTGAGCCAAATTATGGGCATCACATAAGTCACCTTAAGGATTTAACTCTAGTGTGAATTGTTACAAAATAAGTAGTGTAAATGATTGCATTGTAAAAGAGAGTTGAAATTAAAAATCTAGTTAAGATTTTCTTCGATATAGAGTTGATCAGATAAAGTCGTTAAACTTCTGCACAATACTAATAATTTTAGCACCAAATAAGGGTGGTGTATTGTGTAACTATAATAATTCTAAATCCATAAATAGTATCACCATAAATTCTGTGCATAGATTAAATTTTGTATTGTTTGATTAGTTATAATTATTTTCGTAAGATTAATTTGAATATTAGATATGATAACAATTACATAATTGAATATTATGAATGGAAGACATTTTTTAAGACATAAGAAATATTAAACGAGTTCTTTTTAAATGTAATTAGGACTTAATAAAACAAAAATAATTATGATCTATTTGTTAAACTATTTCTAATGAAATCTTGTTAATGTGTACTTGGATGATATTTTGACTTTCAAAAAAACTCATGAATAATTATTTTTACATATTATTCGACTGGTGCAAATTTTTCATGAGGATATGTTGCTGATTAATTTGAAGAAATGAAATTTGTGTAGGAGGATATATTGTATTTAGAATTTATGATTTCCCAAAAATGATTGAATATGGAAACATAATACATTCATGCAATTGTGGCATAACCTTCACTCTAGATTTCTTTAAAGGAACATAATATTCATGGGTTATCTATATTTTAACACAACTTCACCAAAAACATTAAAGGTATGTTTGAAATTAATATATAGGAAAAGAAAGCCCATAGGAATAACATTTTTTAGATCACATGCACAGAGAGTATTATTTTAGATTTGACGAAGAGAGTGACTTAAAATCTTAATTTAGCATTACCATTATTTATGAAGGTTTTTCTAGTCAAATGTGAGGTTATTGGTATAACTATTGGTTCATTTTTTATTCAACATGGAAGCATATTTGTTATTTTAATTAAAAAATTATATAGGGTGCAAGAGTATGGCTTGATGGTGGGGCCTGAGTGCTCACCAACCACCCACCCAGGTTCTAATCCCCCAAGCCCCAGGGGGTTGGTTACCCTTGTATTTACACAAATAGTTCAAAGGAATATCCCTGCTTTAGCGTGCCACGAAGTGTGCCAGGTTGGGTCATTAAATCCTCTTGTATTAAATAAAATTAAAAAATTATATGACATGAAAATAAATTATAGTTTTTAGTAATTATTTTTACCAAACATTACAAACATTTAAGAAATGGAGACATTATTTATTACATAAGAAATTTGTATTATTTATAAATATTTAAGAATTTTAGTTTATAAATATTTAAGGGAAATGAATGAGATGAATATGATGTTGGTGTAGTATATAATAGGATACACATTTTTTCAAACATGATATGAGGAGAAAATATAACAAGTTGGTTGACATGCTGAATAGGCATAATACTTTGCTAATAGACATGTGAGTGGAAGTTGTGGATTTTAAATCCAAAAAATAGTTTTATATGGAAGATTAATATTTTAGAGAGCCATAGGAATGAGTTGTAGTAAATATTGGTTTTTATACTACATCTAGGTTTATATACATTTTACATTAGGGACTGTTGTTCAAGGGTAGGAAATTATGCATCCTTAGAGAATAAATATTCAATACTTTGGTTTAAAAAAATATTTAGGAGGATTACAACAAAAAATGATTAGATAAAATATTAGAGAAACTAACTAATAATTATTTATAAATAAAATCAGTGTTGATGTTTGAATATTTATAAAGGAATGCGTTTTATATGATTTGTTTGAAGGGATATCTTAAGATGTGGAGGTATATCAACCTCTTTGCGTTCAAGAGATATGTTGGGGAGATATATGCACGGATTTTGTTTGAGGTTTACCCATGATGAAGAAGGGTATTGATTCTATTTTTTATTGCTATACATATTGTTAAAGATTTCACATTTTAGTGATCACATGAATACTAGTGATGACATACATATGGGAGATCGTTGGGATATGTACAACTCCATATAGTATAGTGTATAATATTTTATCTAAAGTTTGTTAGCAATATATTGAAAATATCACGGAATAATATAGATAAAAATTTACAATTTAGTTCAAAATCACATCCTTATACTAATGGGAAAATGTAAGTTCTAAAAATAAACTTTGTAGATATTTCTCAATTATATTTTTGGAGATAATGCAAGAACATGACACTTGTAACTATAAAGGGAACAATTTTGTTATAATAATTTAGTGAATAGGAGTATACGGAAGACATCATTTAAGATTTTCTAGATAAAGTTTTCAAGAAGTGGTTTTGAGTTGAGATAGTTACCACATAATCAATATGGTCAAGATCTCAACACAATATTAAAAATAAAATAAACTGAAAATAAAAAAAATATTACTATATATTATTAAAAAAAAATAACATATAAAGAGAATACTATCATGTAAGAATACATGATAATATTCTATCTACTAAATCTACTCACACCATACATAGTTGGATTCTTTACACATCGAATAATTTGTTTCTCTCAATATATGTGTTTCACCAATAAGTTTTACGCTTTCTAGGATGAAACAGATAGAAGGTAAATAGTTAAGGAGGAATACTTGTAAGGCAAAGGTGGAAGGTAGAATGCGTGTGCTGTAGACTTTTGATCCAAGCTGATTGTGTGAGATTCCCTTTGGCTAGGAGGAACGACCTGTATAAGAAACACAACAAGACAACCAAATAGTATTAAATAGAAAGATTCAGAGGACTACCTAACAAGGCTAAATCCGGGAAGCGTGATGCTTTCTCGAATGGTTTTCAATCCTCTATTTAATAAAATTGAATGTAAGAAATAATAGTTCCTATTGTAGTTGATAAAATTTAAGTATCTCCTATTAACATGCAACAAGTTAATTAACTCAACAGGAAATGGTTAGAATTAAATCTGGATGATTAATGGGTTGTTTTGGGTCTATAGTTATAGCAGAGGTTGTAGGTGAGGTCCAGGTGAAATTAGTATAGGTTTTGATTTGTTTTGGGGAATTTGTGAACTTGTTGTTATAGGGAAAACTACTTGTCTCAAAGACTGGTATCAAATGATTAACCGAAGCCAGTATAGGATATAGACCGATGTCTGTTAGCTAACCAATGTTGGTAGGGGCAATTTGGTTCAAATGTTAAAACGAGATTTTTAACCTCTCTGTGATTTCACATAGAGTGAAGGGGATGTTGATAATGTTGTAATATTGTTAAGAAGTCTTAGGTATTCTTAAAAGGAGGTTGGAAAGGGTGTAAAGGCTTGGGATGGTTGAATAGTGGGTTCATGGGAAGAAGGTGATATATGGGTAATGGAAAGAATGAAATACAAAAATAAACAATAGATCTATACTTGAATAAACACAAATGATAAAATCACAATACTTACTGGGTATGTTGTAGATCTTGTGTGTGGAAGTGGTTGGTGGTTGATCAAAAAAGAGTTGTTTGAGTCTAGTTCTATGACAATACAACCCTTGTGAGTATTCCAATACTTTTGAAGAAGAACTGACTACTAGTCTTACACTATGGTTGTGTGTGTTCATCGTCTAGATGAAGGAGGGCTTGAAGATTCATGATTGAATGAAATAAGGATCCAATAACTAAATGACTAACCCGTGTTAAGAGTTGTGAAAGTGTATATAAGGTGACAAATTTCAGTTGGTAACCAGCAATGACTGAGGAAAAACTGGCATTGATTACGGTGAATTAGTCCCTTTTACCAAAAATAGGAAGATATTCCCAAATTTGGCGTGTTTTCCATGTTGAGTCTGCTTAGGGAAGTGGAGTTCTTGTTAGAAAATTTAGGAAGGTCATAGAAGAATTCCAACTAGGTTTGAGAAGAATTTTTAGTTAGTTAGTTCAAGTGGTGACTCAGCACTGAGAGTGATGAATCAGTGCTGAGAGTGATGACTTGGTCACTGTGAGTTGAATGCCCCAGGAATGGGTCTAGGGTGAGGTGTAATGATGAGGTGGAGGTGTGAGGATGAAATTAACTTAAGTAAAATAATTAAATCAATTAAAAATGTGAGAATGAAGATTAATATGGGATGAAGGGGTCATGATTAGTTAAATGTGTTATGTGAATTAATTGAAGTGGACCAAGGCGAGTGTGACAAAAAAATGGTGTCTACATTTCCCCTTTTTTTCATGTAGCTTTTATTAATAAATGACACTAACTAAATCAAGAAGCTGGTTCTTTAGGTATGAGTGAGGGTTAGGTTGCCCTAAGTGTGGGTGGAGGTGATCCCTTTAAAACCCGAAACAAATGAGGTGGTAAACGAAGTTAGTGAGTGATTCGATAAATAGGTTATTGATGAAAGGAAGTTTTGGTTGGTAAGGGTATGGTCGGGTCGAGTAATAGCTAATGGAAATCAAACGCATGCACATGTATGCATTTCTATAAGGTACCAGATTGAAGAGCTTACAAAATCTACTTCGTTAAAGGTTGATAGGTTTATAAAAACAAGGTTGAAGTGGTTCAGGTATCCAACATATAAGATATGGTCTGAAAACAAAACTAGGCCAGGTGTAGGAATAGATAATAGGTTCTGTCCTAAGGTACCAAAGATATGGCCATGATTAAAAAATCATGACATTAGGAAAGGTAGGGTCATTAGGCTGAACAACATAGATACCTTCATCGCAAGTTATAGCGAGTACACAAATTTAAATGTCACTAAAGGTGAGTGTCAGTTGGGTGAGGTAGGCAAGCTCATAGGTAAGGCCATGTTAGGGGTGAAAATATTCTTCAACTAATGGTGAGGTCAAGTGGGAGGTTATAGGGCCATTAGGGTAATGGGTAAGGATAGGGTCAATTATGGGGTAGGCAGAAAAGGTGGTAGGAAAGAATATTTAGGGAAGGATTGGGTAATGGGGTAAAAGGATAACTAATATCGGTGATGTAAAACAAACGTTGGCTATAGGTAACCAATCATGGTAAAATAGGACACTTTACCGATGTTTGTCAAGAAAAAATGGCATTGGTCAGGTCGTAGGTGTGGTAAAAAAGAAAAATCCATATAATACGGATTAATTTTCACCTATTGACCTAGAGAAAATGACATAGTGAAGAGTGTGTTGCATTTTCTGTGGAGAAAGAGATGGCGTACTATACTATTCTGACTTGGCAATGAATTATTGGTCAAGTGGATTCCGTTTTCAAAGCCCATGAGATCTAGATGAGTGATTCGATTGGTGGAGAGTGAGGAGTTTGATTCAGATATGAAAGAAGTAGGAGGAGGTGTGGGAGGGGCTCAAGCACCCATCCCAAAGATTCTAGCAAAATGGTGATAACGTGTAGAGGTAGGAGTCAATCCTTTTTATTATTTTTAATGGAATTGTAGGTAAATAATGAAAAAAATAGGGTGGGGAAATAAAAGTTTAAAATGTAGTGAAAAAAGTAAAAATGTGGGTAGGGGGTGGGGAAATATAGTTTAATTTGGTGTAAAATGAAAATGGGTGGTGTTTGGGTATTTTTAAAGAAGTTTTAGGTTGTTTTTTTTTTTATAGTTTGGAAAATTGGGGATGTGGGGTTTCATCACATGGAGCTAGACCAGATATTGACATCGGTTAGCTTGTGATCGACATTGGTTCGACATGCTAGCCTTGGTGGGAAACTTATTCTACCGACATCGATTGAGGGAGACTGGTATCGGTCAAGGTGACCGATGTTGGTCATCAAAAAACATTGCCAGGTGTAAATGGGTTATATTTAGAATGCCAAAATGGGTTGAAAATCAAATGCGAGGGTACATGGGTAAAGAATGAAGGAAAACTAGATGGATGAGGTATAGAATTAGGTGGGTTTGATTAAATTTAGGTAAATGTAGGAGGTAATAGGTGATGAAATTTGTATGGGAACATAGTTGGCTGGATTAGAATTAATAATAGATCAGAGAGGTAGTTTAGGAAATAGATAGGTAGATAAAAAAATGTGGGTATGTAGTGGAGGTAGGGGTGAGTTGATTAGTTTTGAAGAAATGGGAAAAATTACTTCATTACTTGACATAGTTGAGTGCTATGAATGCAGACATGACAACATCTCACAATGTGTGATAGAAAGCTGCCACTATTGATAGATATCAGACCCACCTTCGTAGAGGATGAATGGGACCACATCCGAGATGTCAGTCTTAGTTCCATTAGATGGCATAGAATGATTGTTATGGATCACATTATGATGATCAATCCAATTGATATATGGGATTATACGACTAATACTTTCCATTTTCTGACTGGGGAGATGACTAATCACCCTAGAGGATGTATATAGGATCTTGAGGTTGCCCATTGTAGGGACAAAGGTCTATCATATTGGAGCGGGTGAGGAAGTGAAGCAGATGGGCACAATGTTTGGCAATGTTGTGGCAGAGTTGAGATACAATAATGCTAGTGTCAAGTATGGAGAGATGTACATGGCACATCCTGATGGTACCCATTTGGCAGTGTTGATGACAGTCATGATTAGTTGTTTTTCCTTCTCAGATTAAGAGGGTGGTAAGTTTCCTCTAGCATTGATGGGTGTTTTATAGGATATGGCAGAGCAACAAGTACGGTTTGCATGGGCACCTACATTTTTAGTGCAACTATACAGAGAGCTATGAGCGTATTAGTGGATACGAGGGTTTGGAGTGTGTTGTACCTTCTTATTACATTATTGGGCATACGAGCATATAGTTTGCTTATGACCAGCTAGACTGGTGAGGCATGATTGGTTCAGAGGAGTATTCTGAGTTGGTTTCCGGTAGTGGGTACATATGGAAGCTCATCCTAGGGCTACATAGGCTGCCATGGAGTGACCTATTATAGACAACTTCTTGATGGCCTATCATCCGTTGATATATTGTGGAGACCTTATATAAGGTTTCCATCTTATAGAGGGATGTCAAATGAGTTGGATGGATTACAAATAGTCAAGTGGGTACATGGCAGATGTGTCGGTGAGCACATGATGATCCCCGTGGACAAAGTTTGATGGTAGCTCGACCTCCAATAGGATGTGCCTCCACCATTTCTATTGTATCGTAGATAAAATGTAGAGAGAAAATTGTCTCCACCACATCCAACAGATCCATCTGATTAGGAGGAGAGGGTAGTAGATATGAGGATTGATGACACATTTACCATTGATGGCTACAGGAAGTGGTTGATAGCACAGTTACAAGTGGCACTTCCAAGGCTAGAGTAGATTGATTTAGCGATGGTCATAGTTCAAAGAGATGCATTATAGGGGTAAGTGGATTCCCTACAAGCATATATTATAGGTTTTTAGGGATAACTGATAAGAGCACAAGCATAGGTGACCACCTGACATACACAAGTGATGACCCTGCAAGCCCAGGTAGCACACGAAAGGGCTTCCGCACATGCTGGAGATGGGGATGGAGGGTAGGTAGCAGCCTTATAGGCACATGTGGCTAGATTATAGGGCTAGTTGGCCATAAAATATACACAGGTTGTAGTCTTACAGGCCCAGGAAGCTCAATAGGTACCACCACATGCTCTTACACTAGGACACGGTCCCATAGTATAGGCTCCTACACCAGGAAAAGGTCCTCTTTTGGTAGTGAAAACTTCTCAGATGATAGTTAGGTTGAAGACACCGCCATATACATATCCATGGAAAGGTTTAGTGATTCCTTGAACGAGGCTCAATAGTATCAGGACCAACTAGCGACTACATGCATCGATGTGCCCTCCTACAATGAGTGCCGAGCCGAGTAGGCAGCCAATGAGTTGACTAGATCCAAGACTCATATCTCAAATAACATAGGGGTTCATCGGCCTTAGAGATAAGGCTAGGGTGAGATTACTAGTTCACAGAGAACAGGCCCAACAAAGGGAAATCAGGAGGATATGGAGGCAAGCCAAGGACTAGTAGAGGGTGGAAAGATGATGGCAGGGTGATGGACTAGTAGGGAGGAGGAGGATACGGGTGAGATTGGAGAGGGCATCAGGTGGGTGTGATTGATATCTATGGAGGATATTGTACTATCGTTTTGATTTTTATTATATATATTGGTCTATGTGCCGATGATGTGAGATTGTACATGAGAGTTTTGAGATACTGATACTTATTTATATCTATGTATATATGTATTGATGCACAGACACTCCCATTATATAGTTGATGATTTTTGTTGGATGGATGATGTACTTGTTTTAATTTCCATTTCTATTGTGTATTATGGAAACTAGTTGTGTTAGGAATGATTGAGGTGAGGTTATTTAGCCATGATGGAGTTTTTTTATTTCTCGGTTACTAATTTTATGGAAATAATGTGTTGTATGTATGTTTTATGGAAGTAATTTCAAACATGAAAAATGTTAAATGAAGTAGATATAATATAGATGTAGTAATAAAATGCTAGGTGTGATGAAAAAACTTAAATGTTTTTGTGATATATTAATTTCCAAGGTTTTGTGTGAATGAAAACTAACTAGGGTATAATTTGAATGTAAAGGGGTAAAAATTCATGAGGGGTAAAAGTGGAAAAGCTAACCTCCAAGGGCCCCATTCCCTTAGAGTGTTGCTTACATAACTCTTGCAAAAAGGGGCCTCGGGATGATATAGTTCTCCCATAAGCTAGGGAATAATATGATAGGGAAGATGAATGAGTCATTAGGTTTTAGGCATGATTAAGTCTAGGTCATTTAGGCATGGTTGAGTATAAGATGAATAAGCATGGTTGAGTATAGGTTGAATAAGCATGGTTGAGTCTAGGTCATATAGGAATGGTTGAGTATAGGTCGAATAAGCATGGTTAATTTCTATGTTGAATAGATATGGGTAATTTTGGTGGAAGAGGAATTCACAGAATGTAGGTGTCGAAAGTCTAGTCCTATGAAGGAGGAACAATAAGTAAGAAAAGAGGTGAATGGTAGGAGGGTACAAAAATACGCCTAAGTGGTAAGAACCATTAAGAATCTATCATATCAAATATTTCCATATGAATTTAGGACTCTAAAGGCATTACATGGTTTATTGGTCTAAGGGTGAAGAAGGTCACATGATCACAAAATTTCACATTTGTGGCACGTCCCTTGAGTAGTTAGAATATTAGAAAGGAAATATGGTGAGGTGAAAGAGGTTTTTTTATCATAACCTTGGTATGAGACAACATGCCTCTTCTGCAAGATACCCAAGATCAAAATAGGCAAGTTCATGACCAAATATATATATATATATATATATATATATAGACTGATCAATGTGGGAAGTCTACGTGGGATGAATAAAATATATCCTTGAGGTCTTCATGAATCTGATCGATGTGGGAAACTTCAAAATATTTTTTATTTTCTTTTTTATAGAAATATTCTTCTTTTTAGATAGACTACGTACAATATGGCTAACTTTGTATAACTGTCCTTTGAGGAAGCATTCTATTAATAGAAGAAAGATAGAAATATTGATGTCCTTTTTGAGGGAGTCATCCTTTTCCTATAATTTTGAATCAAGGATTTTTAATTTTAAAATCCCGTATATTAGTTTTGAATTGTTTTTTGGAATTTTAGGTCATGGACAAGACTATAGAGAAGTATATGCTTCTTTTATGAAGACAAGACCATAGCTCACATGGGTTAGCTATGAAAGAGATTTTTTAAGTGATGAACAACCATGGGATTCCATATTGAAAAGGACAAAAATTATCTATGAAAATAATGCCATGGCTAGAGCCATGGTACTCATATTTAAGATAAGGCTAAAAGGTGATTGGTTATCTCATGATTCTTATTTAGTCGTTGATCCTTAAAATAGGTAAGTGGAAGGTTAATTTTTCTCAAGGGACGAGTGTTTAATAGATAGAACTTGATACAAGACTTGGTTCAATAATAGGAGGGTTGAAGATGCAAGGCATTGAGGGGCTCAAGTTTGGGTTTACCTTCGAGTGAATAAACAATAAGAACCCGATCCGTAGGAATGAGTAATGATATAGTGAACTTTCCCTCTTTAATTTTCTCCACTTTTGTTCCGTGTTGATTTTCATTTAGGATGAGGAATCAAACTTGGAAGGTTCATTCTTGGACATGTTTATTGTAGGCACATTTTATACTTTTTTTTTAGATTTGGAGGTGATCGGGAGCATTTAGATGACGTTATTCTAATTACTCAAGCTGTACCAAATGATCATGGAGAAAATTATCATCTTTGAGTGAGATATGAAGAGATGGAATTCATACTTCGAGAGGAAAGGAAACCTCTGTACCATAGACCAAAGAAAAATTTGTCGCAGCATTTGAGGTGCGAATACTACTGTGATAAGCCCATAAGGAAAAAGGAATGTGTGTGTGCCAATCCTTACTAGTATCGTTAACCACTTTGATAAGAATTTTAATTATATTTTTATTAGTCAATTCAGCTTGGCCATTTTTCTTGAGGATAATAAGGTGATGAAAAATTGAGTTGAATTTCGAAGGCATCACAGAGTTTCCGTAGTGTTTTTGTTTTTGAATTGTTTTCCATTATTAGTGATGAGGTGGTGAGAAACACCAAAGTGATAAATGATGTGATGGTTGATAAATTTAGATATCTTCTTGGAGTTTGTAGAAATAAGAGGTATGATTTCCACCCAATTAGTGTAATATGTGGGTAGTGGTAATAATCCATTGATGACGTTGGGAAGAATGAGGGTTGATATCTTCTAACAAGATCCAAACCCCATCGAGAGAAAGGCCAAAGGTTTTGTGTGCCCTGTAATGCGTGACTAGGGGGTGTGATGGAAGATTAGCATGTTGTTGAACACTTCACACAATGCTTGAAGTAGTCACAAAAATCATGGTTTAGGGTTGGCCAATAATATCCTAGGCGAAGAATGTTCTTAACGACACTTAAGCCACTAAAGTGACCCCCACAAATCTCATCGTGAACTTCCTTGATGGGTGTATGAAATTTAAGAACTTGTAAGGCATTGTAAGAGGATACTATCAAAGATGATTTTATAGAGAGGACCACCCATGATGACATAACAAGAGATACTTTTGAGAAATCCTCATTGTCCATTACAAGTAAGATCTAGAGGTAGAATGGAAAGGGAAAGGTAATCAATAAACTATTTATACCAAAGGTCACATGGGTCAGGATCAATGTTTTCTAAAAGGTTGATGTCTCGGATTAGATAAGAAGGTGATTATAACCTTTTTATCTGTGACAAATATTTTTGAGCTAGCAGGGGTGAACGAAAAAATTTGAGAAACAAGACAAGCCATGGTGTCTGTTATCCAATTTTGCCCCTTGGGAAAAATTTGATCAAATAGAGAGGCTGGTTTAGTCATGTCAAATCACTTTTCAATTCTAAAAATTAGGTTGCAGGAAGGCTCGGCAATGGAAATGTAAGATCAAAAAATGAATGGCCAAGGGAACATTGAAGGAGATCAAAGCTAAAGTGGAGGAATGGAGAAAGAATCGAAGTTTTCAGACTTGGCATTTTTGGCATTTCGGAGAAGAGGTCGGAAAAAAATTGAAAAATTTTTAAAAGAGAAAAAATCTTGAAATCTGAAACTCCGAAAGTCCAAAATTTTGGACTTTCAAGTTTCAGGGTTTTAGAGAAAGAGAATGGCCAGTTGGAAATAAATGAGCAAAAATTTGGAAGTCTAAAATTCTAAAAATCTAAACTTTCAGACTTTTGAGTTTCAGAGTTTCAGAGATTTTGGTGGGTGCAAAGGGATGAACAATGCAAAAGGTCTAAAAAAGGAAAGGTTTTGAAAGTACGAAAGTCTAAAATTTCAGACTTTTGGGTTTAGGAATTTCAAAGATACGGAATTTGTAGTTTCAGAGTCTTCGGTGACAAAAATGGTAAACTGGTGAAAAATGTTTGAAATCGTGAAAGTCTGAAACCCAAAAGGTTTCATATTTTGATAAGTCAAACTTGGTTTGGGGTCAACGTGGAGGAATTTTCAGTGTTTTGGAGTTTCAGGTTTCATATTTTAAAAATTCTCGAGGTGATTTGGGGATGAACAGTGAAAAAATTTCCAAATTCAAAAGTTTCAAAATTCTGAAAGTCCAAAATTTTAGACTTTCAGGTTTCAGAATTTTAGTGGTTGGGGTTTCAGAGTTTCAAAACTCTAAAGTTGATTATTAGATGAATAGTAACTCAACTTCCAAAATGGAAATATCTGAAAGTCTGAATTTTAGGATTTCAGAGGTTGCATTTATTTCAGACTTGGAAAAGTAAGATCAAGATCTCACATTATTTTGTAGAATGACACCTCAAGCTTTAGATGGTCACAAATTTTTCTTGGGAGCTTAGATTTGCACAAGAAAGGACTTTTTGGAAAGTTTACAGTCCTCCATTTTTTATCATGTGAGGATTCTCACCTACCAAAATAATGAAGTATGGGCTCCTTTTTTCTCCAACAAGGCATATTACATGGAGGTATGGGTTTTTTCATGGAACCCATCATTTGTTGCAGGTGAATTCAATGAATTTTAGGGTGGTTGAAGCAAGAATTTTAATTCTTCTCCCCCCATTCTCTCATTCTTCATATATATTGTAAGGAGGGGAATTTTTCAAAGGATTGAACAATTTTTCTTTGCACCCTCCCTTCTTCTCTTGTCTGTAAGTGGATTTTTGGAGTTCAAATCTACCATTCAAGTTATAATGCAAGTTGTTTCCTCTTGTCCATTGTAATGGAGTGTCTAAAATTTGTGGAGCAATAAAATAAAACGATGGATGATCTCAACCCTTTCTTATGTTCATTGTATCTCCCTGATCTCTCACTACTATCCTGGTTATTTGTGCATGGTGGTTGTATTATATTTTTATGGTTTGTGTTTAATGGAAAAGTAGGTGTTCAACATTCATTTGGTGCATAGCCTTTGTTGCTTTAGGTTTATTTTCTTGCATATTCTTAACCATGTCTCCTTGACAAGTTAGAGTATCTTTTAGGGTAGATCCTCTACAATTTGAATGTGTGCATTTGAACAAAGGATTAGGAACGAACCTTCATCCAGAGAGATTTCCTGATTGTAAATTACCACACTTTGGTAAAAGCTCCATGTTATGTAATCACACTGTGTATTTCAACCCATCGATTTACAGACATTCGGGGGTGTTGTGATTATGCATCAAAAGTCACTACCGATACTGATTTTATGGAAGTTCATACTCAGAGTCCTCCTTTCTTAATCACTCTTATGGCTGATCCAAATATAAATGTAGCCACCACTCACTAGTCTCATCCTCCTATAGATCAACCTATTTATATCCCACCACCTATCACTTCTACAACTCCTACCAACACTGCTTAAGGTTATGACATCATAGAGAAACTTAATAATACACTAGCAAAAATTTCTTTGTATTTTTTATTAGATTAGGTAAAAAGTAGATTTTGAAGGGATTGGGAACCCTATATAAATGAAATTTAAGATTCAAGGCCCAAAGATGAAAAATTGAACAAACAAGGCTACCAGACCTAAAGTGAAACAAAAAAAAGTCAAAAACCATAATAACAGGAAAGCACCATGATAAAGACACAAGGTAGACTAGTAAAAAAAACTTGTCCCACAAACCAAAGAGCCCTAGCTACCATGCTATTTCCCTTTATGATATCTAAGGATCATCTTGAGAGGTTAATTTAAAGCTTTTCCATTCTTCATGTTTTTCACTACCTTCATCTCTCCCCCCATTAGGATCTATATTCTCATCTGGGTGGATAGGGAGGCTAATTTCAAGAGATGTGTTGTTTTTCTTAACTTAGAAATGCAAAGAAACTGATGAGGGGAAGGAAAAATTTACCCCTTTACCTAATACATGCTGATCATTATCAAATTTAGAGGATGGAGAACCACCTGATTTCTCAAGTAGCTTCTCTTCTAATGTATCTTCCTTCTTCTTTTCCTGATTCCATGTGTGACTATCTGAAACTTAAAATTTTTCATTGTCCTCATCATTATAAACTATCCTATTTTATGGATTAAAATACTTCCACTATGATACCTGCCCTTTAATCTGCTTCTTAATGGAGAGAAAATCAACAACAAGGTGGCCAAGGGAAACAATGTTCTACATCGAAAAGGGAGACCTTCATAATCAAGGTTTTGTGTCCATATTTTATCTATGAATTTAAGCTCCATGGTTGCCGATAAATCAACAGTCATATCCATATTGACCAGAATTCAGGCATATGTAGTATTATCAGATGTTTCATTCCTCATGTCAACAATAAGGAATTTACTCAAAGCATACCCCATGGATCTGAAGCACTCCTCACTCTAGAAGTGTAAGGGTAAATAGGGTAACCTTACCCAAATTAGTCTGAGGGTAAAATTTCTAGTTATCAGGTTAAATTCTAGGAACCAGGGTTTTATGAGGAGATGATGTTACTAGGAATCCCATATTTTTCTAAAAAATATATCCCTATCTTAGGATCTATTAAACATTGTTATGAAAATACAAAGAGTAGAGAGATAGATATTAACTTTACCTTTGTTAAGGGGCCTCCATTGTTTAGATATCCATTTTTATAGTGTTGGAAGGCCACAACAATAACTAATGAACCTACAAATTAGTCCTCTATTCTGATATTACTCTACCAAGTCAGAGACCTCCTCTCCAAAAGGAACCATAGGCATTGATTTGGCATATGATATGGGTTTGGCAGCCCCTCTTCCACCAGATCTAGCCTCCTCTAAGAATAAGAAAGGCACTCTCTATTCTAGTTCAACATCTTTGCATTCCTAAAAGGCCCCTTCCCGCCATATTGTCTAACCTTGAAACAACCTTCAGAGTGAGGAAAGGAACCATTGATATGTACACCCAAGTCAAAAAATCACTTCAAAGAACCTAAAAAAACATCCCCATTGGAAAGAAAACCATGATAAGAAAGGAGAGGAGGGCCCCTCAAGGCCTCCCCATGAAGCTCTTCTCTGTCATCTCCATAAACTTGACCAATAAGGTACAAACCATTACTAGAGGCACTGACTGTACCTTGTAACCAAACATCTAGATAGGAGATAGAAAAGAAGAGCCCTACATAACAAAGATCTCATCGCCGCCAATGCAAGACCTCTGGTAAGGGTTAGGGAAAACATGACTCAATTAAATGCACACTCACACTCAAACTACAAAAGGGTTTAAAATTTTTGTTATCTAAAATTCACCCCTCGAGGTAAATTTGGATAACCTACATAATTTATTCAAGCTTGAGCAATTAGAATTCATTTGAGGCCCAAAAATTATGTTTTGGGGGTCCCTCTAGCTCTTCTCTAATTTCTTCATCCAAGGAAAACATCCAAAGAATTAGTAAAAATTGCAAAAATCTAAAAAAATGAAGTCAAGGGATTGTTTTAATGCATTGCGGGTATGGAGGTTGTGGATGGTACCGGTGCGGATTGTGAAAGGAATGATAAGAAGATTGTTCTAAGCCACAATCTTAGATGATAATAGCACACCACATTAGATTTGCAAAGCAGAAGAGCTAAAATATCATATATGGAAATCCATCATAATCCATAATACTCAATACATTACAATAGAATGACATGAATTATTCAATAAGAAAGATGTACATATTGGAGGAGGGAAGTGCAACTATTACCTAAATCAATGGTGAAGAACTCCCACTAATTGACACTAGTAGTTAACTCCAAAATACTAGCAAGATAACTCAACATAACTGAGAAGCTAACTCCACACAACTAGTAGACCCAAGCAAGCTAACCCAACAAGTGTAGGGATAACACAAGTGTAATAATTATCCTAATAAATAAATAAAAGGATAAATAATAACCTACACTAACACCCTCCCGTAAGCATAGCTTAGGTGGGTGGAAAAGAAGGTGTGTCCTAGCAACAAGGCCTGATGAGTTACCCACGTACAACAACTGGGAAAAATGGACACCGTAAGGTACCAAAAACCAATAATAATAAAGTAGAGAAAAATCCTACTACAAGATATCCTCAAAATCTCGACTCCAAAAACTTATACAATGCTTAATAAGTGTGGTGCAAACTATGGTCTGAATCCACTGCTCGATCATATAACTCACAAACAACTAACACCGGGCTTCACCAGAATAGCTCCATGTAAGGAGACTGTCAATGGAGTGATTTCAAAAAGTGAAAAACAAACACCAAACATAATTTGATCAACTGCTACAAATAGGTGTGCCATGATCCAAGAAAAACCAAGGTAACAAGGCAAGGACATGAGATCCAAATAAATAGGAGTGCCATGATCCAATAAAAATCCAAGGTAACAAGAAAAGTGCACAAAACCCAAAGAAACAGTATCACCACCACACCCTCCCATTCTGCAGAATGGGTAGAGTGACACCACAGATCTGTATGAGTTGTCAAAATCAACTACTAGAACGCTAACAAACTAACACTGGGCTCCACCAGAAGAGCTCCCCTACAAGAGAGACTATAAACATGCCAAAAAAGTGTTGAAAATAAAAATCCCAAATATCTCAACAAACAAGAGAGATATAAATGTATACACCCACAGGTACAATAATGCAACACCCAAAAGTTGAGGATGTTGGGCTCAACCGAAATTGTGTCCATAAGAGATTACAACACCCTCCCAAATTGACACTTTATAAATGAGTGCATGTACATATTACAATGAGTAAAAGTACCTTTTACATTTGAATCATGTGTATAAAAATATCACCAATGCGTAGATCTCCGAAAAATACACAATTTCAACAAAATGATCACCTTAATCCGAGCTACGGATCAAAAGTTATGAGCTCTAGAAGGTTGTGTTATTAAAATAATATTTTAATGTTGATCTTCTTTTCAAAAGGTACACGTGACACCCAAATGTTCAAAGGGTAAAAGAATGCATCCACATGATACAGAGTTGCGACCAAAGGATAAAACCCTGCGCCCAAAACCTAAATTGTCTAGAGGGTAAATCATTGCGTCTAGAGGGTAAACACCAATATCCAATGGATAAAAGAATGCACCCAAATGGTACAGATATGCGTCCAGTGGATAAAATACTGCATCCAAAGATGAAATATCTAAATGGTAAAGGAATGCATCCGGAAGGTACATGCTTTTATCCAATGGATAAAAAAATGCACCCAGAGGGAACAGATTTGCATCTAGTGGATAAAAGACTGCATCCAAAACCAAAATATCCAAAGGGTAAAAGAATGCATCTGAAAGGTACACACTTTTATCTAATGGATAAAAGAATGCACCCAGAGGGTACAGATCTGCGTCTAGTGGAAAAAAGACTGCATCCGGAAGGTACACTCTTTTATCCAATGGATAAAAGAATGCACCCAGAGGGTACAAATCTACGTCCAGTGGATAAAAGACTACATCCTAAACCAAAATATCTAGAGGGTTAAAGAATGCATCCGAAAGGTACACGCTTATATCCAATGGATAAAATAATGCACCCATGGTACATATCTGCATCTAGATTTGAATGTCTCAAAACATGCTCAAGTTTACAGTGGATTCTAGGGTTTTGGCACCTTCCAAATCCAATGGTGCACTCTGTTTTGCATAAAAATGCATGCTGCATAAAAGTGCTAACAAATTTGGAATACATGAAAATAATAAACCCTTACTTTCAAAGAAAAACTTACAGATGGATGTCTACATCATCTATTTCTCTAATACTATGAAAGGAATGATAGGAATATTTTTCCAAGCCATGATCTTAGATGATAATAGCACACCACATTAGATTTGCAAAGTAGAAGAGCTAAAATACCAGATATGGAAATCCATCATAATCCATAATGCTCAATACATTACAATAGAATGACTTGAATTATTTAATAAGAAAGATGTACATATAGGAGGAGGGAAGTGCAACTACTACCTAAATCAATGGTGAAGAAATCCCACTAAGTGATACTGGTAGTTAAGTTAACTCCAAAATATTAGTAAGCTAACTCAACATAACTGAGAAGTTAACTCCACACAACTAGTACACCTAAGCAAGCTAACCCAACAAGTGTAGGGCTAACACAAGTGTAAGAATTATCCTAGTAAATAAATAAAAGGATAAATAATAACCTACACTAACAGATTGTACCAAGATTATTCGTACCGAGTTTAGGTCCGATTTGTAAAGAAGGAAGTGTATTGCGGAAAATGTGAAAGTTTTTGTCCCACGCCACAAAATTTTAGCCAGGACAGTCGGGCTTTGAAAAGGTGAAATTTCTGAAATACTAAGGAAAAAATGTTGTTTAGAAAAATTGGAAAATTTTGTCCTATGCGGTCTACGGGACAATGGGATAGTTGGGCTCCAAAATGCCGACTTTATCGATTTACAAGGGAAGAAAGTGGGATGCGGTAAAAGCAGAGGTCAATTTCCTCAACAACCCAATAAATGGTGGGAAATTTGAAATAGGGAATCCTGAATCGGTCAATGTGGAGAAAAGAGGCCCGAACCATCCCAGTTTGTGCGTGACAAGAGTTCCCCGAAAACTCGTAATAGCCATAATACAAAGGAAAGTCAACACCTAATCCCCAAACTTCAAGTGGTCATAAATTTTGACCTAGAGCTCCGTTTTTAATGAGGGTAGCTATATGAAAATAAAATAAAAATCTTCAGCTCCAGTCAATTAAATACCCACTCCCGTTAAATGAAAAAAATGCCCGACAGACCCAAAACAACTGCCTACACTCAGAATGCCATATCTTTTGAAATTCTCAATGAAAACATGTAAAATGTATAGCTTAGGAATCATGGCTCCGATTCCAATGTAATAAAATCAAGAAATATGGAATTTTATGAGGAACATGTGGTAATTTTGTAGAAAACATTCCCAGTTAAGAATGATGATTTTAGTGGTGGTTAGGATGCATTCAATGAAGCATGGGTAGACATTTCTCACTTCTGTATGTTATGGTACAGTATGGGGGGACCTTTTTCAAGTAACATAACATCATTTCACTTCATTTAATATCTCTTGAAAATGGTTAAAAGATGGATTTCAGGATTTTCATCTCTCTCTCTCTCTCTCTCTCTCTGTCTCTCTCTCTCCTCTCAGAACTCTATAAATTGGAGTGTTATGATCATTGTGAGGAGAGATAGTTTTGAGTATAAAAAATTTGTAATTTTTTTTGTTTTGGAGCCAATGGGCTACAGGCCATTGTAGTGTACTCCTTGCATGGTGATCCAGGCCCTAATTTTGTAATAGATTGAACTGTGCGTATCAATGAAGCAATACATACAAGTTTGTGGATGTATCTTCCCCTGCTATGTTTGTCTTCATTATCCTTGCCTCTTCTACCTCATTGCAGATATATTGTGTCTATCTTATGCTCTAAAAGGATTTATTATCATTTTGTGTGTACGAAATGTTGTTGTGAATGCATTTTACTAGACTGTGGAGAACTGTTAGCACCCCTTTTAGTATTTTCTTTGCTCCTATTTTTCACACATTAGAATACTTTTCTCATACCCCCCCTTTTCTGGTGTATCATCGCTTTAGTGTAGGCTCTATTTTCATGCATTCTCTCTCCTTAATCCCTTGGAAAGTTAGATTAGGATTAGATAGTTTGGCTACATTAGAGTAGATTGTGGCAGATAGTTTAGGAGCAAGAACCAACTTTCTCTGGAGGTCTATCTGAAGTAGCAAGTCCCACAACTTGGAGATAGTACCCATGTTATCCAATCACATTTTGAGATAAATCACACACACATGTGCAAACTATAGGGTACTATGATTCAATGATAACAATTTCTCTGTGTTATTTATTATGCAGTGAACCCAATTTTTATCAAACATTAGAGGCCTCCCTTAACTCTATTCACATTGAAAAAAATAATTCACCTATGTCCTTCACACATCTCATTTAGTATCTAAAACATGTACTACATGCTATATCATTTAATGATGAGGATATGCCACCAATTCTTATTAACAATCAATTTTCACCCATGCTTATCACAACTATACTTGGTATTACTTGTATCAAGTGTGTAGTCATTGTAAATGGATCTTCTATACATCTATGTTCTCACTCACATTTCCAAAAAATTAGTATTATTACTAATCTAATTGCAAAAAATTATACTCTCATTCATAGTTATGAATCCACCACTCACAAATGTCTTGGTACTATTAGTTTACCTGTACAAGTTAGAACTAAGATTTTTCTTGTAGTTTTATTTGTTATTGAAGCATCATTTTAGTTTAATCTCTTGCTAGGTAAACCATGGATTCATGCAATGCATGTTGTACCTTCCATTGTTCATCAATGTCTTAAATTATTACATGATGGCTATGAAAATACCATTGTTGGTGATCCATATCCATTCAATTATTTCCACATATAACCTATTACTACTATGAATATTCCTCCATCATAGCCTATTCCATATTGTAATATTAGTACTTATAATTTTGGAAAATATTTTACTTGACAATATTCTTCTACCTTTGCAAGTGTACCATCCATTCGCACTCATAATACTAATATCATTTCACCCACCTTGTCTATTTCCATAATCACCACTATTCTACCTATTAAGAATCCTATCGCTCCTACATTTGGCTCCGCTCCTACTAATATCCTTGATGTTTATATTCAACATGAAATTTTTGACACTAATGATTCTTCTGATGAGGATGATTGTGTGGAAATTGATGATGATATATTGTGTAATATTAACTTTACTCCTTTAGAGATATATGAGTCATATTTCAATGACATTTTTGTTAATATTGTCCCTGGTGAATATCAATTCTAGAAACCTCCTCCTTCCAATAATATTGTAATACCTTTTTAGGAGTTTTTCCATACATTGGACATCATATCACCAGTCTCATCTGAATCTGCCTCAACATTACCTCCTTTCACATGCACTCTTTTTTATAAATAACTCTTATTTACATCACATTCCATTTGATCCTACTTACTTTGATACTATTTGCGTGCATTATGGTTTAGCTCACTTAGGATTTACACTCAATGATATCCTTCTTCCACCTCATTCTCCTCACCTCTATCATGGATGTGATCACATCACCACTACTTATGGCCTCCACATCTTCCATCTATCCGTCTTTATTGCACGCACTTCTTGCACTTCTCCACTTACAATTGGGAATTCTTGGCTTCACTACATTGGTGGATATTTTTGTCCTGAGCATATTGATATCACATCTCCCATGCCCTTTGGTTTTGTTTCTATTTTCAATGATTTATTTCTCAGATATACATAAAATGTTATCGAATAGTATGCACATGGTTGTCCATTACCACATTTCACTGATGAATAATGCGCATGTACAATTTAGGCCGCAATCGATCTTTATATGATCAACCCCATATTATTTCTTATCAGGTCTCTACATCATACACTTGGGGGAATCATGTTTGCTTCCTCCTTAGCATTATCAGGTGACTACCATTTCTATTTTTATGCTTCATACTACATTTTTCTAAGAATCATTACACAACTTGATACACTTTGCATCGTCATTACCCTATGATGAACTCTAGTTACATGGTTCATACTCGAATTGTGAGGGTATAAATCTTAAATGAAACTCACATCACTCATTTTCACTTCACTCTTTACACTTCATGATCTATCTATCTAGTGCACATTTTCAAACCATTTCCATATGACACATTCTTGTTCTATTGTTCATTATTGATTATTGAGGGGTATTTTATAAATGAACCTCATCTCATAAAAATTCATACACATTCGCTAGGGGAACACTAATCATATCATTCACATTTCATGCCATTTCGTTCACACTCATACACAACATACTAAAAATATTCGTTTCACATAATCTTGTTTACATACACTAGTTACATATTGTATTTTGCTTCATATGTTAGATGGATATCCTGTATGTCATATAACTTCTATCTACACATGCACGTTTAGTGATTATTTAGTTGTGGATGCAGAATTTTTATAGATCTTTACATGCCGCAAAGATGCTTGGCATTGTACCTCCTACCAGTACAACCGAGGCTCCTAGGGAATCTACATTTCTACCCTTACATTTCATAGGTATTATTGTTATATTATTTAATACTTCCTATTATTATTAGTACACATTGTTTTCACGCTTTGACATACCCTTTATATTTCTAACATCCTAATAGATGATTCATCTGTAATATTTACTTTGCAGGAACTATTTTTCACCATGATAATCTATTATAATATTCTTGACATTATTTTCCATTATTTTCTACTTGCATGTTATTTTCTTGAAGGTTATTCCCTTTTCCTTGTATGTAAATTTTACGCTTTTCGTTACTTTCTGCTTTGATTGTCTTGTGACATTGTGAGTTATGTCCCATGTATGGAACCCGTTTATTTTTGTCTCTCTTTTGTATGGACATTTTCTTATTTCACTGCTTTTGTATGAAATGCTTCCTTCCAATTTTTTAAAACATGTTACTAACAGTCTTATTTTTAGGTGCCTTTGTTTCCACCAAGCACATTTTGTCCCCCCTGGTGAGAAAATTTGTCAGAATTACAAATTAGGTGTCTCCCCCAATGTTCACATGGTTACGCCACTCTGCATTGAATGGTGAAGCTCTCATTATTGAATGAAAACTACTATAATCCTATGTATTACTATGGGTTGGCCCCAAAAGTTTGGGGAACATACAAGGACACTCCACCGAACCTATGGTAAGATGCTTGTAAAGGGGTAAAATGGACGAAATTAAAATTATTTAGGGAGAAGGAGAGTAATTAGGAAAGGAATTTTTTTTTTATGAGTAGGAAAATTAAAAAGTTCACACCCAATAACAAGAGTAGTTCAATCATTCAATATAGGAGAACAAAAACCTTGTTACAGACATCAAGAAAAGATAAGATAATGAACACCAAGTTTTAGAGATCTCCTTATAAATAAAAGTGACTAAGCTAACTATGAATTTTTAATCCTAATCTAAATGTTATAGTAGTAGTAAGTGGATAAAGATTTAAGTACAAAAATAGACCCAAGCAAATTAAGCTAGAAAATATGAAACCCTAAATGCAAAGATGGTAAAAATTCTTTGCTAATTCAAAGATATCCCTAAAGTGTACAGAGTTGGAAAATATGAAAATACGAAGCACTGACTATCACATTGAATCTCAGAAAAATTTAGATGTAGAAGAATAAGTTGGACTGGGGCACCTAGAGAGGGATAGGGTCACCTACAGGTTCCCTAGACCTATTTTTAGACACATGGGTTTGCAAAAAGGCTCATGAAACCTCCTCTGAGTGGTTTCTATTTGTTCTCTTTTAATTGGATGTTGTCGCTATGAGATCCCACCAATATTTCTAAGGTTACTAGAAACTTGCAATGAAGTATAAACTTGTAAAAACCTAAAATAGACATCATATCCCAAAAAAAAGATGAAAAATTAGGGGTTAGACTATCCTCAGTTATCAGAATGGTAAAATTACAACTGATAATTACACTACATCTTAGACCCAATGTAGTTCTATGTGTATGTGTGCAGAATGATTTCATAGGTGGATCTTGTGCATGTCATACTTGATAGTGAGAAAACAAGCTAGATGTAAAGAAATGTAACATATGTGTGCATGGAATAGAATGAAATTCCATCCTATATGGGTGTATACAAAATAACAAGCACTTATGTCCCTTCGATGGTTCTAGATGGATGCAATGAAGATCTTGGATGCTTGACGGATTTAACCTTAGGTGGTGATAGATAATTCTTAGTGCTTGGTCGCTTATTATGCTCACATAACTTTATATTAATATGATTTCATTTATTGAATTTCGTAATTAACCACAAAAAGGATGACTACACAAAATATAATATACTTAAATGCATAAAAAGGACCCAAATGATGTGAACAAAATACAAAAGGGTCAGAGGTGCCTAAAATGGATGAGGGTGCCTGTCGTTGTCATCCTAGCTAGGCGCCGGTGTATATGATGATAAAATTTGGAGTGTAATAAGGAATACTTAGAAAGTAAGGGTGGAAGACCAAAAGTATCGATAGAAAGGAAATAAAGGTAGACAAAGACATTTGTTAATTATTACATTTCTTACTTAAGAATCATATGAATAGTAGTATGTAACTAGTTCTAGATAATTGTTCAAAGTGCATGTGATTTAGTGTCTACATTTTCCCCCACTTTATGTGGGTGAAAGGAAATCTCGATAACATATTGTAGATAGAGATATGCAGTTGTTAACCTTGTAGATCAATGAACAAAGCATGCCAAGGGACTAGATAAAGTGTGGAGTGATAAAAATATGAAGTGCGGATGGTCAAGAGGGAAAAGTGTAAAAGGTGGTGATGAAAATGAGCATTGGGTGGGAACACATGTGTAGATATCATGATGTACCTATTGTGAATGTCAATGTTTTTGTTCATGTTTTGAATGATGTTGACCACTACTTGCCATACAGAAATACCTACAAAAGAGAAGAATGAAAAAATAGTCAAATATGCATGTATATGTGTAAAAATTATGTAAAAATGCTAAAATTTTGAAAAAGGAACATGTGCACCTTAATCATGATGAAGAAAGAGTGAAGAAAGGATCATGAATATGTTGTATAAGATTGATTTTATTGGGAGATCTCATGCCAGTTGCACTGGCGATGATTTTTTGGGGCTATTAAACACCATGTCATGGAAGAAGCGTAGGGCGAAAATTCTAGTGTCTTCCTCCAACCTTTAATTGCTTCCCAGAATATGGAACAGTAAATAAGATTTTATATACAAACACACATGCTAAGGACTATATGTCCTAAGAAATTCATTGTGTGGAGATCTGTATAGTGTGCTGAAATACCAATTGTTGTGTAAATACCCCCTAGGTATAGGAATCTAGGAAAGGCATCATTGTGCTAAGGACCCAAGTTTAATTATGAGCTCTATCTGAAACTAACAACTGTGTTATACATGTATTATGGTATGTTTTGTATAATGTTCTATGGGGTGACTAATTCACCTAAAGTATGCCCCCCTCATTTGCGGTGCATGCAATTTCACTGAAGGAGTACGCATCCTAAAAGAGGACCGAATCCAATGCTAAAACTATGCCTTATAGTAGGAAGGGAATGTTCTTTGTAGAAAAAAAGAAACACAAAAACAAAGTGGCTAGGAGACAAGTGTTAGTACAAGCAAAGACAAATAGGAATGTATATGACAAAATTTAAGATAAGAAGAGAATGTGTAATCTATGATGAAAGAAGATAGTGTAAACATGCAAGAAGACAATACAAACTGTGAAACATGAGTGAAAAAAATGGGACACCACTCATGATGTCAAAATAAAAACAAGGAAAATATGGCCACAATAAGTGAACTCAGTACACAAGAAAAAGGGAAAATATTAGAAATAAGAGCATACAAAGAGTAAGAAATAGAAAAGAATGTAACAAAAAACCATGGAAGCAAGTATCCCTAGATAACAAATGCTACACATGAAGCATCCATTTACATGTTACAAAATATTAAAATTATGTCAAAGCATGTAGAAACCAAGAAAGTAATGTTCTATGAACCCAAATGAAACAATATCACCTGTAGTGTATGAAAATGGATGCCCCCAAGAGCCGGTGTGGGAATGGTAATAGGAACTACACCAAACATCCATGTTTCATGTATCGATCTATATATTATTTGATCACAACTATCAAGTAAACACAAATGTTTCTATGATAAAGATAATGACATAAAAAATATCTACCTAGCATGTGTGATAAAGCGTACATGTAAAAGCATAAGTAAACAACAATAAATGTAAATAAAATATGTATCATGCTGGGGATAAGATAAAATAGAATGCAATGTGAATGATAGGAGTAACATGCCCCCTGAGTGGATGTGTATGTATGCAATGAGGTTCATTTATTTATTCCCCCTAACCATTCAACAATGAACCATAAACAAGAGTGCATCATCAGAAAATGGGTTGAATGTTTGTAGGAATGAGATGTGATCATCAAAGTGCAAAGTGTAGAGAATAAAACCATGAGCGAGTGATTTAGTTGATTAAATGTGTGAGTATGATGAGTTATATTTGATATTTATAACCTCAACAATTGAGTAAGGACCATGGAACTAGAGTACAATTCATAAGATAATGATTGTAGTGTGTGAAATTAGATGTAAAAAGGATATACTGAGTGTGTAGAGTAGATGCTACAAGAAGGAGATGAATATGTGAGATGCTAACTATGTAATGGGATGTGTAGGATGTAATATGTAGTTTGTTGCATGTTTTTTTGTTGTGTGTGAGGTTCATGTGCATAGGATGCCCTCAATAGTCATGTGTGAACTGTAGTATATCATCGGGTAATGGTTACACTAATGTATGTTATGTGTAAAGATCTAGGTGTGATGTGATGAGAGTATAAGACCTGTAATAATGTTAGGGGGAATAAATAATTGTGATGTAACCCCAAGTGTGTGACGATAAGGAGGATCAGGTGCCACTATATAGGAGATCAAAAATTTATGGATCGAACTAGACTGAAGCTATATTGGAAAATTTATAGGAAATAGTATGAGGTGGATCATATAAAGATCCATTGCAATGTAGGGTGTACATAGTCATTACATATTCTTCAATGGTGAAAGGTGATGAAAAACACCGATGTGCATACCAATGAGTCATATTTTGAGATTTTCCAGGAGATGAATCATTACTAATAGAAACATTGTCGAATGGTATAGGAAAAGTTATATAAGTGTGACTAGAGTCTAAAGTTCTCCAAATATAGTCAAGCCAAGATTTTCCAAGATTCAATGCAGAAGTCCGAGGAATACATGCAATGAATACTGCTAAATTAAATACACGAAAACCATAGGAAGACGTAATGTGAAAATATACATGATAAATATTAGGTGATTGAAGTGGTGGAAGGATGTCATTAAGCATAAATCCAAGCCTAACTAAGCCATCATATGTGTAAACAATATCAAAATAAGTACAATCCACCAGATTATGATGCCAATAAAAGTTGTTGATTAAGATCATGCACGTGAAATGAGGTGGTGTACATGTGGACTACTCAGGGGAGGGTAAAAAAACTTCCAAGTTATGGATAGACCCCTGATAAAGTACCATAGCATTAGTATAAGGAGGGGTCTTGAATTTTATTCATCAGGACCATCGGCTACAAAATTTTCATTGAAATAGGATTTATCGATATCAATAGGAGTGAAATAAAATTTTCTCAATGTTTCATCAGTAAGTTCAACATTACTGACTTTGTCACTAGAATCATCAATGTTAGCATTATCATGCTATATAGCGATGCCAAGAATATTTCTAGGAGGTGTACTAGATGTAGGGATGAGAGTAGACCAAACAAGTAGAGCAGTAATGTATAATGGAGCAAATATTGTTTGTGAGATGATTTTAGTAGTATGAGTAGAAATATCTGAAATGCTTGGAAAGGAAGAAGAAGACTGTGAAGTGCTAGATTGACAAATTTCATATATATCAATACTACTATATGGAATAGGCCGTGAAGGAGGAATAATCATAGAAATAATAGGGTCTACGTAAAAAGATTTGAATGGTTCAAGATCTGTAGTTTTAGCATGTTCATACCCATCATGTAGTAATTTTATGTATTGATATACAATGGATGGAATTTATTTCATTTTGTGAATCCAAGGTCTACCAAGCAATAGATTGAATTGAAATGAAACATCTATAATGAAGAAGTTTTTTAGGATAGTCTTAGGTGTGAATTGAATATGTAATGAAATAGTTCCTAGGCATGTGCAATTAGTTGAATCATATCCCTGAACAAGAGTAGAATTTTTAGAAATTAGATTATCATTAATGCCCAAATTTTTTAGAAGGGAATGAGCACATAGGTTTATGGCTGATCCATTATTAATAAGAGCATTTTTAATGCAAGTGGTGCCAATAATAATGGTGATAAGAAAATGCACACATGGAGTGTCATTAGAAAAGGACAATATATCCTCATTATTAAATGACATAGCATGTGGAATTTTTTTGAGAGACTAAATGAGGTGTGTGAATGCTACCGAAGAATGATAAATTTCTATATGAATAAAACCTTCCTCTAATAAGTTAGGTGCACTACTCAATAATTCATAAAGGGAGATTTTGGCTGATGTATTATTATGTTTTTTAATGATATCATAGCCCTTAAAAGTAGTAGGATGAGCCGAAGAAGTTATAGGGGGTGGAATGGAAATGAGCCAAGCCGTAATAAAATGAATGCGGTGAGTAGTTACTACATAGATAGAAGGATCATCCTGAGGTTTAATAAAGTGAGGAGGATGTTGAATACAAACTTGCATGAAATCAGCAATGGGAGTAACAATGGATAAACACTTAGTGGGTGGAAAAGGAGTATAATTTGATTGAGTCATGAATTGATAAGGATAATACATATTCATAAGAAAATGGTTTGATCATTCAGGTTCACCAAAATTATTAAGCTAAATGTAAATTTGTAAGCCTAATCTTAATGCTATAGTAGGAGTAAATTAATAAACAAAGAAGTACATAAATATACCAAAGAAATTTAAGGTAGAAAATATGACACCCTAAGTGCAAAGAGAGGGTAAAAAGCCTTAGATGATTCATAGAGATCTCAAAGGTTTATAGAACTAGAAAAATAGAAAATTCAAAGAATTGACCGTCACACTAAAGCTCAGAAAAATGCAGTTCTAGAAGAATAAGTTGGATTGGGGTGCCTAGAGAGAGAAAGGAGCACCTGTTGGAACCCTAGACCTATTTCTAGATACCCTAGTCTTTGAAAAATACATTTTGAGGTCACACCAAGATCACTGAGGTCCTTGAAGACCTACAATGAAGTATGAACTTACAAAACCCTCAAATAGACATTAGAACCTTAAAACTAAGTATGTATAATGAGGGCTCATATTCTCCTCATCTATCACAATGGTGAACTTATGAATGAGTGTTGCACTACATCTTGGACCTAATATACTTCTATGTATGTGTGCAGAATCATATCCTAGGTGGCACTTGTGCATGTCTCACTTGATAACGAGAAAGTAAGATAAATGTAAAGAAATGTAATAAACGTCTGTATGTAATAGAATGAACTTGCCTCCTACGAAGTGTATTCAGAATAACCATCGCTTCTGTCCCTTGGATGATGCTAGCTAGATGAAATGAATCTCTTATATGATTAATGGATGCAACCTTAGGTGGTGATAGCTAATTCTTAATTCTTGGTCCCTTATTATCATTCCATAACTTTAGATTTATGAGATTTCTTTGTTTGAATTTTGTAAATAACCCTTAAAAGGCTGACTATTGAAAAATATAAGATGATTAAATCCATCGAAAGGACCAAAAATATGTGAAAAAACTACAAAATGGTAAGGGGTGCCTAGATGGGATGAGAACATCTGGTGCTTGTGTCCTTGCTGGGCATTGGCGTCCAGGATGATAAAGTCTAGAGTGTACCAAGGAAAACTAAGAAAGTAAGGGTTCAAGACCAAAAGTATCAACAAAAAGTAGAGAAAGGTGGCCAAAGACATGGGTTAATAAGCAATTTTCTTACTTAGGAATCATATGAATAGTAATATGTAACTAGGACTAGATAATTACCCAAAGTGTTTGCTTTAGTATCTATAAAAAGCAAAAAACTCTTTTCTCATTTATTGACATTCACAAAGTTTTATAATGGGAGGGATATAGGAACATATGAGAAAGGGAAATAGAATAAATGTGCCTCTTATTTGATGTGCATTGATACAAAGTTCAACAACTATAATCCATCATTTCTACAAAGTGAAAAATATCAAAATATAGGATCCTTTGGAATGTAGAATCCATCCCAATTTATAACAATGTGAATTTTCCTTTCGTCTCTCCCATATGAATCTTCATATTCCTATTTAACTTGTGACTTTTCATTTTTCCATATAAAATAAAAAATTAAGTATTTCCCTTATAATTTTGAGAAAATACTTTTACAATTTAAAATTTATGTCACTTAAGTGAATAAAAAGAAATAAAAGGAGAGAGAAATAAGTGAGAGAAAGGGAAAAGGAGAGAAAAAGTGATGTTATAAAGAATGGATGATGAACACTCTGAATTTGATGAAGATCAACTACACTTGGGAATGAGTGAATTTCTCTAATGAAATGATGGATTGTAAACCTTTTGAGCATGAGGAAACTCCTCTGAATGATGCACAGACACCTTGAAATGAGTGTTTAGAAATACTGTTGAATTATTTCCTTGATGACCATGGGCATTGCTTATGGAGGTCCAATTTGAAGAAGTAAAGGATGGAAACAGACCTCTGATGGCTTATGCCATATGGACATACTAATATACTTAATGGAGAGCTTTAGAAAAATGCATTTTGAACATTTTTTCCTAGTAAGTGATGATAAAAATTCATTCCTTGTACCTAATGCACAAACAACCCGGACCATTGTAGTGTTTAAAAAGGTTGTTTAGATTTCTAATGTTGATCCCAGATGGCCTGTGAGCGATGCTCGTGTTGATTTTTGGTGACACTATTGTGTCCTACTTGACATATATTTCCCCTTGATTCACATACCTTCCCACACAAGTGATGAGTACATCATTGAGAACATGAAAGATGTCTCATTACATGATATGAAATGACTGTTCCAAACCATGTAACACTACCATCTCTTTGTGACTAATCACACAAGTGGAACGGGAAAATGGAACAACCTGTGCACTTGAAATTCATGTCTTCCTAATAATTTCTTGTACTTGAGAAGGGGGTTTATTATTTTTACTAAATTATGATTTTCAATGCTTTTCAACTTTGATCACTCAAATTTCCCTTCTAGAATACACATGTGCACACTTATTTTTCCTAAACTACCCTTTGTGTTGACTTACTAAAAATAACAAGGTCTCGTGTAGGAGGCTTACTATGTTTAGAAAGTGGTGTTATGGACATTGGTTTTCGATGAAACCACCTTTTTTATATGTTTTTTTTATTTTAGTGCACCTTTGAAATTTCACTTTGATTTAGTCTCTAGAATGTAAGATTTTAAATTTTAAATTTTTTCCATGACAAAAAGGGGGTTTCTTTACTCTAAAAAATTTGTAGTGTGTATGCAAAGAATTATTTTTTAACTTCAAAGTTCCTAGGAATTGAAAAAAATGAAAAAAAAACTCCACAAATATTGGTGTTCGGTTTTTTATATATGAGAAAATCTTCTTCACAGGTTTCAAAATCATTTCAGGAAAAAATATCTATTTTCATCTTAAAAAATAGGGAATTCTTCATTTTTGAATTCTTTCAAATCATGTGAGGATGTATGGAACTGATGGAGGATGAAAATGGTTGATGTAAAATTCTAGGAAATATCTGGCAGAGTTTCGGCAATGTATGGAGGTTTGTGGGGGGAATGAGTAAAATGAGATAAGTGTTATTTTTATAGCATTTCCAAGGCTCGAGGGGTTAGGGAACATTTTTATTACCCTATTTTCCCCTTAAAATTGAAAATGGGTGCAATAAAATCCACATTATCCTTTTTCTAACACTTGGCACTCTTTTTTTTACGAGAAAAATGGAGAGCTGGGCTAAAAATGAGCTTCTGGGTGCTAGCAAATAGTTGCATGTGTAACCGGATGGAATCATGGGGGAGGGTGCCTTTTTATACCCCCATTTTCCCCATGTTTTGAGACAATAAGTGCATTAAAATTCATCTCATCATGGTGTTTCCACTTTTCTTGTGTTGGGGCAATGAGAGGGGAACTTCAAAAGTTTGTCTAAGGAGCTAAACTAGGTTGTTTGGGTCATATGGGGTGACCAACATGTCAGAAAGGGGGAAGTGTGCCTTTTTTCCCTCTTGTCCCCTTGGTGAGGGATTAATAGGACACTAAAAGGAACCTCATCCTCATTCTACCACGTGGGTCAAAGCTTACAAGTGTGTCCCACTTTGTGGCCATAAATATTTTAAAATATGACTAGTAAATAAATAATTAAAAAAACTATAAAAATTAAAAAAATCAGGTAAATTCTGGATGCCCCGCACCTTGGTATTTATAGCCTCTTAAAAATGCATGTTTGGCCATTTTATATGTGTTTGGTCATGTTTTGGTTGTCATACATAGTTTGCTGAAAGTACAAAAACTACAAAAAAGTGGGACACAGTTATATGCTTTGACCCACGTGTAATCCCAAAATTTGAGTACTAATGCTGCCACATGGCATCCCTAAATTTGACTATGTATTGAAATGCATAACTTCTGTGGCAACTCGGAAAAACCATAATTTGAGCTCCCAAATGAATTTTTACATGCTTATTTATATGATTTTTCATAGAAAAGGAATTTTGAGAAGGATGATATGGATCCTATTCCTTTATTAGGACTGAAACACCCTCAAAAATATCCTTTTTCTCAGGACCACTAGATGTGTTTGGAAAGAATGAGTTGGCTTGAAGAATGCATGGTGCTTCAGATAGATGTTATTTCAGCACCATGTAGGTCTCGAAAATAATTCTAGAGCTCTCAGAATAACCTCTTTAATTTTAGGTACTCTTTTATGGTGCAAGCTCCTTCGGCCTCGAAACCCCACTTTCAGCGAATTGGCTCCTAAACTCCCAAAACTTTTGATATTCTTCGTAAATCAGTTGCAAAATTATTTCATCTCTTGAACACAGCCCCAAGATGAATATAGGTGTTTAAAAATTCTCTAGTGACTATACACTTGTCTTATAAAGGCTGATGAAAACCCCTTCGAAGTTTTCTTTAAAACCATCCTTAAAAGATACTATTCCAAAGGCATGAAAATGATATTATTCCTAAATCAAACAGGCGAATGTTGATACTCACAAATGGACCATTATAAGGATAGGACATGACTTGAAACTGAGGGGTAGGTTGACTTTGAGGGTGTTTGGAAAGGTATGACATGGAAAAAATTTAGACAGTAGGGTATTGTTTTCTTGTTTTCATGTGAATTTTTCCTATGCAAAAAAATAGGACAATAGCTGGCTCAAGATTTAGGACATGGTATGGATCAAGTGTCGTGAGGACATGGCATGAGAAATCCTAGAATCATATCATTTTTATTTGACCATTTCCTTATCCATTAGGTTACATGGATTCATTTCTTCTAAACACACACACACAAACAAACAAACAAACATAAGGGAAACACATCTGAAGGGAAAAAAACACACAATGGGAAAGGGAAATTATATACAAGGGAAGGGATTTTTACAGATGCAGGAAAAGAATATACACCTACCCGATGATGGGTTAGCAAAATTACATGTTATCATGGAACAATGGAGTTAAGTTTGAATTTTTAAGGAAAAAAGTTGTTATCTAATCATACCATGCTCGTGTGATGGATTTACACGTCTTGATAAGAATAAGATACATCAATATTCCATCTTCATACCTTTACTACACTGATAATGTTCTAACATCTGTTGAAAATTTTTTCCCCTTATAGAAACCTCTACATATTGAGGTTTCTTCTTGATATCTTATGATCATGAGAAACCATTTCTCCATATCTATAGGAGTGGGACAATCAATACTTTCATGGAAACATTCTTCATCATTGAATTTCAGCAGGAGGACATCTATTGAATCCATGAGGAACTTGGAGGTAGTGATAACAAACTCGTTTTCTTCCCATTTGATTACTTCTTTGAACATCTAACTTTTTTTCTCTTAGAAAATGCTTTCTAGAATAGGTGTCACATTATTGACACAGTGGTCCTCATAATCCTAAAGAAAATGTTACAAAATGGTAATATGTTCAAGATACATTTTATATCTGGAAATGGAAAGTGTAATATGATTTTGAATCATTTTGTAAAAATTGTAAATACCCTCACTTGGTTGTCCAAAGAAACTATCAGCAATATATATCCACTCAAAGTCCATCTTAGCGTCATTTACAAATTTAAAACCCTCAATTTTATTATAGAAGCATTCTTTACCAATAGGTGGACCTTTCCATATGAATCCTTGTTCTTCCTTGGTGGATATTTTTTAAGTGATGGAATCAAGTTGATATCAAGAAAAATCCTAATACTCTTGCAAATTTTCACCTTGTTCCAAAAACATCTCTTTAATGTGAATCAAATCAACAATTTCCCTACTATCATTCTCCATAGTGGAGTTGTTTTCAAAATTAGGGACCTCCAAAGGAGATTCTAGAATGTTCCTTCTCTTACACTTATGATCTTCTTCAAAAAGCACGAAGTTGAAAGACATATCCTCATATTCATTCTCACTAACCAAGGCATTGAGGAAGTCATCAATTTTGTCTAATTTATCCGTATCAACATCGAACATTGTTGTATCAAAATGAGAAGAAAAAATTGAGTTGTTCCTATCTTACATATCCATATCCTAATTCAATAATTCAATACCGAGTTAAGGATCTTTAGTTTGTTCTACAACCTTCAAGATGTCTTTCACAGATGACTCTTCAATGTTAACCATAGTGTCATCTTAATTATTATTGAAATAATATCTACATTTCCCCTCCATGCTATGGTTAAAAATATTATCCGTACACACTAATTATTCATTTGAAACATCCTCATTCACCTCTTCCATGATTTCTATTTCCCAAGATTCACTTTCTTGCAAACACAGGCATACTTGATTCACAACATATTCTGACAAGAAGAAGAAGTCCATGCTTGTGGGGAGGGCACTCATTCGAGTTCAAAATACATATCATCCTTTTGATGGGATAAACAGGGCCATGTTGGGCCAATAATATGGGAGGGAATTTAAATTCCATCTTTATCATCTATTATTGAATCTGCTAGCTCCTATGGAAAATGAATGATTTCATATTTACCATGGTGGTCAACATGACACTCCTTGGGTGAGAATAATGGAGTTGATTTCTCAAAGAGGTTATGCTCAAGTTTTTTTTCCTCATCTTCTAAAATAAAATTTTCCTCTCCCATTTTTTCATCCATGTTTAAATCGGGAAGGGAATTTGATTCTTAAACTTTCTCTATTTATTCAATCAACATTTCTACATCACTTGAAGGATCAAAATACGAAGGAAAAAAAATCCATGAGCATTCTCAATTCATCATCCTGAGTCTGGAATGATGACCGGATTTTCATACTTCTTCACATATCTCCATTCCATCATTAATTGAAATATCAAAATTTTAAATGATATTATGCTTGACTACCTCAAATTCATCATTTTGTACTTCTTTAGTATTGGTGTAATCTTCAAAAAGCATTGAATCATTCTTCATGCAACAATTATCTTCCTCTCTAGAGTCCACTGCTCCTCAAATGGGTTCTACCTCAAACTAGAATTAGTTAATGAATGGTTGTTCAACCTCCATGTCATTTTCATCATCTTCAAAGAATTTTATTTGATTTTCAATAGACAGTTCAAGGATGAGACATTCCTAAGAAGCAACGAAGAATCTTCCAGAGATGAACACCTTATAACACAAACAATCATCAAGATCTTGTTGAATCTCTTCATCCTTGGAAACATGAATTGATTCAACATGTTCATACCTCCTTTATAAAGCTAAATCACACATCCAAGTTTTATGGTAGGATCAGGGATTGGAATTTCCTTCTATTATGTTATGAATCCTTTTCACATTTTCTCTTTTCAAAATGTCCATTTCTTCGTCACTGTATACAAGGAAGTCATCTAGAGATTGGAAGGAGAAGGAAAATTCTATCAATTTTATAATGAGTTGTTTGAGGTTGAAAAATTATTCTTTAGTGGATCTTACATCATCTTCTATAGTTTTGATTTGATCTTCATCAAAAGGTTCAACGATAAATTATCTTAAACAACACTCAAGAACACTTCAGGGATGAACACCCTGTAATGCAGACAATTGTCGGGATATTTTTTTATGCAACAAAAATCCACTTCTTCCTCTTTTCTAGGGAGTGATTTAAGTTGTTCATACATATATTGTAAATATTGAGCATATTTCATAATTTTGAGGTAGATTTGTGGGTTGGATCTTCCTTGCATAATGCTAAAGATTTCTTCCATAAACTCAAATTTTAAGGCTTCCATTTTTTCATTTCTATACATAAGGAAATAATCCCAAGAGAGTGTGATGAAAGACATGGCTATGATATTTTCATTCATTTTTTCAATGTTGGGAGTATTTACTTCATATTATTGTTCTTATTAGGCTTCACACAACATATTTTATCTTCTTTGTACCTCTTTCAACCATTTCTTATCTTCTTCTTCGTCGGAAGGTTCTTTTTTATTTTATTTTTCTTACTATAGATTGTTTCTTGAAGTAAGAGACCCTTTTACCATTCTCGATATATCCCCTTTGTGAGAACTATTCTAGAACCATGTGTAAACACTAAAAATATACACCCCCTCATCTTTTTCCAAATCATTAATTACACACATCAATATTTAATGCAATGCACTCTTATATTTTCTTAGATAATCATATCGACATCATCACATATCATATCCCCTTCAATTAATTAACACATTGATAGTCTATATCTCAAGTCACATATTACACCGTCTTATCTTTATTCAATTAATCAAATATTTATATCACATCCCTTACATATGTCCCTCATCACTCCCCCATTTTAATGATTAACCAATCAATGGATATTTCATTATTTAATCATATTGTATTATCAAAATAATTTGTGATATTCTATCATATTTATCTTTATGTAAACCACTTGTTATATCTCTTTCACATGTATAAAATCCTATTCTAATAATTTCCCAAAATTACCCAAATCAACATTATCTATTCAATTATCTCTTATAAATCCATTTATAACCTATTTTCTAACTCCCATACCTCATAATCAAAATCATAATTATCATATTAAAATAAAATTTAAAATGGATAAGTCTACCCAAAATTAGTTCACTCATCACTAGCCAACTCAACACGTTCCTAACCAATTAAAAAATTCTCCACTCGAACATCTAAACCAAATATCCTGATTTGGAAAATTATTCTAACCATTTTCCATCTAAAGCTAAAAATACCAAAATCTTTGGCGATTTGGGCAATCACTGGTAATTAACTAAGAGAATTTTTCCACCTCTTTTTTGGGATCATCCACTTACATTTTCGAGCATCTAACCTTTTTTCTCAGTTCACATCATTGTTTTTGACATGAGTATTCAAAATAATATCTAACCACCCTTCCAACATTCCTCAGCTATCCTCCAGTTAACTTTGGAGCTTTTATAGACCAACATTCCACCATCATTTACAAGTTTTAATCCAATTGTGTGCATTACTCATTATTAAGGTCACATTATAACCTCTACACCATATCAAGGTATTTATATTTGTTCGCTTATCTATTTCATGTAATTTCATCATTTGCAAATCATAAACATAATATTAATCGATCAAAGGCATTAATTTTAATTAGTTTGTTTTAAGTAATGAGAATCACCAATGACTACAGTAATCACCAGTGATTACTAAAATATCTTTTGATTCCTATTTGTTTGATTTTTATACAAATTTAATTAGATTTAATTAAATATTTTATATCCAATCCTATTACATCTCATTTTCTTGTAACACTCTATCCGACATTACTTCTTTTAGTTGGAAATAGATGGTATAGACTCATTGCCCATTATCCGTCATCCATTGCACTGAGAACAATATTAAATCTTACATGATATTGAGTTGTGCACCATTCACTCTACCCTTTTCGATCATATGTAGAGTATATTTGAGTCCACTTAACACATTCGTGACGTTGTGGAGGAATTTTTGGAAGCATACATTGAGGTCCTCCACATATGGGATGATCTTGTCTAGTTTGAATATCAGTACAAACCTTATTTGGAGGATTTGAACTCCAAGTATGAATATGAAGAATAAATCGACTCTAAGGACTAAGATTTTGAATTTGAGTACTGGTATGACACTGAAGAATAAAATTTAGACTTCTTTGAAGAAGAGAATACAAACTACAGTGAAGAGGAGGATTCAAATTTCTTTGAGAATTTGAGTTCGGACTTAGATTCTAAATTTAAGCCCTAGTTTATACATTTCATTTATCATTATCTATTAGCTATATGTTTGTAATAAAACCATTAATTATGATTGTATTATTTTGATTTGATAATTATATATCATGTTTCATTTTCAAATCCATTTGATTGTGCAAAATTGGGTTGACATCCTTGTGAGAAATTCCTTTGAATTCTAGAGACTGACCTTTACCAAGAAATCCTCATCATATTCTACTAATTATATTTTGTTATTTTATGTGATTTGCAGGTTTTCTCATAGGAAGAGAGCCTGCATCACTTAGTATATGTGGCACAACATCAACATAGAGAATCAAATTCCATGGCTATCACTAAACCCCGTCATTTTGAGGTTAGTTATGTTACTTTCTTTCTTAGTAAATTTTGTTGAAGAGATAGGATTTATTCTCAAAATATTGGCACACCCGGTGGGGCACGGTCCCTCATTTCATTGTTAATTTGATTAAAAATATCATTTTTTAAAGTTTTTGTTCTTTGCACAATAATCGTTAGTGATTTGGTCAAACACCAGTGAATAGGTGATTCGCAAATGATTTGTGCAATTATCGACGATTCCTTTGAGTAATTTTCAATTTCCTGCTAATATTTGTTTTTGAAATTTTCTTCTTTTCCTCCTAACCAGGTTTTGCAGGTTAATGTTTCTATATTAGCTAATTTTGTTTGCTGAATTACTTTCTTTAAAAGAAAACAAAATTATAAACAAAATAGGAAGCATTTATCATGGTGAGTCCTAAATCCATTTTTTTGTCTTTTACTATTGTATTATTGGTTGATTGTCCTCACAAAAATCAACATTTCATTTTGGATTTTTTAATTGAACAATTGCATAGTTCTTGCTTCACTTAGTTCTAATTAAAAAGGTAATCAATTTCAGTCGCCCAATTTTCCCCCACACACAACCAAATCAAAATCAAACATAATCTACATTTAAACATTTATGCCTAGGTGGATACCTACTTGGATTTGATCCCCAAGATGAGAAGTCAACTTGGTGTTCTGGCCAAGTATATTCACACATTTTTCAGTATATTGGCAAACTACCTGTCACCTTTATTCCCGTGGGACCGTGAAGTGAGGGGCTAGGCTCCAATTCCATTCCCGTATCGAAAAAAGTACAAATTTTTGCCTCATGTACCATCACATATATCAAGGAATCCACCCATAAACATACCTAAAATCAGCCATAGCTTTCCATTTCATAAGACCCTTGTTAACTATTTTACACATTTCACTTTTTCATAACTAAATCAAGAAAATCTAAAAAACATCATTTCACTTTCCTTTTTCGATTACTTGTAATTCACCCACTTATTTATTTACTATTTTAGGTGATTGTTTGATTGTTTATTATGGTTCAAACAAGACAAAAAGATCATAATCAAGTCTCTGAAAATATGTTCACACCATTTTCTATTTCATTTTCTTCCCCATTACCAACCCGTTTATCTACACCATTACAACAAAATAACCCATTTCATCAACCAATTACATCCACTCATTTTACTGATGATCAACAAGCCTAGAATGAAATAGAGGATACATATAATGAATAAATGCGACAACATATCTTAGATTCCACACGTCAATTTCATAGTCAAATCTTCCATAACTATGAGCAAGAAGAAAATAAACAACTGTATTCTACAAGCTCTCAACCAGAGTCATCCGAAAATCCTTTCTTTAATAGAGGAGATCTTAATTTTGAATATATGTTAGATTCAAATTCCATTTCCCTTAATTGTTACCTTGAAGATAGAGGTGTTCAACTCCTACCATTTGGACCTCCAGCACCTCCACCTCCATACAATCCTTCATCAATAATTGGAAGTATTATTAATTCGAATCAGGAACCTATTATTTAAAAATTACATTCATATACAACCATAAGTCATCCTGAAATATCAAATATCAAATCTTCCATTCCATTAGAAACTGAAATATCAAATATGGAATCTTTCATTCCTACTAATCAAACTGAAACATAAAATGTTTAGTCATCCATTTCTATTAGTCAACCTGAAGCATAAAATGTTTGTATACCTATTTTTATTCTTCACATGATCTCTTCCCAAAACACATCTGCTTAATAACTCACTTCTTTACTAAAGCCTTCTATTGGCTCAATACCTCCCCAAAGAAATAATAATACTTCCTCATTTATCCCTAAAACATCTTCATCCACTCAGACACTTCCACTAAGTTTTGTTAACATATTTTCCACTGTAACCCAGCCATCACATTCTCTACCAGTTAGCACTTATATTCAAAATATCGGTATGCCTATTCCCATGTTCATTCCCTTTATCAATACTAGTGTCATTTCCATAACTCATCCTATTTCAGTTCAACCTTCTATATGCATTATCTCACAACACATACCACAACCATCACAACCATTTATTTGCATACCCCAATCCATTCCTATGCAGAACATACCACAATACGCACCATCCTTCGTTGCTTCTCTAACACCCTTTTAACAACCGCCTCCATATTCACATCCTTTTACTACCACATCCATTCCACATCCTTATCAATACATTGAACCATCACAACCATTAGTATCTCAACCAACTTATGGTATGTTGTCCCAACAAAACATCCCTCAACACAATATTGTATATCAAAAAAGCATTCCACAACAAAATATCCCTAGTAATATTCCATATCAATAAAATTTACCTCAACAAAACATTCCCACTTATAATAGTCCATTATAGCAAATTTCCCCATAGAAAAACATCCCATATCAAGAAAAAATTCATGTTACTATCCCGCAACAAAATATTTTTATCAACAAAACATACCTCAAAAAAACATCTCCATTAATATGCCCTACCAAAAATATATTCCACAACAGAATATTCTACAACAAAACATTCCTGCCAACATTCCATATGAAAAACATGTCCCCTATCACTATACCATCCTTGAATAGTACCAAATATACTCACAACCTAGCTCATCCTCACATCAACCAACATAATCCGATCCCCTTCAAGCCCTCATGAAACTTATATCCAATCTGAAATCTGCCTCATTTGTACACAATAATTTTCTCTCTTATGATCAAATCTGCAATGAACCTATTCATCTCTTAGTTTTAGACAAAACATACACACCACATTGGGAACTTATAATATTTGTGAAATTTATAGCAAGGAATATCCTCAATAACACATTTGTGCTTCCTGTCACAATTACTATCTAATAGCCCATGACCGAGACCTCACATTGAGGACTTTCCAAAATAATCCTGTTTATCCTTTGCACAACTCACAAAATTATTTTTAGAGAACTTTTCCATAAACATAGCCCATAAAGTCACTATCAACGACCTCTAAGCTATTAAATATTTTGAGGATAAGTCTGTTACCAATTTTTTTTCCTACTGGAGGGGTAGAATCAATCATTTTTCCTTTGCATTACCACAAACCGAATTAATAGAATATTTCTTCCACTCATGCGCCAATCATATCTCGTCAATGTTACAAATTCAATCATTTCAAAGTTTTGACGAAGATTTTACCATGACCTATAAATTGGAACTGCGAGCCCTAGAAGATGGTCAAGTTAAACTTCATCCTAAGAAACCACGAACTAAATTTTTGTCCAAGTCATCATCTAATCATGAAAAATATAAGTCATCTGCCAACATTGTAGTAGTTACATCCACTCCTAAGGAAAAAACTACCGCCAAAATTTCTTGCCAAAAACGTAGCTACAAACCCATAGGAGATACCAATAGTGTAAGTTTCAATAAACTGCTTACTCCAAACATGATATCTCTCCCACTTATCTGACCTATTAACACATTTGTATAGAAAACAACTTTGTATCTAGATAACGACTATTGCAAATACCATAGGTTTAAGGGACATGACATCAAAAGGTTTCATATGTTCTGCAAGGTCCTTCAAGATTTGATTGACAAGGGTGACCTCCACTTAGAAAATCCAAACACACCCCTAAATCAAAATCTTGACATATTTAAACAACCCTTTACAAATCACTTCCCAGCCTTAGATCAACCACAAACAAACATTGTCCACTCACACCATACTATTAATATTATCACTAAAATATTACTTATTCCCGATTCCACACCAACACCTATTGAACCAACATCAACATTTACTAAATCCACATCGTCACCAATTGAAATAATATCAACACCCACCACATCTACATCAATATGCACCAAGTCCTCATCCGGTAGGGATAATACTGAAAGTATTCTCTCAACTTTGTCACATACTGAATCCACTTCCACACTAATCAAACCTTCTAACATAAACACACCTACATTTATGTTGTGATTGGGAAATATAACTATTATACCTCTCGAAAAATTTATGACACAACCACCTCCGCCTAAGCTAGAGAACAAATCATATTCATTCTTCATCTACAAAATGAATTACCTCTACATAAACTAATCTGAAACCTAAAAAATCTACAAATCATTTAGACCTCATCAACAAAAGCATTCAAAATACAACCCTCACTATGCTAGCTCAAATATTTAAGATCTGTCACTATACTTTTCGACAATCATATCATTTTTGTGGCACTCTGACGTTTCTTCCAACTCCTAGATAGGTAATTTCACTCCTAGTAATCACCATAATGACCGAATCCTACCTACCAAGTTTCTAAGAGCAGCCCTCATGCATCATTCGCCACCCCATATACGACTCCTCAGGGACATACAACTCATCAGCCCACAACAAATGTCTTACTTCTTCCGGAAGATAAGATACTTGAAATTCACTCACCATACACATTTGCACAAAAGGGGAGTTATGTTATTGTTTTAGAATACATCCTTCAACAATCAATAATAAAACTAACACCTCTCAAACCATCAGACCCAAGAGGATGGACACCTGCATGATATGACTTCAATGTCTCTTTCGATTATCATAGGACACGAGGTCTTTCCCAAGAATATTGTAAGGCCTTCAAGTTAATCATTCAAAATCTAGGTAATTTGGCCTTCCTTCGTTTTGAATTACACATAACATCATAATCTTCACCTAAATCTAAATCACACATATTTTCCCATCAGGTTGACGATGTTCACATTGCCACTCATTCACAGAACTATGATACAGAGCCATCTGAGCCTAAGAAAGGTAAAACAATTTTATCCATACCTCCACCTCTAGAATTAGTTGCTCTACCATATAAACCCAAAATATCAATCTCCATAGCTCCTGAAGCACCTAGTCAAACAATGTCACGAAAAACCAAGGTTTCAATCCTTCTCGCACCACCTCCACTATCCACTTTGATGTAAAATGTTGTCATTAAATAGTTACACTAAGCCCCTATAAAAATTTCATTATACAAACTGATACAAATATCAAATTCTCATAAACAAGCCATTATTGAAGTCATCTAATCAATAACAATACCTTCATATGATCCTTCATCTTTTAAAAACTATTTAGGTTCCCTTAAAGCATCTTCTACCATATCATCTAAGACATTTGAAATAACTTATTTTATGCCTGAAGATCATTAATTACTACTTTTTTATCACTGTTGAAATTAATTACATCCGTATTAAGAGGGTTATGATTGATAGCAAAACCTCTATTAAAATTATATCCTCCCTAACTTTTGACCAAATTAAGCTATGCAACATTGTTATCACTCAAACTCCATTTCCATTGTGAGCTGTTAAGTACACCATCGTACCAATGATAGGCACCGTTATCCTACCACTTAAAATGAGTGTTAAAACCTTACAAAAAATCTTCTAGATCATAGACAGATAGTTGCAATACAACATGTTGTTATGACACTCATTGATACAGACTATGTGTTGCATTCCTTAAACCCTTCATCGTTGCCTCAAATATGAACATGAAGGTAAAAAATTCACCATCCCCACAGATCCAAATCCTTTCGTTTCTGGTTTCATGATGTACCGTATGAACGACGTCATTTTTCCCAAATCCATATCTAAATCATCTGACAAAGCATCTACTAGTACGTACATCCCTTCATCTAAATTACCAGATGATTCATCAGTTAGTGACATTGTACAATGCCTTACGCTGTGGGATAACCACCTTCTCATACTTAACTCCATCTTGTCACCAAAGACTTATGGTGGCCCTGAAAAGAAACCCATGTATGATCCTAATGTAGGATATTTTATTTCTTATGGTCTTGCTTATCTCAAAAAAAACCTTGTCTATGGGGAACTTGACCATTCTCCATCACATTATTTCTTTCAAAATTCTACTAATCCCTACACATTAGGCTTTACATCCTTAAATAACCCAAAATTCACTTATATGTACCTTCATCACTGTGTGTGCAAAGGTTTTGTCCTTGCTCATTATGAAAATGGAATACATGACTTAATTTTCTAATGCTCCCTTAAAACTTATGAGAAATATGGCCTAGGATATGGTAAAATTGGCTCCAATCCATCCAAACCCACTACATTGATACATATTACCAAATTAGAATCGTTGAGGCCCATAATCCCTTAAGATCTTATGGATGTAGATGATATTGTATCCATCCTAGCTAACTTTGTTTTTAGTCAATACCACTTACTTAGGTCCATTAACTTATCATTCCAACCATGTTACTAAACAATTACCTATTATTTTCCTAGAAATGGTTAAAGAAGAATCATCCTTCATAGATATCCTTCAATGTCATGATGATCAGGACATCCTTTCACATATGGGAGATAAGGATCATTTACTTCAGAAGTCCTTACCATCTCATACACCAAATATTCTCAACAAATCCACTATAAAATTTAACTTAGCAAACCCTCATGATACTCGCATAGTTAAGGTCGGTCAATCATTAAATCCATAGAAACTAGATGACTTCACCTCATTATTATAAAAATATTTTCAAGCCTTTTCCTGGTCATATAGTGATATATGCAGAATTGATCCTGAAATTGTTATACACAATATTGTCAAATATCCATACTCTAAACCTATTAAATAAAAACTATGTAAAATGCATCAACGCATAGCTATCCTTATTAAAGAAGAGTTATAACATATTTTATCCACTAACTTCATCATACCCATTTATTACCTACAATGGTTCTCTAATATCATCCCCATAACGAAAGCCTTATGAAAGTTACACATCTGCAGAGAATTTAGGGATATCAATCTTGCCTATCCAAAAGATGATTTCCATCTTCCAAACATAGATCATCAAGTTGACGTAATAGCCAGCCATGAAATGCTTTTCCTTATGGATGATTTTTCTAGTTATAGTAAAATTCTTATCGATGTAAATGATCAACAAAAAACTTCTTTCATCACTCCATGGGGAACATTTTTCTACCGTGTCATGCCATTTCACCTTAAAAAGGTAATTTCTACTTACAAACGTGCAATGACATACAATTTTCATGACCTTATTCCAAGACTTCTCAATATTATGTCAAATATATCTTAGGAAATTCCAAACAAAGAAAATATCACCTCGATTTCCTTGAATCAATCTTTACTCGTCTTATCTAGTATTCACTATGTCTAAATACTGCAAAGTGCATTTTTGGTGTTCTTAGTAGAAATTTATTTGGATTCACCATATTATTGAAAATTTTAAATCCACTATTGAAATGCATCCTCCTTCTAATCTTAAATGTATCCTTTAGGGTAAATTACAGTACGTACAATGTTTTATATCACAAAATTATGATCATTTTCATCCTTTTCATCATCTATTGTGCAAGGACATAGAATTCAACTGGGATTGTGAATTTCATAAGGCTTTTGCTGAAATTAAACAATATATTTTATCATCACATGTGCTCACTCCATATCATGAGGGAAGCATTATTTTATCCATACATATATGCTTCAGAACATTCTCTAAGATCTATGATCACTCACCGTGATAGCCAAGGTCATGACCATTACATATACTATATCATTCACATTCTCCATGAATATGAAACTTGTTATACTGAAGTTGAAAATATATGTTGTGCTTTATACTTTGGCAATTCCAAATTATGTCATTCTCTTCTCAATCACAAAACCTATGTTGTTACTAGCTTGAATCCACTTAAAACCATACACTCTAAATAATATCATAGTGACCATATTACTCGATGACTTATGCTTATGACTGTGTGTACATGTATTTGTTAAAAATGCAAAAAGAGTTAGAAATAACACCTAGTAGTCCTAAAACAAAGCTAAATCAAATTCAATGCACCATCATGCTTAAAGATTAAGAAAGACTAATCTACTAACATCATTGCATTAGAACATGAACAAATATTCAAACTAACATGTTAATCTATTAATCTCTATCTCTATTGAATGCTAATTAAATGAAAAGAACCTATTTAGATCCTTAGCAATCAAAGGTTTGATTGTATGTTTGAATCCCAAGGTTTTCAAGAATGGAGTCTTGTCAATCCATGGCTACAAGACCATTTGACATATCCCCATATGACTTCAAAATATGGACGGATGAATACAAGAAATGAAAGTAGCTAGCCTCTTCAATGAAGAATGCTCCAAGATGATAAAATGGCTATAGCTTAGGATCTATGATCATTTAGGAATGTAAAGGTGTAAGTGTAAAGTTAGGAGGAGGGCTCTTTATATAGCCCAATGGCTAGAAGAATCTCTACATTCTCCTTCATGTGGGATAAATGGAGAGGTTGGGTTAGTTGTGGATAAGAGAGGTTTAGAAAGGGTTGAGTCAACCTTAGGAGATTATAGTTTTTCCTTTAGTGACCCATGGGATTTGAGGGGATTTATTTATTAATCAAAGTGATTAATTAATAAATGTGCAAGCTTATAGAAGCTTTTTAGAGGAATAATTAGTATGATTTAGAATATTAGAGGTATTTAATCAAATAAATGATGATTTATTGATTTAATGGAAGCGGAAGCTAATTAATTAATAATAATTAACGAGTCTAGGTAGAAAGGGGTATTAATTAATTAGAAATAATTAATTAATCTAGATAGAAAGGGGAGCTGCTTAATGGAAGGTCATTAATTGGCGTCATTTTTAGATAGAAGAGTTAATTAACTAATGTAATGTAATTAGTAAACGATAATATTAGAGAAAATGTGCGATATTGACAATATCTCGTCAATTTATGGGAAAGGGTATAATTAGTGTAATTTAAGTATTTAAATTGCTTGAGCTAAATTGTAGGTGTCTACATTTTCCCCTCTTTGGGGTGATGTAAGTGACACCGCTTCAAAGATAGTAGAAAAATAAATTTTGAAAGTGTAGAATAAAAATTAGTAGAAGTGATAGAATCCCCCTCGAGTGTCAATGGGGTGATGAAAGAAGGAAAACGACGATTGAAAAGGGTAAGAGAAAGGATAGGAGAATGAGCAGGAGAAAAATGCCAAAGGTGAATAAGAAGAATAATGTTTGATAGGAGAACGATGTAGAAGAGGAATGAAGACAAAAATAAAAGAAAAAGCTTTCATCCAATGTATTGAAACAACTTTATTGTGATCATATTGCTAAAGAACTACATCATCGGTCCTTATTAAAAATGTAAGCATACGACAAAAGTAGAATGACATGAAAAGCCATACTACAAAAAATTGTCCATTTCTAAAAACACCAACTCCATGTAACATAGAAAATGCAATGCAATAAGAGAAAGTAAAATATGTCTAACTCCTTGCAACATACATAATGTAATGCAATACGAGAATGTTAAAAATATAACCTAACAGAGAAACATAATGTAATGTTTTTGTTATCAAGATTTGATTCTGACCTGTCTGAATTAACGACAAGGGTTAAAATATGGTGCCCCAAGAAAGGATACATGCAAGGGGAATAACAGAGGACACTTTGGTCCTATGAAAAGTAATCGTGAACTATGAAACAATACCAAATAACTCATTGTGCCCTAGAGTACAGACATAGTAAGAAAACTATTTTTGTTGATATACGTAGATCAAGATGATCCATGAGTCGCAGACAAGCTCAAGAGAGAACCAAAGAGTGATGTTTTGTAGGATGATTTATATTGTTTTTTATTTTTCTCAAAACATATTTGAAAGTTTTTGTGATTTTCTACAATTTTTCTGAAGCTATGTACAAGAAGACAAAGAAGCATGGATGCCCCCAATGATAGATGGGATGTACAAGGGCAAAATGTCAAACATACAAGAAAGTGAAGATGTGATATGCCCCAATAATTACGTTGGAGTATTCAAAGACAAACTCTTCACAGATAGAAGGGGGATTAAAGCCAATATATAAAATTGGTTCAATCCCGAAGGAGTAAGGATGCCCCCAGTGTAAGATGGCCAAGAAACACCTGACAGAAAGGAAGTGGGTGATTGATTTATTAAAGGGGGACAAAGGTGTCCAGAAACATAAAAAAAAGTCCATCCTATACACATGGATGTTCTAAATGATTTTTGAAGAACAAAATATGTTATGAAAAGATTTAGAAGGTGTTCAATGAAAAAGTAATTAGCGCAAGTAACAAATCATGAGACAATGCATGCGTTAAAGCAAGAGTTTGAACAAGGTCCAAAAATTAACACTTGATGACATATTAATCCTATTTTATTCATCGCGATCCCGTGTGTGCATGTGGAAATGAATTATATCTTGAACGAAAGAGTTGATAGAAAAAAAGTGAAGACACTAGTCAATGCGTAGGAATGATTTAGTTTGAAAGGTGAGTTGTGAATGGATTGTGGAAGGAGATCCGTACATTACTCCACTGCCAGCCAGGCATCCATAGCCCCGACGGAGATGCATTTGATTCTAATCACAACATTACTTTACTTCCAGTCAAGCATCTGTAGCACCATAGAGATTATTGGAAATACCCCAAGAGAGAGTTATATAGCAATTTGGTTTTTATTTTAGCTTTTGTTGCTTGATTTATTGATTTTGATTCTTTTGTTTTCTGAAAAATTATTTCAGCTCTCTTGTTTGACAAGGGGTTATAACCACTTATGGCTGAATGGAAGGATGTGGAAGTGATTTGTGATGACAACATTGGATAGTGTCAACAAATATGCCCAAAAATTCTTCCCAAAAAGATTATTAGATGAGAATAGTGATAGGAATATCTAAGAGGTCAGTCATTCTTTAATTTACTAAGGTTATGAAAGACCAAGGTCAAATAGATACCATAGAGATAAATGTCACAAAATGCGTGTGAATAGGCTAAGCAAGATTACATCAAAGGGATGATAATGGTAGATGAATTACAAATGGATATGAAATAAAGGGAAGATAGATCATCCATGTGTACGGAATACGTGATTGCAATGTTTGATCTTTGTACCTTTGATTTTATTTTTTTAAAGTTTTAATGTTTTCTCATTTTTTGGTATTTTCTGAATTTGTTTATGATTTATTTTTATTTATTGGAAGTTGGGACCAAAAATGTCAATCTGTATGATAGTATCCAACAATGATGTGTGCGACTTCCTTGTTAAGAGAGACTAAGCACATTGTTAAATATCAAAAGTGATATTATCCCCGATCTTGATGATCGTGGTGAGTTCACACTCAACAAATGATTGTGATTTGTTTTGAAACATGGGTTTCATATGTGGGAGTTTGAGCTCCATATCCATAGGTTTCTGCACTTTGCGCCATAATTGATGGGTATGTTGGTGTGCATTCTAGAATCACGTTTGATTTTTGATTTTATGATTATTAGAGTTGTTCGTAGATTTAGATCTTTTCATATTTTTGATCTTGGCTTGATAAACAACCTGTCTAGATTTCTTAAAAGCTAATGCTTGATTTATCTGATCCCTTGAAGTGAAATAATAAGGTGGACATTTATAATTTATGAGAAGAATGATAGTGGGCTTGCCATAATCTTTGGTAGAAGAATAACGTGATGGATGAAAAGGATACGGTCCAAGGATTGAAGAATATGGGCTACCGGGAGGTGATTCATAGAAAGAAGACGAAGGGCTACTAGGATGTGGCCAAAGAATAGAAGATGATGGACTACCTAGGGGTGATCCATACATAGAAGACAAGGGGCTAGTTGGACATGCCCCAAGAATAGAAGATAGTGGACTACTCAAAAATGTCCCACAAAGAGTAGAGGGAGGGCTACTAGAAGGTGACCCACACCCAGATGAAGATGAATGGCTACTTGGCATTGACCCCATAAGAGATTGTGATTGAGGAATTATGATAGAAAAAGAGTTATTGGGTGATGAGAAGATAGTCCATGGATTAATGCAAGACCTAGGAGTTTCCTCACGTAATGAAGAATGTGTAGATGGAAGAATAAGAGGAGGATCAAGTTGCATGATCTGAGGCTCTTCCTCTATTTATTGATAAAAGGAATCAAATTTTTCCTCAGAATACACAGATGCATCAAAGTCTAAAGAGAATCCTTTCTCATAATCTACTAAAAGAATATCTTCATATGCTCTTATAAATGCCCTGATTGTTTCTTCATTCTGATAGAGATAAATCGGTGTGAGTTTTTGATCGAGCACCAGGGGTTGATTGGAAGAAAGAGGTTCACTTGGTGTGGAAGACTTAGAAGATGTTTGATGATGATTTATAGAAGAAGATGACATGAGAGACAAAGAAGATGTGGAGATAGATTTCTCGAGTGTAGAAGAAGGTGGTGTGGACCTACGTATATGATGGTATATCATCTGTAAACTATTAGGATTAAGTACAACATCTATAGATTGCAATGCATGGGTTGATTCAGACATTTGAATCGAAGGACTTTCAATCACATGAATCTTCAAAGAAGGAAGACTTAGTGGGGGTGATTGATGAAGAAGGTCCTGCAAAAAAGGGGAGGACCGTGATTCAAGAATTACATTGGATGAATAATAACAAGGGTCCTGCAAAGAAAGAGAGGAACGTAAATTAAGAATTATATTAGATGATTTATTGGAGGGATTTGGATTTGCACGTATCTTCAAAGGAAGAAGAAATCATTGAGGTGACTGATTAAAGGGGTCATCAAAGAAAGGGAGGACCGTGAAGTAGGATTCATATTAAGTGTATGATGAATAGGGTCCTGCGAAGATAGGGAGGACCATGACGTACGAGTCGCATTAGATGACTTAGGAGTAGAATTAGATGAATCTGAATAGTATTTTGGATTTGAATCATCATAAGAGTCAGAGGAAATATTTGGATTGGAATCCTCAGAAGAAGAGGAAATTTTTGGATTAGAATTAGAATAAGAGTGGGGGGAACTCAAATAATAATTTCGATCAGATGCGTCCAAATCATACCACTGATTATGAGATGAAGGTGGGGAACGAATTACTTGAATGGGTTCTCTAGCATGAATAACTAGTCGAGGTTTGGGCATGATGGGAGTCTTTTGATGTGAACACTGAAACTTTGATTTCTTATTTTCGTATGTATAAGGGATCTTACAATAATAAATCATTATTGGCATGTGTTGCGTTCAAAGGTCTAGACTAAATTGTATGATCAAAATTTTTCAAAGTGAAATATTTTCAATTTTCAATTGATGCAAAAGTTTCTTGAATGTTTTTGCCAAGGTTTGAAAGATCTAGAAGCAAGCCCAAATTCAATCCAGACCTATATTCCAAAGGGTTTCAGTTACGATTGTGGGTGACACAAAAATTTCACCAAGATATGTTAACCAATTCTTTTTAGAAAGTAAGGTATTAATATCAAAATGATATTCATATAACATGCACAAGTGGTAATGCTTAACACTATTTAGAATCGAGGTAATAATTGAAATCATACTAAAGCGATAGTATACCTAGGAATTATTAATGTGTATATAGTGTAACCTTATAATATAGATATTTAGGTCAATTTTACAAGAAGCAAGACGTAAATACCAAAATTGTAGTGACAAGATATAAACAAGGTAACCTTTCCAAGGAAGTTCAAGGTGATGAATCAAGCCTAACTATGATTATGATATTGACTCGAGTATCAAGATAAAAAAGGCTACAAATGATATGAAAAAATTTCCACACACTTTAGACATTTAATAAGCTATCTGCAAACATGGATGGCCGTAAATGGACAAAAAAGTGGTGAAACAATCAATTGATAATGCAAAGGTAGTCACTCTTCTTTTGATCAACAAAGTGTCAAAATAAAGTGAAGGAAGTAGATCAATTGAGGTTGAAAAATGTTGGCCTCACTTCAGAAAATTTTCACCTTACCTTAGGGTAAGTGAAAAACTAAGCCAAAGTAACAATGGCTCACAACTCAAAACTATTTTGAAATGCTCAAAGTTTGCTCCTGGTCAAAGATATCTTCCTAGGAGGTTCTCTCAACGAGGTGTTACAAAACTATCTTAAGCGTGCTTAATTTACCCAAAAAGTCACAATGACTAATTCGGGAGTATCTTGGCTTTACTTTACCCCCTTCAAGCAAAGTGGGAAATAAGTGCGTCCATCATGTACTCTCACTAGGGTCACCATACGGATAACTGGTAATGCTAATTCACAAGGAAAAACTAATCAAGTAGGTTATATGAAGCACTTCCTGTTTTTTCCAAAAGGTTCCCTTTTGCATGGACTAATTTGGGGTTCCTAGGACCACCCCCATTTGTGTAGCTTAAGGCTTATGCCAAAGGGCTTATGACCTAGTTTTAAGCGGATGGGACGTACCCTTATCTGAACTTGCTAATACAATGTTTTGAATGTGGTGTGCTTTTTATCTTATTTAATTTGATGTGGTTTTATTGAACACCTTTTGGAAACTTGCATGGAAATTGTATTAGTAGCTTAATTTTTTTTCAACGCCACATTTTCTTTGGCAAGCATTTTTGGTCCAACACAACGGATTAGTAATTTTCCATAAAAAGACTAAAGAGGATAAAACATTGTTTTTGATTCTAAAGATCATCCTAAGATGCAAGAGAAGAGCATATGCGACATATAATCAAGCTATAAAATCAAAAATAGAAAAAACTTAGTTCAAATGAGATATTTGTTCTTTCTAAGAAACTTTGACATTTGTTATTTTAAGAACAAGAATTTTTCATAACAAAAAAACATACATAGAAATCGTTTCTAATTCTCAAGGTCACCGAAAAGGTGCAAGGGAAAAGCATACATGAATTAATCTCATGATTAAACATGAAATGTTCATTAACCTTATAAACAAGTCAAATTACCATAAAACATGTAAAAACACCCTACAAAACATAATTTAGATTCAAAATATAACTTGCAAGGTGTTAGAACATCAAAGACCAAATTTTCCAAAACGTTTAGACATGTTAGAAATGAGTATTTTTATACAAAATGAAAACCTTAAATTTTTGGTTACTCAAAAACTCAAATTTATGTTTCCATTGCATGGTTTTCTTCAACAACTTTCGAACGCAAAAAAAACAAAGTCATTTCAAGTTCAGGAGCAAACGTTATGGCCTCTAGAAGATATGCTATGTACACAGTTCTACGTGTGCATGCCTATAAGGGTGTATGCACACCCATTTTGGCGTGTGCATGCCCTTTGCATGACTCTGTGTAAAAAACATAATGATAAGTATGCCTGCACGAATAGAATGGTGTGTGTGCTCCCTTCAGTGTGTATGCGTGCCCATTTACGTGTGTGCAAGCCTGGGAAGAAAAATAGAAGGTACAAAAGCTATGACAGTACATGTGTGCTACCCAATAAATGCTTGCACTAGCATCTGGGTGCCTATACTGGGCTAAAAAAATGTATAGTACTACAATAGAGTGTGCGCAAACATAATGGTGTCTGCGCCAAGGTTTGGGTGCCTGAGCTGGTCTGACAAAAAGGTACAATACTACATTGGTTTGTGCACCAACATAATGGTGCATGCACCAAGGTTAGGCTTCCTACACCAAGGTTGGGGTCCCTGCACCAATTTTTGGGTACCTGCACTAAGGTTTGGGTGCCTATGCCAAGGTTTCGGGACCTGTGCTCCCTTTCCTGGGTGACTTCAAAAATACATCATTTTAACATTAAAAACTTCAAAAAGATCAAAATTTTGATATGTTAGCTCAAGATTGACAACAACCCATCAAAATAAAACCCCTAGACAAGACTCAACACATGCAAAGTTAGCAAATCATAAGAAATTTTACATTATTTCACACATGTAATATTAGCAAAAGACACCAAAAAGCTCAAAACACTCAAAAATTTAGTATGTTAGCTCGAAATTGAAAACAACCTGTTGATGCAAAATCACCGCACCCCCTGGATGCACATCAGATTTCTAGTTTGATCATTCGAAGCATCCAGTGTGATTGCACAACATTGAAACCTTTCTCCAAGTGTGGGACTTGCAGAAATGAGAAAGGAATCTCCAGAGAAGGCTGGTTCTTGCTCCTAAACTACTTGCCACAAGCTATTCCAGTGCAAGCAATCTAATCTAATCCTAATCTAACCATGCCAAGGAGACAGAGAGAGAGAAAAGGGAAAAACAGCAAAAGCCTACACTAAAATGGTGATACACCAGAGAAGGAGAATGTTGAACATCTATCAAAACTACCATGGAACAAGGAGAGGTGAGCTATGGGAAGGATGGACAGACGCATCATAGGCCCAAGGATAGATTTCACACAGAAAATGTCCCAAAACTCCATGAACACAACTCCAGACCTGTAATGAACATTAAAACATGCGCAAATACCTGCAATGAAGAGAGGCAAGAAGAAAACAAGCAAAAAAACAAGCAAGGATGGACAAATGCATCACAAAACACATTATTTGTTGCTCCAGAAGTTTTCATAGAACATCATTTCAATAGTAAAAGGGCAAAAATGCCATTACAGAGCAGTGGAGGAGGTTCGAACTCCATTTTCAACCCTAGACAAGAAAAGAAGGGAGGGCAGAGATGAAAACATGAACTGTCATCACCAATCTGGCACTATGATAATTCTTCACCGGGAACTCCTCGTGCTATGATTATTTACTAATGCACAGCCTTTAGTTTGGTGGATGTAATCTGGAAACAGAACAACAACATAACACAAGAATACCATCGACTATGATAAGACGGAATGATGACAAATCAGAAATATCAAAGGAAATAATAATATTAACATGAAATTGTTACAATCTCACCCATGAGGTACTTCAACAAGACTATGGGAGAAACTTTACAATTACGCCTCTTGATGACTTCTTCAGCACACCTTTAACTGATGGCTTCCTTCGCACACTTCCTACAATATTTCTCACTACTTCTTTCTATGCTAAATGAGGGGGTTAGCCTCTCTATTTATAGAACTTTCAGGATTATCCATCTTATCTCTAAGATAGGATAAGAAATCCACTCTGACGAATCATATTCCATACCTTAACTCTTATCTGTACATGTAAGCTTATCTTCTAAGATAAGATAAACCTTATCATTTTACATGGGTTCCACATTTTTAGACTTTTTACAAATAAAATACACAAAATATTTATGACCTCACTCCTTATCCTTATTACCAATATAATATTTCTAATTCCTAATCACGTAGACCCTACTTCTCTAATTACCCAAACTTTGACATTTTAACATTACCGGACCACTTACGACAAATATTTACTTTTTACAACATTCCTATTGTACTTTGACTGTTACCGTACTCCACATTATTGGCGGCAGCGTACTGCGGCGCCGTTATCTTCTATCAGACGCTACTACTAATTATACTTAACAACATCATACATTAATGAAATAGAAATTACGGAGGAAAATTTTAGTGTCGACATCTTCCCCCTTCCTAGCTTCTACTCCGTCCTCGGAGTAGACTGTTCTGGTGCTCGGAAAATCTTCAAATTTTCGTGGTTGACCCATTTCGTAATGGGAGTGCCATCCAATTCCTCCAGTCGGTACGTACCATTTTCATGCACAGCTGCTATTTTGTAGGGCCCCATCCATTTTGGAAGGAATTTTCTCTGTCTTCTTTTTTTGTATCTGGAATCATATACTAGAACCAAGTCATTCACATGAAATGGAGACCACCGGATCTTTTGATCAAAGTATTCCTTCTGCTTCATTTTCTTCTTATGGCTTGTATCCTTTGCTATTTCTCTCATTTCCTCTAGCAAATGAAGTTGTACCAACCTTTCTTTTACTGAATCACTTTCATCCATCCTTTCATTTTTCATAACTCTCACAGTGGGAATATCAAACTCAATAGGAAGAACTGGATCAATGCCATAGGCCAACTGAAATGGGGAGTATCCTGTTGCTGACTTTGATGTTGCCCTATATGCCCACAATGCTGCATGAATCCTTTTATCCCATTTATGTACCTGCAAGGCTGCATCTTTTGCTAGAATTTGACACAACACAAAATTTGTTCGTTCCACCTGTCCATTTGTGCTTGGCTTGTATGTTGTTTCCTTTCTGTGCTTAATAGAAAACTTATTGACTAGGGCTTATACCACCTCATTAATGAAGTGGCTTCCTTGATCTGTTACAATTTCTAATGGGCAACCAAATCTAGTGACAATGCGTTCATACATGAACCTTGCCACTTCATCCATGGAAGCTGTTTTCAATGGCCTAGCTTCAACCCACTTGGTTAAATAATCTGTGGCAACTACAATATACTTATTTTGGCGTGATGTAGTTGGAAGTGGACCTACAATGTCTATTACCCACTTTTCAAAGGGACCAAGGGGAAGAATAGGACATAATGGAGCTGATGAAGTCTTACGATTACCATGTGTTTGACAAATATCACATGTCTTACAATAATTATAACAATCTTTAAAAAGAGTGGGCCAGTGATAACCTGCATCCAAGATCCTTCTTGCTGTAAGTTGTCCAGAGAAGTGCCCTCCACATGTACCATTGTGGAATTCTCCTAGCAGTTCCTTCTCTTGATCACGTCCAACTGCCCTCTTGTACTGTCCATCAGGTGCTATCCGAAATAATACTCCATGTAGAATAGAATATGGACGACTGGCTTGAGTAATCTTTCTCTTAGTCTTTGCATTGGAACCATCAGGAAACTTGAATTCATTCAGATAATTCCAAATATCTATGTATTCACTAGGGATTGTGTCAAGGGATAACAAGGCTGCATCGGGGAAATCATCATCATCACAAGATGATCCTAAACCATCATAGACTCAAGAGAGTGCATCTGCATTGACATGCTTCTTTCCTGGCCTATCTATAATATCAAATTCAAATTCTTGTAGCAAAATTATCCATCTTGCTATCCTCCCTAATGGGTTAGGCTTATTTACAATATATTTTAGAGCTTGATGATCTGTTACAACTAGAAATTTTTTCCCTTGCAAGTAATTTCTAAACTTCTTTACAGTAAAAATGATAGCCAGAGCCTCCTTTTCAGTTACAGTATAATTTACCTCAGCACTGCTCATTTGTCTGCTCCCAAAGTAAATTGGATGATCATTCCCATTTTCATCCTTTTGGCTCAAAGTACTTCCTAGTGCTGTATCTGAGGCATCGGTGTACACAATGAATGGCTTGCTCCAATCTGGATTCTTCAAAATAGGTGAAGACACCAGGGCTTCCTTCAGTTGTCCAAAAGCTTCATGCGCCTTATTTCCTAGTTCATAAGTAACATCCTTCTTCAAGAACTGGGTTAGTGGCTGTGCAATCTTTGAGAAATTCTTGATGAACCTTCTATAGTAACCCATATGGCCTAAAAATGATCTCAACTTACTTCTATTAAGAGGAAATGGTAAATCTTTGATTTTTGAAACTTTAGCAGGATCAGTACCAATACCATCTCTGGATACAACATGCCCTAACAAAACGCCTTTAGAACATCCAAAGACACACTTTGTAGGGTTTAGTGAGGCTTGTGCTTCATCTAACCTTTGAAATGTTGTCTCCATCTGGTGCAGGTGGTCCAACTTGCTCCCATAGATGTAAAAATCATCCAGAAATACTCTGATGAAGGTCCCAATGTAGGGTTCGAACACCCTATTCATCAACCGCTGGAATGTTGCTGGAGCATTACACAACCCAAAAGGCATAAATCTATAAGCAAATGTTCCCCAAGGAGTGGTGAACGTGGTCTTCAGCTGATCTTTCTCTGCTATACGAACTTGGTTGTAGCCGCTATATCCATCAGCAAAACTATAGCACTCCTGGCCAGCTACTTCGTCCAAGATCTGATCTGAAAATGGAAGAGGGTAATGATCCTTCTTTGTTGCCTTATTGAGCTTCCTGTAATCAACACAAATGCGTAGCTTCCCATTCTTTTTTATTGAGATCAAAATGGGAGAAACCCATTCTGAATTCTCCACAGCAAATATGAATCCTGCATCAAGCAACTTATCTATTTCTTCTTTTACATTCTTGGAAAAATTAGGATTCATTCTATATGGCATTTGCTTTATGGGCTTAGCACCATCTACCAGCTCAATAGAATGTTCTACCCAACTTACTTGACGGAGTTCCTTGTAATCAAAAGTGAATAGGTGTATGTACCTTCGAAAGAGCTAGAGGTAGGATTCCTTCTCACTCTCCATCATAGCATCACCAATCTTTATTTGTTGGAGACGATCATCAACTTCTTCTTCAGATAATTTTATTGGGTCATGAGTTGGTGTGAATGGAAGGATATCCATGACTGAAACATCCACCTCGCTTTCTTCATCTTCAGTGTCCACTTCACTGGTACTAGAGTAATCAGAGGATGTCCAATCATCAGTTTCATCACTTGAATCCACAGGTTCTGCCTTATGATGTCGAGGGATCACATTTATCTTCACCCTCTCTCTACCACATCCAAGTGTCATGAAACCTTCATTCCAGTAGTTTCTTGCATGAACTCTCCTTAGCCATGGTCTTCCCAGCAGCATTGGGTACGCAACAGTACCATTTTTCATCACGTGAAAGTCTACCACACATACCACACCCATAACAGATATTGCCACATTTGAAACTACACCTTCTGGTTTAGTTTTTCCTTTATTTAATGACCTTAACATAAGTGTTGATATTTAATGACCTTAACATAAGTGTTGAAGGGTGATCAATTTTTAAACCCAACATATTCATTACAGACTCAGTCATTACATTAACTGCAGCACCTCCATCAACTAAGACATCATGAATTGAAATACCATTACATAATACCTCAGCTTGTGGAGCATAGGGATCTGCCTCTGCCTCCAAAACAGGGACCTCAACCTCCTTCCTTCTTCGAGCATTGAGTCCACCTCGCAACTCCCGCCTCTTCTCAGAAGACATAGCCAAGAGTTGACCATATGTAATATTTGCAGGCCTTTTGGACAGATCTTCCAAGATGGAGTATGGTCCTTGCCCCTGTGAAATCAGAAAATCCTACACACCCAACTTTCTTCTCCTATGTTTCTTACTAGTTTCTTCTTTCATCTTCTTAGGATCATTTCCATCTTGATTATCTTTTTCTTTCTTTCTTTTTCTTACAAACACATCTACTTCATTATTTCTGCTCTTATCTACTACATCAAAAGAATTCACAGGTGATTTTCCTTTATCATTATCTCCTTTACCAGATGTAGAAGCTCTATCTGGACAATTATACTTATAATGACCCTTTTTATGACAACCATAACAAACAACTTCAGAAATATTTCTTTTTGGACCTCTATCTCCTCCCTGAGAACTAAATTCCTTTCCTTGAAGAAGATTAATAGTTAACTGACCCATCTTTTTGAGCAGATCTTCATACTCAGTAGATGTACTAGGAGAAATATTTGTGCTCACCGGGAGTGGTTGTGGATTCTGGACCAAAGGTGTTGGTGTAGGCTCTACTTTAGCAACAATTTATTTGGGCTCCTCTTCCATGCTTTCTTCTTGCCTTCTTGCAATCTCCTTTGCTTGTTCAATGGTAGCTGGGCGGTCATACTTCACTCGTTGTCTGATCTCCGGCTTCATCCCAAGAATGAAGTGCTTACAGAGGAGATTATCCACGCCATTCATCAACCCATCCGCTAGTCCTTCCTTTCGGATCTGGGCATCGAACTTCCTCCTTAGCTCTAGAACACGAGCATGATAATCCCTTATCTTCTCATTCTCTCCTTGGGATAGCTTTGTGATCTCGATCATGAGATCTGCATATTTCTGTTGTTCACCAAATTCTTCAAGAAAACTTTCAGTTAATAAATCCCATGAATTTTTCACATTATCACCTAGTGTTTCAAACCACCTAAGTGCTAAACCATCCAAAAAGGTAGGAAAAAATTTAGTCCATTGTTTCCTTCTTATAAGGCCGTTACAAATACAAGATAGCTTAAACTCTTGAATGAAAGAAGAAGCATATTCATTAGATTGAGCTGAAAAAACAGGAATCTTTCCCATTTTCAAAAGTAACCACCGTGAAATACCAACCCACAAGTACAATTAACAAGACTTATGTGCACAAATAATTGGAATCACTATACTAGAAAGTGACTTTACACCTTTCTACAGTAAAATAGAAATGACCACGGTAAACTATGGTAAAACTTGACTTACTAAGGTAAAAACTGACTTTACTGTGGTAAACACTATTCACGGTAAAAAGTGAAGTTACTGCGGTAAATACTATTCACAGTAAAAAGTGACTTTACTGCGGCAATTACTATTCCCAGCAAAAAGGACTTTACCAGGGTAACTACTATTCATGGCAAAAATGACTTTAACATGGTAACTACTATTCACGGTAAAAATGACTTTACCATGGTAACTACTATGCACAGTAAAAACAAGGTTACCCTCCAATTAATTTTTTGCCTAAGTGGGAATATCTCTCCAGAAAATCCACCAACGAGGAATGGTCCCGGCAACGGAACCAAAATGTCATCACCAATCCGGCACTATGATAATTCTTCACCGGGAACTCCTCGTGTTATGATTATTTACTAATGCACAGCCTTTAGTTTGGTGGATGTAATCTGGAAATAGAACAACAACATAACACAAGAATACCATCGACTATGATAAGACAGAGTGATGAAAAATCAGAAATATCAAAGGAAATAATAATATTAACATGAAATTGTTACAATCTCACCCATGAGGTACTTCAACAAGACTATGGGAGAAACTTTACAATTACGCCTCTTGATGGCTTCTTCAACACACCTTTAACTGATGGCTTACTTCGCACACTTCCTACAATATTTCTCACTACTTCTTTCTATGCTAAATGAGGTGGTTAGCCTCTCTATTTATAGAACTTCCAGGCTTATCCATCTTATCTCTAAGATAGGATAAGAAATCCACTCTGACGAATCATATTCCATACCTTAACTCTTATCTGTACATGTAAGCTTATCTTCTAAGATAAGATAAACCTTATCATTTTACATGGGTTCCACATTTTTAGACTTTTTACAAATAAAATACACAAAATATTTATGACCTCACTCCTTGTCCTTATTACCAATATAATATTTCTAATTCCTAATCACGTAGACCCTACTTCTCTAATTACCCAAACTTTGACATTTTAACATTACCGGACCACTTACGACAAATATTTACTTTTTACAACATTCCTATTGTACTTTGACTGTTACGGTACTCCACATTATTGGCGGCACCATACTGCGGCGCCGTTATCTTCTATCAGACGCTACTACTAATTATACTTAACAACATCATACATTAATGAAATAGAAATTACGGAGGAAAATTTTAGTGTCGACAGAACAACCACCTTAGAAAGAAGCCCCTCCTTACAATTTATAGGAAGAATGAGAGAGGGAGAAGAGAGGAATTTTATATCTGCCCCAACCACCTCCAGACTGCATTTATTTTATCTCATTATGGCGGTAGGTGAGAACCTCAGCAAACCACAAAAGTGGCAAACTGTATTTTGCATTTTTAAGAATTGTTTCTCACCCAATTGAATATATTCAGTCGTAGTTGGATAGAGGACCTCGTAAGCTTTCCAAAAAGGCCAACCTTGCATGAATCCAAGCTCCCAGTCAAAAGTTATGGCCATCTGAATATCTGCGCCAGGGTCTGCTTCCTGTCAGCGCTCAAAATGTTACACCTCCTGAAGGTGCGCCATAGGCGCATCCATATCTGTGTCGACATCCTCTTACATGCACCAAGGCACAACTTTTACCCTATCGACACTCTGTGTCATGCGCCATTTCCGTGTGCCAAGGGCGCATCCTTGACCATGTCGACATCCATTTCTATGCGCCACTTTCCTGCGCCTTGGGCTGTTGGTGACGCAATAAAAATCAGGTTCTGAGTTTCTTTGATTTCCATATTCTCCTGTTTGTCTATATCTACTCGGGGGGGGGGGGGGGGAAGATATATACAACACAACCCATTAGAATTAAAGCTCTAAATGAGATTCTACACATGGAATATTAGCAAAATCCTAAGAAATTGAACATTATTTTCCATATGTGTATATGAAGGGTTAGCCAAAAACTTGAAATAACAATAAAATTTGAGCTAGAATTCTAAGGGACTAAGGACCCATCCCACCAGATGTGCCAAATGTGTATATGTATTTGTTAGCAATGCAAAAGGAGTTAGAACTAACACCTAGTAGTCCTAAAACAAAGCTAAATGAAATTCAATGCACCATCACACTTAGAGTTTAAGAAAAACTAATCTACTAACATAATTCCATTAGAACATGAACAAATATTCAAACTAACATGTTAATCCATTAATCTCTATCTCTATTGAATTCTAATCAAATGAAAAGAACCTATTTAGATCCTTAGCAATCAAATGTTTGATTGTATGTTTGAATCCCAAGATTATCAAGAATGGAGTCATGTCAATCCATGGCTACAAGACCATTTGACATATCCCGATATGACTTCAAAACCTGGATCGATGTATATAAGAATTGAAAGTAGCTAGCCTCTCTGATGAAGAATGCTTTAAGATGATAAAATGGCTATAGCTTAGGCTCTATGCTCATCTAGGAATGTAAATGTGTAAGTGTAAAGGTAGGAGGAGGGCTCTTTATATAACCCAATGGATGGAAGAATCTCTACATCCTCCTTCATGTGGGATAAACGGAGAGGTTAGGTTACTTGTGGATAAGAAAGGTTTAGAAAGGGTTGAGTCGACCATATGAGAGTTTAGTTTGTCCTTTAGTGACCCATGGGATTTGAGGGGCTTTATTTATTAATCAAAGTGATTAATTAATAGATGTGCAAGCTTATAAAAGCTTTTGAGAGGAATAATTAGCATGATTTAGAATATTAGAGGGATTTAATCAAATAAATGATGATGTATTTATTTAATGGAAGAGGTAGCTAATTAATTAATAATAATTAACTAGTCTATATAGAAAGGGGTATTAATTAATTAGAAATAACTAATTAATGTAGATAGAAAGAGGAGATTAATTAATTAGAAATAATTAATTAATCTAGATAGAAAGGGGATCTGATTAACAGAAGGTCATTAATTGGCATCGTTGTTGGATAGAAGAGTTTTTTTTATTATTGGTAAATAGTTTTTTGAAAGGGACTATACCCTTGTATACAAAAGGGGGCCTAGAAGCCATAATAGGAATGAAAATCATTACAAAAAGGATCAAGATCCATATAAGACATAGAAACCCAATATAACAAAAGAGCCGCTACCCCCAAAAAAATTAACCAGTTCAAACACTGCAGAAGAGCAGCTAAGAAACAGCAAAAAACATGAAGGAAGAGAACAAAAGTATCTACAATTACTTCTTGGTAGCTTTGTCGATTCTGGATTTGATAGTGTGCTAAGAGGTGAACATAGCCAATGTATTCATATGAGTATGGTTAGTAACATCTGGCTATTGAATGGTATGTTTGCTTTCCTTTTCCGTACCCCAAAGAGTTGCTGGTATTCTGCTGAGATTAGAGACGTTGCGGACATGCTGCTCAATAAATTCTTCAATTGCACTAAAAATATCCATATTATGGTCATGGCGAGTCTTGGCTTTCCCTAGATGGTTGTCCAAGGAGTTCAATTTTTTGTAGATGTCTTCAACCTGTTTATTATCAATATCAACCTCCTCCTCCTTCTTCCTCTTACCTTTTTGCTTTGCCAAGTTTTTAACCTCTTCTTTCAACATCAACATGTCAGCTTCTAAGGCTTCTAGCCTTTTTGTGGAGCTCTCAATGTGTGCCTCATGTGAACCAGTACTGCTAGTATGCAGGAGGTTATGAGCAATTTCCAAGTCCTAAGGAACTTTCCCTGAAACAGGGGTATCAAGGTTCAGTCTTTTAGAAGACCTAGTTATAGGTCTGGTTGAAGTGGAAGCGAAGGGGGTGGGAGAAAAGGTGGGGGCGATGACAGAGGGAGCTGAGAAGGAAGGTAGAGGGGTGACAGCAGTGGTGATGGGGATAGAAGGAGAAGAGATGGGGGTAGCAGCAGCGGTACTGGGCAGAGGAGGAATAGAGATGGGGGAGGTTGGGATGCCAGGAGACCTAAGAAGACAAAGCTTATGCAATAAGAAGATGAGACCTTGATGCAGAGGGACCACACGTGCATGCTTTTAGAACTGCAAAATGGAGTGCTCAAGAGAATTAAGCAGATAATGAGGGAAGCATACCGTGAAACTTCTGCGGAAGTGATTGAGGAACACAAGATGATTTGAGGGCACAATGACGAATCTCCCCTCCAAATAGATGTAACGCACCATCATACGGGTGACCTCGTCAAAAGGCACAGGTATAGAGCTGACCTACAGACCCATAGTGATGAAGATCAGTTTCTCATTACCCTCAACAAATTTCCTCTCCTCAGCACCCCTGTCAACCCTTTTATTAAAAAAGTGGGACCCATCCATGCCAAGGCCTGTTTCTTTGGCTATTAACTCTTCATTGATCGAAATTTTCTATCCACCATATTACAGTGTGTGATCCTTCCAATCCTTTGTAAAATGGTTGGAAATACTTTGGTCGTGACCCTGAATCTTCTCAATAAAATTAGTGATGCCTCCATGTTTAAGAAGATTCAAAATCTCTTCATTATTTTTCCACTGCAGGTCTTCGCTGGGTTCTATCTGACAAGGGGCACCTCCCATTATCTCCGTGTGTAAGTGTTTGCAAATAAAATTTTAAAAATCCCTATGAGGAGTTCTATAGCAGATGCAGTTACCAGTCCATCTTTCTCTATTTTTTTCCACGCAATGTGAATGATGACTAGTGTAGTCGTTGTTGTTCCCACGAATGCATGTGTGACTGTTGCTATGTACGTGGGAAAACCCGCATGTGTGAACTTCAGTCTCCTTAGAAACCCACTCCAGATCATCATCATCCTTATTACTGACTTGAGAATCCGTAAATCCCTATTTAAAAGCTGTTGTAGCCACAATATTTCCCGCATGTGCGGCTTTAATCTTCATATATATCCACTTTAAGTCCTCATTATACTTTCTATAACCTTGATTTCCCATCAAGATCTGCTTGAGTGTTTTTTTAATATCAGCACATGTGGGAGTCTTATTCTTGAAGTCCCACTCTAGATGCTCATTTCTCTTACCCTAAATTTGCATGATTATAAGTATCCGCTTGTATGTTGTTTTGAATCTATTCAGAAATGTGATCTCTATTATCCGAAATAATGTGATTAACATTTATGCCATAATTAGCCAATGCATTTGCCACCTTGTTACCCTCCTGGTAAGTATGCTTGATCCAAATATTATTGAAGTTTTGGAAAATACTTATGGATTCAAAGATGAATTCCTTGATGTTCTAACTTGGAGGTGAATATTGATTAAGATGATTAATGATATTAAGCAAATCTCCTTCTATAATGATATTTTGGATATTATGAGTCTGAGCAATTCTAAGGCCCCATAAAGCGGATAATGCTTCAGCAAAATGATTAGTTTGAATTCCCATTTTTCTAGCATAAGCAACAATCAAACTACCTTTATGATACTCGATCACTCCTCCCTTAGAGGCCCCATCAAAGTTCAACTTATACCAGTTAAGATCAGGAGGATGCCAATGTATCAAAGATCTATCAATACTATTACTGGAATTATTTTGGATATTGTTAGCTCCAATATACCATTGGGACAAGATATGCTCTTCATTTTCTAGATAACTCTTGTTCTTGGGGGGTTTAAATCTAGCAATATTTTCTTTAATAGCATTAGAAATTTTCCCAATACTGAGCTTAAATTTTTATTATTATTTCTAAAGATAATATCATTTCTATCTTTCCATATCCTCAAAATAACATGAGGTATTACCAAATTCCAGAGCCTTCTTACAACACAATGTTTATAAGGTGGGCTCCATTGGGTCCAGAGCTGACTGAAATCCTTTGGAACCACCCAGAAAGCTTTAAAATTAGAGAGGGAAAAACTCCATATTCTGGTAGCATAATCACAATGGATAAACAAATGACTGATATCCTCAAAGTTTTTTTTACATAGATGACATCTATCAGGCATTATGAAACCTTTTCTTATTAGGTTATCATTGGTAAGAATTTTGCCTCTGAGATCCATCCAAAAGAAAAACTTAGTTTTAGGTGTTAGCTCAGTCATCCAAATTATATTCCATTTAAACTCAGTTTGACTATTGTCGAAGGAAGTATTTTAACGAGTTTTGATATAGTAGTCCCCATCAATAGAATTTCTCCAGACCAATTCATCCTTAACATCTAGCTGACTTAAGGGGATAAGGTCCAATTGATCTTTCAAGGAGGAAATATTTTGGATCAAATCATCTCTATCCACAGAAATTTTTTACCATTTCTTTTTGTTGCCATTTCTTTCAATATAATCCTTGATTCTAGTGCCATACTTGTTTTCAAGACTATATTTGACCACACCAAATCTTTCCATAAGGTTGCCATTAAACCAGTTATCGTCCCAGAATTTTATATCATAGCCATCTCCCACTTTCCATTTACTTCCTTGTTTGATGAAATTTTTGCTCTTCACTAAATTATTCCAAAAAATGGAACCATATGGAAGGTGCTTATCTTGAAGAAAAGAAAAGACTGCTTGTTGATTAAGGTATTTTGCCTTAGTTAATTCTATCCAGGGTTGCTTCTCAGATAGCATTCTCCAGCCCATTTTCACAATGAGAGCCTCATTCATTTTCTTGATGTCTTTTATGCCCAGTCCCCCTATATATTTTGGAGTACAAACCTTATCTCAAGCATCTAAGTGATATTTAAACTTCTCCTCCATGCCCTGCCATAAGATTTTTTTTTTGAATCCTCTCAATTCTTTCTCTGAAGGTAGAAGGGATCTTATAAAGAGACATGATATAGATAGGTAAATTTTGAAGAGTGATTTTTATGAGCAGGCACTTACCAACACTAGATAGAATGGCTCCTTTCCATCCAGCCATTTTTTTTTGAAATCTCGCTAATAGATCATCCCACACCTTGTTAGAAACTTTTTTAGTGCCAAGAGGGAGTCCTAAGTAAGTGGTTAGAAGCACACTTATTTTACAACCTAGAATTTTTGCAATTTTAAGTTGTCTTTCCTCAGGAGTGTTGAAGAAGAAAATGGAGCTTTTATCATTATTGATCTCTTTCCCAGAAGTAGATTCGTAAAGTTGTAGAATAGCATTGGTAGCCTTAGCTTCAATGACATAAGCCAATAAAAGAAGGATTTTATCATCCACAAATTGCTGATGAGAAGCAGTTTGGCTGATGGAAGTGGGATTTGAGCATTTTAAAAGACCGTCAATGACTGCTTTACCAATTGTTCTACTAAGACTGTCTGCCATAAGAATGAAGAGTAGGGGGGAGATGGGGTCCCCTTGCCTTAGTCCTTTGCTGCTTGTGAAAAATCCCACTGGCTCACCATTAACCACCACTAAGAATCTGACCGTAGAGGTACAAGCCTTAATAATTTTTCTAAATTTAGCCAAAAAAACCAAATTTAATTAAGACTTTTTCAAGAAAAACTCAAGAGACCTTGTCAAAGGCTTTATTCATATCAAGCTTAAGGACCATATTCACTTTTTTATTATTCTCCATAGAGTGTATGGTCTCATGAACCATAATCACTCCATCTTGGATAATCCTTCCTTTAATGAATCCACTCTGCTGCCTTGAGATTAAATCATTCATAATAAATTGAATCCCGGTAGCAATGATTTTGGTAAAAAATCTATAGATAACATTCACAAGGCTGATGGATCTGAAGTCTTTGAAGTCTTTAGCATCCATTTTTTTTGGAGAAAACATAATGTGGGTGTTATTCAGCTCTTTCAAAATATCCTCAGTTCTATAGAATTCATTCACTGCTCTGAGAATATTATCCAAACATATTTCCCAAAATTTCTAGAAAACTTGAATGGAAAAACCATCCGGGCCTGGAGCCTTGTCGCCTTCTAAAGTAAACACAGTTTTTTGCATCTCTTCAAGTGTGAAAACTTTAGTGATATCTTTATATCTCTGCTCCTCAATTTTTTCTTGGGGAATAGCCTCCAACATGAAAGAAATTTCCTCATCATTAATGATATTCCTTTCATTAAAAAGTTTTTTTATAGAAATTGAGAGCTTCTTCTTTGATGTTGTTGGGATCTTTTATAACAATTCCATTACTTTTAGCCACTTCCATAATCCTATTACAAGCTCTATTCTTCAAAGTGGTCATATGGAAAAAATCTGTATTCCTATCTCCTTCTTTTAGCCAGATAGCCCTAGATTTTAGTCTCTATAAGGATTTTTCTCTATTACAAATTGTATGTAGATCTGAAAGAATATTATTTTCATCAGTTTGGTCTTCAACAGATCTCCCCATTGTATTCATTTTGATTTCTAGATCTTGGATATTTTGTTTTAGCTTCTTTTTTTTTTAAACACATTGCCAAAAACTCTTTTATTCCAGATTTTGAACATTTTTGAGCTTTTGAATCAATTTAAATTGAGTAGTGCCTTCACCATTCCAAACCCACCACTCTTTAGTTTTGTCATAGATGTCATCATGCTCCATCCACATCTTTTCAAATTTGAATGAGCTTCTGATGGGCTTAGTCTAATTGAGAATATTTAAGGAAATCAGATTGTGGTCCGATCCAATTCTGGGCAGGGAAGAGAGGTGGAAGTCCTGACTGAGAATCCAACTAGCAGAAATCAGGGATCTATCTAGTCTAACTTGGATAAGATCTTTTCCCAACATTTTGTTGTTCCAAGTGTATTTATTCCCATGGAGATCCACATCTAAGAGATTAAGATTAGCAATAAAATCAGCAAATTCCTCCATATTTTTCACCAGGGTTTAGAGGAGAATTAAATTCACCCATGATAAGCCAGTTAGTTGTACTATGTTGGTTTCTAAAGATATTAAGATCAGTCCATAGTTTACGTCTCCCAATAACCGTATTAGGGGCATAGATATTAGAAAGGATCCACTCACCATTGTTCTCAATAGCATGAAATTTAATAGCAAGATTATTAGTGGCTAGCATTAAGAACCATACCAATACAGTTTATTTTATCCCAAAGAGTAGCCAAACCTCCAGAGGCTCTCTGAGAGTCCACTGCATCCATTTAAGAGCTTTCCCATAAACTCTTTTTACTAATTTCAAGGATCTTAGCTTTCATCTTAGTTTCCTACAAAATCAAAATACTAGGACTACTAGAATCTCATAACTCCTTAATGATTCTCGTTTGGAGTTTCTGTTTAGACCTCAGATGTTTCAAGAGATAATATTCATTTAATAGGAGTGGGAGTTAGGATTACCTGATGGCTTAATTGACGTTGAATGCCATCTGCAATGTCTTTCTCTGTTCTCTTAGATCTAAGAGTATTTTTTGAGGGCCTTCCTCTTTCAGAACTACTTCCAAAATCTACTAGTCTTCTAGCAGAAGATCTAGTAGTTCTAGATGTTGAAGTTTCCGAGTTGTCCATTTTCTTTTTCTTTTCACTGTAGAGTGATTCTGGGATCATTTGAAATCCTTTCATTCTCTTTTTTTTAGATGACCTCTATGAATCCAGAAGTTAGCTCCTCATCTTCCTTGAATGGCGTTACTTGTCCCTCTTCTTGTTCTCTTTGATTCCTATCAATAGAGTGTAGCTCTACTGATCAGTTGCTAAAGCATGGAGGTATACCTGCTGATCTGTTGCTGAAGCAAGGAGGTATATCTGTTGAGATTTTACTTTCACCCCTTGGAGTGTTTTTCTGCAATGTTTCTTCTAAACCCATGTTATCCTTCTCAAATATTCCTCAATGATGTGCAGAGAGTTATCTATCTCGGCTTCCTTATTGTCATTTGGAAGTTCCAAAGTCTAAGATAGATCCTTAGGGATGATATTTATCTTCATAGTTCCTTCTTTTTCGTCCACCTCCATAGTCACCTTTAGAGGATTTTTTAAGTACTCTTTGATTCTGATTGGTGCTCCATGCAAAGGTACCACTAGGGTTTTTAGACACTAGACCAGGTGTTTCCTTATTGGAGTTCTAAACCCCATTTTTTTCCTTTTTATTGTAGTTCAAATCAGTCTTGTTAGGGGATTTTTCTTCTCTCTGAATTTCAATGTCAAGAATCCTGTGTTCCTTTATCAATTCTAAATCACCCTCAGGTTGTTCTTTCTTTTTGTATTTGTCCTCCTTTGTAGAGATCTCCTTATTGGGACATTTTTTGGTGAAGTGTCTTATGCGATGACATTGCTTACACCTTAAATGAAATGCTTCAAATTCAATTTTTTGAATCCACATTCCACACTTAGATTTCAAGATGATGTGCTCCGATAACTCTTGCTCCATTTTAAAAGAAATGCAGAATCGAGAAAAAGAAAGTCTGGATCTATTTCTCGTGGGCCCATCCATCTTGGTTGGAGTACCTAAGGATTTAACAATGTTTAGCAAAATTTCATCATCCCAAAATTGTACCAGTAGCCCAGGGAGTCTACACCAGATTGGAATGGTGTTTATATTTTCAATGATAGGGTCAAACCATGGATACCATTTTTCAAAAAGAGGCCCATATTACCCAACCACCATGGTCCTCCCAAAAGCACCGATTCCAAATCAGTTCACTAATTAAATTTTTCCAGAAAAAAACCCCGTGGCATGATGGTAATACTCAGATCCCCCATAGGTTTCCACTTTCTAAGAGCCCATTTTCTAATAAAATCAATATTAGGTCTGGAGCCTCAAAACTTACTAACAAGGGAAAGATTCACTTTTCTCAAATCCCTATTTATGCAGCCATCTAGGACCATTAGACAGGTAGTACCTTCATTTTCCTTTTCCCACGTGAACTACCCTCTTTCAGGAGACTGTGGACCCACTTTTCTGTTAGTGTTTTGAAGAATCTTATTCCAGGCCAAAGGTGTGGATCCCAGCGTGTCCACTTTTTCAGTTTTTAACTTTTCATCCATCCGATTCTAGTCAGAAAGTAGCCTCTCCTCAACTATGTTTGGCCTAGAACGCAGACATTCTACATCCAATACTGCAGAAACCACTCTGACTGTACCTTCGTCACTTTCTCCATCACTCGATTTCTCCATCACTCACTCGTTCGCTTTAATTACATTACGTTAGTTAATTAACTCAACATTTCATCACCATATTATCCTCGATAAAATGGAGAGAATGAAGCTTCAAATAAAACACTTAATAAAATGCTTATGAAAATAGTAGACGAGAAAAAAATTGGCATCTTTAAATCTTGTTTTCTCTATGGGCTTATTGAACTAGCATTCGTAAACCTACAGGTCCTACTTCCTTCTCACTAGTCCACGTCTCTAAAGATGTCCTACCACTCAAAATTCAAATCCTATCACTTCATGTGTCACTTAAGGAATTTATCCCTGATGAATAATATAGATAAGACTATCTAACACAACTTTAAATGTTATATGAAAAACAACTAATGACCCTTGAACATCATCAAGTTTATTAAGATCACATCAAATGAACGTGTAATAGACATGTCAAAGAGCGTTATTTTAAAATCGGTGATCTTTTACTTAAAAAAAATCAAAATGTTACTCAATTAGAACAGAGTATGCATGGAAATTTTTATCCTAATTAGATAGGTCCATATATCATTAGTCACAAGTATGGGTTGGGAGCATATCATCTCGCTTCCCTTTATGGTGAACCTAAAAAGGAACCTCTGAATGCCTTACACTTACATAATTTCTAATGTTAAAGTATTGATTGTCATGAAACTATTTACATCTAAAATCTTATCATTCCATCAAACCATACATCATATCATAGTAATGATTTGAAATTATGTGGTTATCCATCAATATCCTAAATATACCTTAAAAATGAACACCACGGATTTGTTCGTCACATCTTTCACTATGGACAAGTTCATTTTCTATAACGACCCCTTATTCATTACATATACCTACCTTGTATCAACTTAAAACATGACATGGTGCATGTGTGTAGATCATTTATACATCTTCTTCTGTGATTGAAATAGTCAACTAGGGTTTTTCCCTCAGTTCAAAAATGTATGTAATAAGTCATTGGATGCTTATCAAAATATCAAAAATATATAATAGACTGAGCCTTAAAAGGAAAAACATTCAAAATATAAAGTCATTATTAAAAAAATTGAAAAGTATACTAATCCCTCGAAGTATAGCTATCTGTAAAAATCAAATATCAAAGTAAAAAAAAAGTATAATGATCCATCGATGAATAGATACTAGTCAAAAGATATAGACCGATCCCTCAAAGGAAGACTATCTTTAAAAATAAAAGATCAAAGTAAAAAATATAAAATGGAGACCATACCCTTAAAGGATGGCTAGACATAAATAGGCTTCCTGTATTAATACACCTTTAAAAATACAAGCATCCAAGGAATTCTTCTCGATTGATTAGTTATCCCATTATATCAAACTTATCGTATTAATCAGTTTTATTTAAAATAAAATATGTAAAGATGGGGAATTTATCTATGAAACCTATTGAAAATAATAAACCCTTTTCCCAACTTGATCTACACATACGAAACCCCTTTCATGACCTAGGAAGGTACATTTATTTCATCCTACATTTTTATGTGTAACTATCGATTTATAATGTTGTTTGACATTTATTAAGGCTACAAGTGTAAGTGCTTTCAAAATTTCAAAAACCCATTGCATATGTGTAAAATACATAATGGGGTATTAATTCCACATTTACCCTATTTATTTAATCACATTTAGATAAATATCACATTCCAAGATCACATTTTAAATCATGCCCTACATAGTCATTTAAATATTTAAAAAAATTTACCCACACATCATGTTTTATATCATCACATACATTAACATCCACCACATTTAAATTAAAACACCTGATCATCATCATCATCATCATCATATATATAAATCAAGTCTGTATACATCATGATCACCATCAATATATATCATATTAATGTCATACAAAAATAAGCTTCCATGAGCCGTATATCAAAAATGTTATTAGCTAGTAAACAGATAACCTCTTAGGAACTCACCAGGAGGGGAAATTCTACCCTCTCCTCCCTAAATAACTACATCACAAACATCCCTGGTATCAATATTATATCCTATCTCACTACCATCTCCTCTCTCTGGTCTCCGAGGTGGGTGACCCACACTCCCTGCACTAGCACTTGGGCTTGCTACCTTAGCGGGAAAATTATCAGTATATAAAACCGCATTAGGGTAATCATTAGTGACCAAATCAGCATAATATTACAACGTCACCCATAGTGTCTGATAGTCACCCCTAGCATTATTTCTCTCTTTTCCCACTAGCATGTCTCCTTTTTCTATTATCCTGATCCATCGCCACTAACTATACTCTAGAAATAGAAGACTCGGTAATACCCAAGGCCATCCTTAATCCATCCCTTTTCTCATGATATATATCCCGATATGTAGTAGCATGTGAAAATAGAATCCCAAGTCTATTTTACTTATCCACTGCAGTATCTCACTCAGTCACTACCCTATCTCTCTCAACAATCAATATATCCATGATACCTAAGAGATTATCCCTCTCTCTTCAAGCCGCATCTCTCTCCCCCTCTGTTATGGCATTCTCAGTCATCACCACTACAATAGCTGATACCAACTCACCATCACCCCCGTCCTCATCACTATCATCGTCATCATCAGAAATTTGAATAACATCCTTAGCCTGTTCTCCTCCCTACACCCTAGCATGGATCCACATCACATGTTCTATAGCTCATGTCCTATCAAAATACCTCATTTCTCAAGTCTACCATGTTGTATACTCAGCAGTCACCCATGCATCATCAAGTGGCACAATCTAACCATCATCATTGGGACCTGTAGCCCCCTCCTACTCACGAATAATCATGGGCCAAATCACAATAGCCCTCGGAGTCTCAGTATCTCTTTCCTCCTCTCTATACTACATTGAATACTTGGGTAGACACTGTATTAGTCCAAACATCCTCCGTAGATGATCAAAATGCAGTAGCTCATCCTCTCCTTCTCTATAAACCCGAACTCATATATTATGTTATAAGGCCATCAACTCATGTGGGTACTCAAACTAAACATGTAAATCTAAGTACGGCCTCCAAACCACATCTCCCACCTGTAATCTTGCTACCAAGTCTCTATAATAACCAGACCTCTTACCCTTCCTCACATGACCCAAATCCTGTCTCCATCACATAAATCCATAATGTCTCTCACTGATGCCCCACAACAATCCCAATGGCCAAGCAATAGATATGTTCTTGTATGCCCAACACTGTAACAAAAATCCAACATCGATACCATAAAGGTTTTTGGCCTTCCATGCCCACAAATATCTAAATGTCTATGATAGCTATGTAGGCCCCCACTCAAATACTATACGATACTCCATCATCTCTTCCATAACAAATATCATCATCCATGAAAATCAACCACTTCTTGAATATGAAAAATCAAAACATGAGATGGCTATAATAGTCATAGTCATACATGTGCGACCAGATCTCCTAGGCGCATGTAATTCCTTCTAATAAAATGCCCCTAATGCATATCTCACATCCTATGTATGATCCCCATATAATATCTACATCACACCCAGTGTCTATGAATCACTAATGTAATAAACCCCGTCTCCACGGATGAGAAATCTCTTAATCTGACTACAATATTATAAAGTGATGGTCATTTCTACTATAGGCAGCCAAAAAGTGCAGGTGGAACGGTTCCATTGCTATAACAATACAAACATCAAACTACGACATCTTTTAATACATATATAAGTCCTCATACCCCCAAAATCCACTACCTCAATATAATTTTAGTCATCATCTATGATGTGTTCTTTAACCTCATCCATAATCAGTGAAATACGATCCCGTATCATCAAATTTACATCCACCTAAAAAATATAGACACAAATAAAACCAACATTAGCATTACAAAAAAAAATCATCAAAAATATCATCCATAACATATCAAAAACATCTTTATATTAAACATCAACATCAACATTACCACCTAAAAATACCAACAACATCTAAAACATCAAAAAATATATATCATCAACATCAACATCATTAAAAAATATAAAAATATCATTATTAACCACATTAACATTAATACATTAAACACCAATAAATGAATTGGAACCAAAGACACCATACACAACTAAAATCATTTCCTAAAAATCATATTTCAATCATCAATAATTCAAACTCTCCATATCGCGGGTTAATCATTGACGATTTATTTCAATCACTTACGATTGCATGAATTTCTGCCGATTCCTATGATTCCAAATTAGAGCATTCGTCAACCCACCCAAAACAAAAAAAAAAATCCTAAAACTATAAACAAACAAAAAAAAACACAAAAGCTAGTCAAAATCACCTACCTCATCCAACATAGGTTTTTTGGTGTCTGGTAGATGAGGCCATTATGTCCAAATCTCACCTTTTTCACTCAAAAACATGTTTTTTCACATAATTCAGATTCCCAATTAGTATTTTTCCACAGTAATAATGAAAAAAATAACCCCGCAAATGGCTATTCATAGCCCAAATTTTACCTTGGGATAATTTTCGATGATTTCCCTAATCATCGGCGATTACGACAATCGATAGCGATTCATCCCAGTTTTGGTATATATCCTTATTTTTTCACTAAATCATGTCAATGATCAATATTTGTAACAGAAATGTTCCTTTCAAAGGACCCTAGTCCTTAAAACATCAAATTGAATAAACAAAATCAACATTGGGTTTTTTATGTCTATGGGACCCATGCCCTTTAACTCACATCACTTGACCTTCCCATTTATTTAGCCCAATTTCTTGGATCATACGACCTTAGGTATCGAACCGTTTGGTTCCCCTATCATTTGGTCCTTTGGTAGCACAATTTGTTTCAATACCCCTAGGACTAGGCAAAATTTTATGAAACACATCATATACAAACACTTTTGGTCATTTTAATGTGTTGCAATTGGATAACCCATACAAATAAATTTTTCATTTTTTCTATCTAATGCTTTGTCATTAAAGATGCTAGAAAAAAAGGGGGGAATGTAGAAACTAAAAATCTACACTCCCTCATCTTTTTCTAAATCATTAATTAAACACATAAATATTTAATACAATGCACCCTCCTCTTCGATTAGTTATTCATATCGACACCATCCATATCCCCTTCATTTAATTAACACATTAATATTATATATCTCAAGTCACATATTACACCCTCTTATCTATATTCAATTAATCAAATATTTATATCACATCCCTTACATATGTCCCTCATCACTCCCCCATTTTATTGATTAACCAATCAATGGATATTTCATTATTTAATCACATTGTATTAGAAAACTCATTTGTGATATTCTATCGTATTTATATTTATGTAAACCACTTGTTATATCACTTTCACACGTATAAAATCCTATTCTAATAATTTCCTAAAATTACCCAAATCAACATTATATATTCAATTATCTCTTAAAAATCCATTTATAACCTAGATTTTCACTCCTGTACCTCATAAAAAACTGATCATTATCATATTCAAATAAAATTTAAATTGGATAATTCTACCAAAAATTAGTTCATTCATCACTGCCACCTCAACGCGTTCATAAAAAATATAGAATTTCACTACCCAAAAATCGAAACCAAAATTCTTGATTTTCCATCTAAGGCTAAATAGATTGAAATCATCAACGATTTGGGCAATCAGCGGTGAATACTTAAGAGAATTTTTTAGTTTTTCTTCTAGGATCATCCACTTGCAATTTCAAACATCCAACCTTTTTCCTTAGTTCACAACAGTTTTTTGCACATGAGTATTGGAACTGCTATCCAACCATCTTTCATAAATTTCTCAGTTATCCTTCAGTCACCTTTGGGGCTTTTACATACCAATATTCCACGATCATTTGCAGGTTTTAATCCAACTACTTGCACTACTCCTTATCAAAGTTAGGATATCACCTCTACACCATATCAAGGTATTTATATTTGTTCGCTTACATATTTCATGTAATTTCATTGCTTACAAATTATAAACATAAGCGCAATCAATCAAAGGCATTCATTTTAATCATTATGTTGTTAGTGGCTAGAATCATCAATGATTAAAGTAATCGTCAATGATTACTGGAATCACTTGCCATTCCTATTTGTTATATTTTTATAAAAATTTAATCAGATTTCATTCAATAATATATATCCATCCTATTACATTTTTTTTTTGCTAAAACTTTGTCTAGTATGGCTTATTTTAGATGGAAATATTTGGTCCAAGTGACAAGATTAATAGTATCAATTCATTACCCTTTATTTGTTATCCATTTTTATGGGAACAGTATGACATCTTACATGATCTTGAGATGTGTGCCATTCAATATACCCCTTTGGATCATTTGTAGAGTATCTTTGAGTCCACTTAGTTGATTCGTGATGTTGTAGAGGAATTTTGGGAAGCATACTTTGAGTTCTTATGCAATTGGGCTGATCTTTCTTGGTTTGAATATCAGTAAAAAGTTGAGTTAGAGGATTTGAACTCTGATTATGGGTATGAAGATGAAAATTTCTGTAAGGACTCATATGTTGAATTTGAGTACCAGTACGACACTGAAGAAGAGAATTCATATTTCTTTGAAGAAGAGAATACATAATACACTTAAGAGGCGAATTCATTTTTTTTTTAGAATTTGAGTTTTGACTTATATTATGAATTTGAGCCCCAGTATATACCTTTCATTTATCCTTATCTATCATCTATATGTTTTTAATAAAATCATTAATTATCATCATATTATTATGATTTTATTATCTTATATCATGTCTCATTTTCAAATCTAGTTGATTGTGTAAAATTGGGTTTCCTTGCTTGCGAGGAAGGCCATTGAATTCTAGGGATTGGCCTCTACCACGCAATCTACCTCATATTTTACTAATTATAATTTTTTTAATGTCTATGATCTACAGGTATTCTCACAAGAATAGAGCCTATATCATTTCATAGAAGGAGCACAACATCAACATCGACAAACAACATCCATGGGTATCGCTAAACCCCTTCATTATAAGGTTGGTTAAGTTTTATTTTCTTTCTTAGTAAATTAATTTGAAGAGGTAGGATTTATTCTAAAAAACATGGCTAATCAAAAATATTTATTTCTCAGTAACCATATTATTCTTCTTCTTCGATGTCACTCATTGGTACTTTACTCAAATCTTAAATATTATTCATTATGTGTGTTGGTATCCAAATTGACTCTCCCTTGCAAGTTGAGCAACATCAAAGATTTAAAAAGAAGCCTAGAGATAGAAAAATTATCATGTATGTCATTTTATATCCGGGGAGGTGATTCAGCTGGCTCTTTGTCACTTAGATGTTGGAGAAATGGATAATACCATATAAAAGGATTTGATCTATCATCACTACTTTAGTCCATGCCTTTTTCCTAGGGTGAGGAGAATCATTTTCTAACCTTTGTTGCTGAATGAGAATGAAGATATCCTTATTTGCACAAACTTGAAAGAAAACCTTGAGAAAATATGATCAATGCACCACAATTTAACTCTCACGAGTTGTCACTTCTAACAAATGGTGATATTTTCTAAACAGGGTTTAGGTTACTAAAGACATTATGAAATCCTAATTGCTTCTGCATATTTTGGTAGTAGAATTTATTCATTTTTGGACATGCATGGAAAAACATTGTAGTTCAGGTAGGATTCATTGTTTTTGAATAATTTTTGGTGGGAGATTAAGTAGGATAAACTTGATTTTGCAAGATCTTTGAGAACCTTCACAAAAATTGGAAAACTAAATGAAAAAATGCTTCAGAATAGCTAAAATATTCCTTCAACCAGAAGGTGTGCATTAATGGAGGTCCAGATTTGCATGGTTTCACACAATCCCCAAGAATTTAACATGAAGGCTCAAGCTAAATACTAAATTAAACATTAAAGACCCCTGATTCCTCATGCCTAAGATACACTCAAAGGCTTACAGACAATATTTATCAAAAAGATGACAATAAAGTGATTTTAAATTGTTTATCTCATTATAGGATGAAGGCTCTTATCGTAATGAAATCACAAATGCCACTAAACTATCTTAGGGAAAATATCCCATGTGATTCGGAGGGATTTTAACATAAGATTGAAATAGGAAAAAGAAATACTATTTGCAGACATTCTGAAAATAAAGTAGACACAAATTTTCCCAAGATTAACACAAATTAATTCAAATTTGATTAGATTCATCAGTAGGGGAAGGTTTCTTGAACAATCTCAGAGCTTGTCAATGGTTGTACACTTGCAACCAACTTGACATGATCAAATCTAAAACATAAGAGATTAATGGGTTTCTTAGATGGTCTATTAGGAAGATGGGCTTTCTCAAATTTTCTCGTAAGAATTCAACCCCTGACCATTTGCAAGAGTATTCTCATTACATTTATACATTTCACTTGCTCACTCATCCCAAATTTTCCCCCCAAAAAGGAATAATATTCGAGGAATCCTTTGCTTGTAACCAATTTGTCTTAGAAAGTGATGTTTAACAAAATCACACCCGAAAGACGCCAGGTTGAAAAATTATGAACAGATCACATTTCTCAAACCATCAACCATGAATGGGATGCGATGCCACAAATTTTTGATAGTCCTTATAATCATTCTTTTTATTCTTGTCATGTGAGAAATCCCCATGTTTTAATCATTTTCAGGTGTCTCTATATAGCTGGATCTTACAAGCAATCCTTTTTGCCCTCAAGAAAAGACCTTGAGAAATGAGTGACCTCGTATGGATTCCTTATTTTATTGCATCATATAAATGAGTGTCCCTATATGAATTATTCCACATACCTATGTTGTAATTCTGAGTTGGCCAAGTCTAAAGAGGAGTTAGCAGAAACCTCCACGTGTTTCCTTGACGCCACTACAAAGGTGAAGTACAAAGGGAAATTTCCCAAAGAAGCACAAGCCTTCCACATGCCCTGGGCCCAAGACTAATTACCTTTTGGCCTTTAAAAAATTCTTAGTATAAAAGGAGCTAGTGGAATCCTCCATGAGTCTCAATGGCGCACTTTTAATATGGTGCCCAAAAGTGGAGACCCCAAACAAGCACAGGCTCACCATGTGCCTCGGCTTAGAAAAGTTGTTGAAAGAATTTAGGGACCAGCGGAAGGTGCCATGTGCCTAGGGTCTGAGAAAGTTTCCTCATTCGTTGAAAAGTCCAAGAAAGGGTAGAGTGAGCAGAAAATTCCACGTGTCTCCATGGTGCTCTTTCAAAAGTAAAATTCAGGGGCAGGTCCCCAAATAGGCGCGGGCCCTCCACGTGTCTCTTTATCGCACTTCTGATATGGTGACCAAAAGTGTAGAACCTAAAAGAGTAGACTCACCACGTGTCCTAGCCTCGATTTTTTGTTGAAAAAAGTTTAAGGACCACCAGAAGGTGCCACGTGCCTTGGGTCCGAGAAAGTTTCTTCGGTCATTGAAAAATTCTAAGTATGGGAAGGATCCAGCGGAAACCTCCAAGTGTCCTCCTGGTGCTTCTTCAAAATTAAAGTATAGGGGTAGGTCCCCAAACAAGCACGGGCTCTCCATGTGTCCCAGGCCTTAGAATTTTGCTAGTAAAGTTTAAGTATAGAGAGGAGCCAAAAGAAGCCTCTATGTGTCTCCTTGGTACAACTCCAAAGGTCAAACCAAGAGGTGAATTTTCAAATGAGTGCAAGCCCTCCACATGGACAAGACTTGAGTTGAAGTAGACCTTAGAGTTTCAAAATTCCCCACTGAGCTACATCCAATCAGAAAGTACCACGTTTCCACAAATGTTGGGACAAAAATTGATAGGGAGAATAAACCATTACTATGGAAAAATGGAAGGAAGGGAAAAAACCCAAATTTATGCCCAAATTACAAATTCTTTCTCATGGACAGAGGAACAGAAAACAATATTTGGACTTAATGTGATCCTTGACCAAAGGAAATGACTGATAATGGCATCCAAATGAAGAAAAGAGCTATCATGCATCCATTAGGGGAAATAGAAAAATACAAAAGAGCCCGTACACTGAAGAATTTCGAGGGAAAACTAGGGCATGATCAAATCGAGCACCGATAGTGTGCAAGAAAGGAATATGAAAGGGATTACTTCCTTAATGGAGTTTCCTTAAAAAATGATTTTCTTTTGAAATATCATTTTTTTTGTTTTTTGAATAGATTCTCTTTTTTGTATTTTTTTGGCAGAGATCCATTTTGCGAGAACTTGGAAAAATATATCCCCATGGAAATCACCAAAACTATTGATGATAAAAAAATTGGTATGGAGAATTAGGTGTCTCCATTAATGTTCACGGGGTTACGCCACTCTACATTGAATGGTATAACTCCCACTTTTGAATGAAAAATAATCTTATCCTATCTACTGCTATGGGTTGCGCCAAAAGTCTGGAGATCACACAGGGACACTCTATTGAACCTATGACAAGATGCTTGTACGAGGGTAAAAGGGTTGAAATTACAATTATGTAGGGAGGAGGGAAATTAGGAAAGGAAGTTTATTTATGTGAGTAATTCAATTGAAGAGTTCACACCCAATGACCAGATTAGTTTAATCATTCAATACAGAACAAAAATAACCTTATTATAAACGTCAAGCCAAGATAAGATTATGAACATCAAGTTTCAGAGATCTCTTTATGAAGAAAGGAAACAAAATACTTTCTCATTTATTGAGATTAACTAATTTGTATAAATATAGGGATAAAGGAACATATGAAAAAGGGAAATAAATTAAATTTAGGTTTTATTTCTTGTGCATTGATACAAAGTTCAACAAATACAATCGAGAATTGCTACAAAGTGAAAAATTTCAAAATTTAGGATCCTTCGGAATGGAGTATCCATCCCAATTTATAACAATGTTAATTGACCTTTCATCTCTCCCACAACACTCTTCGTATTCCTATTCCACTTATGACTTTTCATTCTCCCATAGAAAAGAAAAAAATAAGTATTTCTCTTACAATTTTGAGAAAATTCTTTTACAATTTAAAATTTATGTCACTTAAGTGAATAGGATGAAATACAACAAATAATCCCAACAAAAAATTAGAAAGGAGAGAGAAGGAAGTGGGAAAAATTGAAAAGGAGAGAGAAAGAGATGTTATAACATACGGATGAAGAACCCTTTGTCTCTGATGAATACTAGCTCTGCTGATGAATCAATGAAGTTCTCCAATGTAATGATGGATTGTGAAACTTTTAACCATGAGAAAAAAACCTCTAGATGATGTACAAACACCTTCAAATGAGTATTTAGAAGCATTGTTGAATGATTTCCTTAATTAACGTGGGCGTTGCTCATGGAGGTCGACTTTGAAGAACTGAGAAATGGAAATTGACCTCTGGTGGCTTCTACTTTATGGCCATACTAATAAACTAACTAGAGTTCTTTAACAAAATTCATTTTGCACATTTTCTCCAAATCTGTGATAATCGTAATTCCTTCTTAGTACCTGATGCACAAACAACCTGGCCCATAGGAGTGTTTAATAACATTGTTGAGATTTATGATGTTGATCCTTAATGGTCTATGAGCGATGCTCATGTTAATTTTTTTTGACATGGCTATGTCCTACTTGACAGAGATTTCCCCTCTAGAAGTACACACCCTATTAGCACAATTAATGAGTACATCACTTAGACAATGAAGGATGTCTCATTCCGTGACATGAAACAATCATTCCAAACCATGGAATACCACCATATATTTTTGAGTGATCGCCATGTTGAATGGGAAATGGAAATAACCTATTCACTTTAAATTGATGTCTTCTGAATCATTTCATATACTTGATAAGGGGGTTTAATATTTTACGTAAATGAGGATTATAACCACTTTTCAACTTTAATCATTTTTCTACTAAACCACCTTCTTAGATGACCCTTGTGCACACTTCTAGTGCTACCTATGAAACTACACTTTTTGATGACTTATCTAAATATAGAAAGATTCTCAATGTTAGAAGGCTTACTATTTTCGATAAGGAAAAGTGGTGTCTTCACTAGAAATCATTTGAATTGTGCATGAAACCAATTCTTTTTGTATATGGGTTCATTTATTTTAGGAATGCAAAACTATTCAAATTTCACTACAAAGATTCGTGTTGTGGTCTGTTAGATATGAGAAGATCTTGTTCATGATTTTAAAATTCATTTCGAGGAAGGAAATAGAGGTTTCTCATCACTGAAAAATACATATTTGAATTCGTGCATTTTATTCTTTCAAATCAATATAGCTTGGATGTAACTTATCAAGTATCCTAGGATTATGTATATAACAATTCTAGGAAAAATGCTGATAAAGATTTGGTAGTGTGTGGAGGTTTGTTAGGGGATATGAGAAAAATGAGCTTATTCGTGAGTTTCATAGAACTTTCATGGATTGAGGAAAAAAAATATTTTCTCATCCTAATAAAATACATATTTCTATCGTGTTTTTTAACACTTTCAAATGAATATAGCATTTGACGATGGAATTTGGATTGAGGGGGGCTAAAATTATGAGATCATAAAATGCTACTAGGAACAACCGTATGTGTAACCAAAGGGAGTCATAAGGGGAGGGTTCCTTTTTCTGCCCCAATTTCCCCCATGTTTTGAGAGAATATTTGAAATAAAATTACCTCAGCTTGGTGTTGCCACTTGTCATGCGTTGGTGCAATGAGAGGGGATCTTGAAAAGTTTGTCAAGGGGGTTAAACTAGGTTGCCAAGGTCACATGGGGTGACCAACATGCCAAAAATAAGAAAGGGAATATTTTTTAGCCCCTCTTGTCCACTTGATTAGGTAAAAAGAAGACAACAAATGGAACCTTAGCCCCATGCTACCACATGGCATTCCAAATTTTGACTATGTATTGAAATGCATACCTTGGGAAAAAACTTGGAAACACCATAACTTGACCTCCTAGATGAATTTTTACACCCTTCTTCATTTTATTTCACATGGAAAATTAATTTTGAGAAGGACGAGATGGGCCCTATTCCTTTATTAGGATTAAAACACCCTCAAAATATCATTTTTTCTTTTGACCACCAGTTGTGTTTGGAAGGAATGTGGTGGATTGAAAAATGCATGGTGCTTTGGATAGATACTATTTCACCACCATGTAGGGAACTAAAAATTATTTCCAATTATATATTTTTTGGAACAAAACTTAGTTATGATATCCTGGAACTAACTCTTGAATTTTAGGTACTCGTTTATGATGCAAGCTCCTTTGATCTTAAAAACCCACTTTTGGTGAATTGGCTCCTAAACTCCCAAAACTTCCCAGAACCTTCCTAAATTACTTGCACAATGATTCCAGCTTTGGAATAAATCCCCACGATAAATATAGGTCTTAAAAAACTCTTTAGTTATTATTTTCTTCTCTTAGAAAGGCTGATGAAAGCCCCTTCTAAGTTTAGTTGAAAACACGCCTTGAGAGATACTTCTCCAAAGGCACACGAATGATGTTGTTTTTCCTAAGTAACATAGGGGAATGATGATACTAACAAGTGGACCAATGTAATGATATGATAGGAATTTACACAAATGGGTAGGTTAACCTAGGGGGTGTGTTGAGAGGTATGACATGGAAAAACTTTCAACAGTCGGGTATGGTTGTCTTGTTTTCAACTGAATTTTACATATGCAAAAACATAGGAGAAAAACTCTACAGGGTAAACAATTCAGATCAGCATCAATTCCTCCGTTTGGGCCACAACCTCATAGTCATATCACATGCACTCTAAATGATGTGGGCATACAGTAGGATAATCAGTTACCCCATGCAACAACACATGCTTTCATAGTATAGAATCAACATATACTACAATTTAAGAAATGACCCATAATCTTACTTGGGTCCTTAGTTTAGAATAGACTCTAACACCCTGATATAAACACTAGTGCCTAAGCGCTCCCTAAATCTCTTAGGAACCTATGTCTTGAAGGAAGATATAACTACTTTCTCATATCAACACAATTTTCAATAGTTCATAGATCAGTTTTTATAGTACAAGCACACTCCAGCAATCACATTGCATTCTTTCTCCATTTTTACATAGAACAAATATGGAACTACTATCATAGAAATTGGAACTCAACACGGATCACACCATCTATAGTGGTGCATAAATTTGGGAAGTAGTCATGGAAAGATAGTAAAATTAGACCTCTCTCCCCAACACTCTTCTACCGTGGCGTTAGATCACCCAACAACTCACACTTGGAGTTATATTTCCCAAAAACTCGCACTTGGCTTGAGATATCCAAAAAAAATCCCTCTTCTACAACATTTTAAATAAATTTTCTATCTTTTAACTCATTGTAGATCAGGTACACACTTTACTTCTACTGATTTTACAAACATTTTCATACTTTTACATACTTGTATAGAGTTTTCATAATACATGGCTTTGACTCCTCTTTCACTTTTATTTTTCAGGTCCGTATTTAATACGAAAAAAACATCCCCATATCAAGCTCAACAATAAGTACAACATGGTACAACACAATACACTTCACTCATAGGGTCAGTTCCTCTTTCTTAGCTTCCACACTTCATTTGTGTCACTTCAAGCTTTCACTTGTCTCCTTGGCACATTATCACCATCAAAATCTACATAGTTATCAGGTATGTATCTCTTATCTACATTATGTTATTGGTTATTCACTCAACAACATAAAGTAGGGGACAATGTAGACACAAAATCACACACTTGCGTACATTTCTAGGTCCTAAAAGCATACATGCATTCATAGGATTCCTAAGAAAGAAAACTAGTAATTGAAACCTATCTTTGGCCTCTTTTATTCGTTTCTTGACTTCTTTCTATCCTTTTACACCCTATAAACTAGTCGGGACTTCATTTCCTTATCTTTTATGAATCTAGATACTAGTGCCCAGACAGGACACCATCCCCCAAGAGACCTTGTCCTTCTGGGCACCCCAGACCCTTTTCTATCTTATTTTCTTATGGATTTGCCTTCCAATTTTTAATTAAAAAAATCATCCAAGGGACTCATATAAATACAAAATTATGTGACCAAAATAAATGACCAAGATCGAAGCATCTATTTGATTAACTAAAATGAACTAAAAGTGGGGAAGGTAGTGGATCATGATTAATCTAAATAGGAGGAATAAAACGATATAAATGAACTAAAAAAGTATCAAGTAACAACAAACTAAAGTGCTAGAATAATGTAAAGTAATTACATAATGAGATCAAGTGGAAATAAAATCCTAAAATGCAAGAGAAGAGTAAGAAAAGGAATTATCTAATTGTAGATGACTGTCGTGAATTATCACAGCTATGGTAGAGAAACTAGAAGTGCACAAAAACCCTCAAGGACCCTGTAGAGGGTAGATTTGAACTATCTGAGATGACACAAGCACTGGAAATGTACTGGGGTGCCCTAGGGCACCATGTTTTACAATATAGGCACTTGGAATGGTGTAAATGCTCAAAAACAGTAAATGATATGGTCGCGAGTTGATTCTGAAGCCTCTCTATCTTTCACACTGGATTTATTAGATGAACTAAATAGTGACCTGTAATTCAAGGAGAAGTACCAAACCCTATAAAAATAAAATATGCATGTGAATAGATCGGAATGACCTCAACCGCAAAAATAGTGGAATTATCACTAAGCATTGCAGTACATTACAAACCCTTATGTATCTCTCCTGTGTGTGCACGTGCGCATGCGCGCACGTATCTCTCTCTCTCTCTCTCTCTCTCTCTCTCTCTGTTTGTGTGTGTGTGTAGTTTGTGCCCTAGGTGCTCTCGTTTTAGTCACACTTTCTGAAGTAGTAAGAAATAGTAGGTATAGAAATGTAAGTAGCATGTATGTATGAAATAGAATGGAATCCCTCCCCATATATAATGGGTGTGATATAAATCTCCTAGATTGAGTGAATGGCACTATGTGGATGCAAGTGATGCAATGGATGCATCCCTAGATGGAGTGATAGTAGTGATAAGATGTAAATGAACTAAGACCCTTATTATGGTCTTATAACTTTATATTTATAGGGTTCTCAAGCTTAATTTTGGAATTAATCCTGATAAGGTCGACCGAGAAGAAGATAAGGATGACCAAAGCTAGAAGTGATCCAAAAATAAGTGGAAGAGGTTGTGCATAGATTGGGGAACCTAGAATAGGACCAGGGCACCCCGAGGCACCCCAATATAGGCTGGGGCACCATAATTTAGAGCTAGAATGTCAGGGAACTCAGAAAATGGGTTGATAATTTTTTGGAAATGTGCGAGAAAGATGAAATAAAATAGAAGGAAAAGGTGGGAAAAGGTGGGATTAAGTAGTACTTTAACCACTCGAGAACCTCCTAATTAGTAGTATAAGAACGAGCTAAAAATTATCTAATGTGGAATATTTGTCCAAAATTACCCCTACTTTAGTTTGGTGATCGGAAATCTCGGTAACATAAAGTAGATAGAGATGCATACCTGATAACCATGTAGAGTGTAGAAGAAGACATGCCCATGGACTAGACTCAAGTGTGGAATGACAAAAGAAAAATATGTAGGAGCGTGGATTCTAAAGATGAAAATTTTGAGAAACTGATGAGAGTGAACCTAGGGCAGAACACATGTGTAGTTGTTGCTATGTGTATGTACCTACATGGTTAGTATGGAAAGTACATGTAGCGGTGCATTATCATTGTCGTTGTCATTTTCATTGTTTTTATTTTTGTTGTTTATCCCAAATTTGACTACGTGTTTCTCATATGGTGGACCTGCAAGGAGAAAATTATTAAGTAGTAAAATATGTATGTATGTAAAAATGTTGTGTAAATTATACAAATGTAAAATATGCTAGAATAGAAAGCATAAATGGAAAAATGGAACATACACATCTGATCCATGTCAAGAAAAAGGGTGTAGAAGGATATCATGTATCATCACGAGTTTTTTTGGAGTGATCTCATGCCCCCCTGGCTGAAGAAGTGTAGGGAGGAAATGATCTGTGTCCTCCAACTCTAACCACTTCAAATACAATTTGTTGAAGATATCTATGTATTGCACTATTTTTTTGGGTGATCGTATGCCACTAGAGGGAGAGGTAGAGAGGCCACCCACAATAACCCCTGAGCCTTTACCTGCTCCGCATAATTACCGAAGAACACCACGTCCTATTATGGCCATTATATATGGAGTTCATAGTCTGGTCTTAACTCACTCACTATGTCTAAACCAGTGTAAATACACTGTGTTAGTATAAAACCCACAATGATCCCCCCCTCTTTTGGGGTGTATGCGATGACCCTGGAAGGGGAATGCGTTCCCAAAATAGAACCAACCGCACTCTGACCTGTAACCAACTCATCCCTACACGGAGGGAAGGGAAAGGGCTTGGTAGATACCAAGGAATGTAAAAATGGGTATGACTAGCCAAAACAAGTGTTATTCTGCAAGAACATGCATGTAATCAGTTTAAAAATGCAAACATGTTAGAAAACCTACCGAACACGATAGTGTAAACATGTAAGAAATAACAACAGGATTACACAAAGTGGGTTATAAACAAGGGACATCACCCATAATGTTGCAAGACATTGAATACCATCATGGTCACAAAAAATATTAAAGTGTCCACACAAGGAAGGGAAACATACCACAAATAAAGGCAAACAAAGAAGACAAGTAGAAATAAAAGTATTCATGGAACATGTAATCCTACAAAATAAGTGTTATACATGGAACACATGTTAACATGTTAGAGTGATAACTGATATGTCAAAATGTGTATGAGCAAGTATTAAAATATTATAAGTACAAAATGAAACAATAACACTTGTATAAGTCGAATGCGGATGCCCCCAACGACCAGTATAGTAAGGGTAGAATGCGAGCATCTGTTCCGTGTGTAAATGTCTTGTATCTACGATCATACTTAAAAAAGTGCTGAGCAAAATTGTGTGTATGATAATAAAATATAAGAAATCAAGCTCACATGTGTAGTAAAGTGATCATGAAAAACACTAGTAAGAAAAAGAAAATTCTTCTAAGACAATGTAGTACACAATGGAATTATGGAATTGAATGCAAGATGGAATCATAGGAGCAAAGTGCCCCCCCCCCCCCCCCCCCCCCAATTGGATGGAAGTATATGAAGAAATGTTTTTTATTTCTTCCTCAAAAATCTAGAATGAACTGTAAACAAGAGTGCATCATCGGGAAATGGTCGAGTAGTGATTATTGTGTGTAGCACACAACCATGAGTGTTTATATGTAGTTGTGATGAGATGTGAAATGGGGAAAATATGTGCGTAGGCCCTATAGTGTAAGAGTATACATCAACTTTGTTGAATGGAGGAGTGAAAATTTATCCCTATGTGATGAGTTATCATATAACGTGTGTCACTATGAGATGGGAGAATGGGCAATGGTAATGTAGTATTAAGCATAAGCCACTATGCGATGAGTAAGTAGGGGTGGTGATTTATCCCTAAGTGTATACCACTAGGTGATGAATATGATGAAGGATGAGGTGATAGAATAATGTAGGATGATATCTGGTTATGATGAAGAGAGTGGTAATTTAGCCTAAGGTGTATACCACTATGTGATGATTAGGATGAATAATGATGTAATAGAATCAATTATAATGGGATAATAGAATATGGGATGATAAAATGTAAGATGAGAATGGAAAATTGATGAAGGGAGTGGTGATTTAACCTAAGGTGTATACCAATACGATAAGTGATGACAAAATGAGATAGAGTATATGGTTAAGTTGATGAAAGAATAATTGATAATGATGAAAGGAGTGGCGATTTAAACTAAGGTGTATACCACTACGTAATGTGATGATAGAAGTAGGTGATGATATAGCCTAGATCATCGGTTACTCTTCTGATGATTGTGATATGATGAAATATTGAACATATAGGTAAGTTCCATTTGATTGGTAAACCCTCAGTAGTCGAGTATGGATTGAGGAACTAAAGCACGTCACACGGTGGTGAGTGTAGCACATAGAACAATGTAGTGTAGGTGATTGATAGGTGAATAGGGTTTGTAGATGCATAGTAGAATGTACAAAGTGTGATGATAGGTGTAGATAGATTAGGAAGTGATGATAGGTAAATCTAGGCCCATGGATAAACTGACCTAATGTAAATATAGAATACATTGATGGAATATAAAAATAGACTCATATATGATGATGATTAGTGTAGTGTGTATGAGATAGATGGTATAAGGAGTAGTAGATGGTGTATAGGATAATGTATGGTCTGTGATGTGTGGGATTCAGTGTAGTGGTAATCCCTCAATAGTATAATGTGAACCAAAACACAAGAGTGTGTCATTAGGTAACCAGGGTGCTATGACGTGCAAGACAAGATGTCTGATGGAAATAATGATGATGTAGATAAAATGTGTAATGACATACTATAAAAGTATGTTAGAATATAAGAGGGATGAGGGAATATGGTGTGTTATCACTCTAGAGTGATTTGAAAGGAGAGATTAACCAATAAGGATGAAGGAGTGATGTTATCTAATTTTTTCCCTCGGGTAAAATTTGATTAAACATGACCTTGCACAAGAGGAAATGGAGAGGTTTTTTCAGTCATGCAAGTTCACATTTCAATCCCAAAAATTAGGTTGTAGGTAGGCTTGACAATGGAAATGCAAGGTCAAAAAATGAATGGCCAAGGGAACATAAAAGGAAATTAGAGCTCAAGTGGAATAATGGAGAGAGGCTTGAAGTTTTCAGACTTCAAATTTTCAGTATTTCAAAGACAAGGTAGTAATTTTTTTGAAAAAATTCTAAAATTTCAGACTTTCAGGTTTCTTGAGTTTCAGAGATACGGAGTTTGATGTTTTGGAGTCTTAAGTGAAAAATCAAGAAAAGTGACCAAAAATGTTTGAAATCCCAAAATTCTGAAACCCGAAAGGGTTCAGATTTTTGAAGTCAATGTAGGTTTCTAGATCAACCCATAGGTAGTTTTGGGTTTTAAAGTTTCATACTTTTAGATTTTGGAGTTTCAGAACTCTCGAGCGGGATCAAGCGATGAACAAAGAAAAATTTCCGTAGTCAAAAGTTGTGAAATTCCTAAAGTCTGAAATTTATGATTTTCAAGTTTTAGAATTTCAGAGGTTTAGGTTTCAGTGTTTTGGAAGTCTCAAGTAGAATTAGCAGATGAACGATAACTATATATCCGAAATTGAAATTTATGAAATTATGAATTTTTAGGATTTCAAAGGTTGTATGCATTTCAAACTGCAAAAAAGGAAGATAAAGAACTCACATTTTGTATAATGACACCCCAACCTTCATATGGCCATAAATTTTGACTGGGAGCTCAGATTTGCACAATAAAGGACTTTTTTGGAAATCTTAATTTAAGTGAGAATAAGTTATTCAAAATTAAGAAATACAGTCTGCCATTTTTTAGGGTGATAGGCTTCTCACCTACCAAAATAATGAAGTATGGGCTTCCTTTCTTGCCCAACAAGGAATAGTACATAGAGGTATGGGTTTTATCATGGCACCCATCACTGTTGAAGGTGAATTCAATGCATTCTAGGGTAGTTAAAGTATGATTTTTAAAGCCTTCTATCTCTCTCTCTCTCATTCTTCCTATATATTGTAACGAGGGGCATTTTTCAAAAGGTTGGATAGTTTGTATTTGCACCCTCCCTTCTTCTCTTGTTTGTATGTTTATTTGTGGAGTTAAAACCTCCCATCAAAACTATAATGCAAATCTTGCCTCTTGGCCATTATAGTGTACTGTATCAAATTTTTTGAGAAATAATACATGTGTGTGGATGATTTTCAACCTTCTCTTATGTTCATTGCACCTCTCTGATATCTTATTGCAATCTTGGTTATCTGTGTATGGTGGTTGTATTACATCTCAATGGTTTGTGTTTAATGGTAAAGAAAGTGTTCAACATTCCTTTGGTGTGCATCAGGTTTGTTTAGTTTAGGTTTATTTTCTTACATCTTCTTAACCCTGTCTCTTTGGAAAGTTAGAGTAGGTTTTAGAGTAGATCCTCTAGAATTTGGATGTGTGCATCAGAATAGAGGAATAGGAATCGAACTTCATCCGGAGAGCTTTTCCGATTGCATATTCCCACACTTTGGGAAAATCTCCATGTTATGCAAGCACACTGAGAGTTTCAACCCATTGAGTTGTAGACATTCATGGGTACTGTGATTACACATTAACAACTGACATGCCTCAACCCATGGTGGCGAGGATGGAAACGTAAAACCATGGTCTAATATTAGTGGGATGTAGGAGAGATGGTTTTATGGTGAATTAATTCTATACACGTGTGAGGTATGAATATAGTTTGAATGTTGTGGTCTACATAAAGGTGCTAGTGAGGGAGATTGTGGCAATATCATGCATGAAGAATAAGCAAACATGCATGGAGTAAAGCGAGGTGGGGACTGATTTCATAATGCAGTGATTGTCTGAGGGGGAGGCCAATGTTGGTGGATAGGACTGGTGGAATGGGTGAGCCATGTTTGCGGCATTCAAATAGGTGAACTATGATTAGATGGTGTTATAATCAACATAGAATGAGATCAGTTTTGGGGAGGTGGATAAAACATGATAAGGTTTATAACAAGAGACTAGTAGTAGAGTGGAAGGAGGAATTCCATTAATAGAGATAACTTGGTTGTCATAAATAAACTTAAGTTGCAAGTGGTTGATGGAAACAATAGCGTGTGATTTTTAAATCCAATTTAATCCGAGAAGTAGGTCACACTAGTTAGAGGTTTGATTAATGAGGCAAGGGATGAGAAGAGTAAGAGGATTGATGGTGATAGGAAACTTGGAAACACCATAGGGTATTTTGAATGGGAAGTTAATTTGCGATGGAGGTTAGCCAATAGAACGTAAGAAAGAAACAGAACATGTACTAATAGGGGAAGATGGATCAAAATTATTTTTGTTCAAAGGGGATGAAGCAATAGACGCATGCATGTATAAATGTTCGGATACAAAGGTAGCATGGTAGTCAGTGTTAGGAAAATAAATAACCAGTGAGATCGCATCTGCGCTGAAAAATAGGAATTTAAGTGCGCCCACATCTGGAGGGGGTGTGGTGGGGTAAGTATGATTATTTGAATATTTCGTGTTCTTTTTAACACATTGGTTGGATTATTTTTTTTAAAAAATTACATTACCCTTATCCTTACTGGGAGAAGAGTTAGCAGGTTCTAGAAATTCTAGTTGGTCCTTATCAATGAAATCTTGGATAATGGCATGGAGTTTCATACAACACTTAGTAGAGTATCCTACATAGCGATGATAATCACAATGTAATATTTTATTATAGTAACATCCTTTGGGTTGTGATGGGTCTAACTCGAGTGGTGGAAGAAGGGTGATGAGGTTTCTATGAAGAAGTTTTTGTAATATATTTTTTGGCACTATAGGGAGATTAGTGAATGTATGCCTAGGAGGTTGATATGAAAATTCCTTAGAAGAGGTAATTTAATTGACAGTTAGTTTAGTATTGATGGGTTTAGATGTAGAGGGTTTAAATAAGGTCTTAACTTGGAAATGAGAAGAGGATGAGTGTTGGTTTTGATTATTGATTTTGCTAGTAGACATGAACTTGGATTCACATAGCTTAAGGGTATAAAAAATTTGATCAAAGGAAGAAAAGGTCTCAAATATAACACTTTCAGAGAGGGGCAGTAGAATATTTTGTATGAATACGTCTTGTAGTTCAACGTCTATGAGGACATTAGTAATTTTTTCTATATTTTTCTTATATTATAATACGTAGTTGAAAATTTCTCATTGGACCCTTGCTTAAGTTGTGCTACCTGGGAGTAGGATACCTTAGAGATGATCTTGATGGAGAAGTGTGTGAGAAACACATATGCTAAATGGGTGAGGGAAGCGATAGAATGAACTTCTAGATCCTAAAACCATTGCATAGTGTAGTCATGCAGGCTATGAGGAAATATCTTAGTGAGGAAGATGTGATCATCCAAAAAAAATAGACACACATCATAAAAGGCTGGAAGATACTCCTGGGGGTCACCGTGTCTATTTCAAATGGGAAATTTAGGAGTGAAAAAATTAGGATGTAAAGGATATGTGGAAATGATATGAGTGATTGGAGTTTGTAACAATAAGGTAGAATCTAGAGATGGAAAAATAGTGACTTGTTATAATTTTCGTATTTGGGCCTGGACTTCGTGATAAATAGAGTCTAAATATTTATTGGCGGCCAAGGAGGATTCTCATTGATGTGAATCCAAATGAGGAGTAAAGTGATTTGTAGGAGTGGGGATGGAAAAAGGAAAAATAGAGATAGGCAAAAGTGTAGATGGAAGGGGTTGGGTAGATATAAAAGTGGATGGAGAAACAGAAGTGTTGAGCTCAGCTATGTTGGTCGCTTCTTTGCGAGCTATATACAAATATAAATCTAAATCCTGCGGATGTTCGGCAAGATGATTGTTGACAACCTTAAGGTGGGTTTCAATAAATTACTCGGGAGGATAAGCCATGGTGAACGGATGCAATAATCCTAGAAGGTGCTATAAAGAAATGTGGGGTTCACCAAAGTGATTAACAAAAATGAACCAAAAGGGGGTGAAATAGTGGATCCTAGTTAATCTAAATAGGAGGACTAAAACGATTTAAATGAACTGAAGTAGTAATAAGTAGAAAAAAATAATATGGTAGATTAATGTAAATTAAGCTCACAAATAAATCTAGTGGAAATAAAACCCTAATATGCAAGAAAAGATTAAGAAAAGGACTCAGTTGATTCTAGATGACTGTTGTGAGTTGTTGCAGGTCTGGGTAGAGAAACTGGAAGTGTAGAAGAACCTTCAGGGACCCTGCAAAAGGTAGATTTGGAATGTCTGAGATGACACAGGTGCTTAGGAGTGTATTGGGGCACCTCAGTGTGCCCTTGTCTGTAATATGGGAAATCAAAATGGTGTAAATTATCAAAATCTGCAGCTTATATGGTCATAAGTTGATTCTAAAGGCTTTATGTCTGTCATGTTGGATTCATTGGATGAATTGAATAATGACCCGTGATGTAAGGAGAAATACAAAACCCTAGAAAAATAAAAGATGCATATGAATGGGTCAGACTTACCTCAGCGACAAAAATAGTGGACTTATCACTGAGTGTTGCACTACATTATAGACCATGATGTAATTTTAGTGAGTATGTGTGTGTTCATGTTGTGCCCTAGGTTATCTCGTGCCAATAATACTTTGTGAAGTAATGATAAATAGTAGCTGTAGCAACTTAAGCAGTGTGTGTGCATGGAATAGAATGGAATCCCTCCACCTATTCAATGTGTGAGATGTAGATATCCTATGTTGAGTGCATCAGACTATGTGGATGAAAGTGATGTAATGGATATAGCCCTACATGGAGTAATAATAGTGATAAGATGCAAATGACCTAGGACCCTTGTTATGGCTTTATAACTTTATATTTATAGGGTTCTCAAGCTTAATTTCACAATTAATCCTTAAAAGGCTGACTGAAAAGAATATAAGGAAGACCAATAGTGAGAAGTGACCCAAAAATAAGTGAAAGAGGTTGTACATAGACTGGGACACCTGAAATGGGACCAAGGCATTTGGGGCACCCCACGACAGGCTAGGGAACACTAATTTATGGCTAGAATTTCGAGGAAGTTAGAAAATTGGTTGATAAGTATTGGGAAATGTGAAAGAAAGATGAAATAAAAGAGACTAAAAAAGTGGCCAAAAAGTGGGATTAATTAGTACTTTAACCACTTGAGAACCTTTTAAATAGTAGTATAAGACCAGGATAAATATTGTCTAATGTGTAATAGTTTTGTCTACACTATTATCATAACCTAATGTTGCATCGAAAGGCATAAAAAAGCATCAAATACATCCATCGAGCACTCATACAAGGGAATAGGGAGTGAATTTTCTACATACTCTTTGTAGGAAGGGGAAGTTCATTTTTCTTTCTGGAAATATATTTGCATTGGTACATCTATCTATTGTTAGGTTAATTATTTACCTAATATTATTAATTATGCATTATATAATAAACTATTTAATAAATGTTGTTATATGGTTATATTTATTCATAACCATCTAATTTTATTTATGTATGCATACGGGTGTACTTATATTGCTTTAACAGTATATTTGTAATTATTAATTTGTGCTTCCCATATGTTATTGGAAGTTTATGTAATTTGGAATATGGTTGCGCCTGTGCAACTTAGTTTCTTGTTTGTATTTGGTTGTGAAATATCTATAAATATTGCAGCCCATTTTTTGTAATGTTGGTTGTTTGAGTTTAATAAATATAATCAGGCTTCTGCCCCTATTGCTCAATCTACATTTGGTACCAGAGTGAGAATCTAGACCTGTGAATGAGTGGAAAGTGAGAGCAGCAGAGATAGTGAAGATTGGAGAAGAGTATGCAGCAATAGAGAGCCTATCCAGCCTCCTGCAACCTCCTAGCCTCATCCCTGCCTCCCCACATCCCACTGTTCATTCCAGGTGTTTGGAACGTAATTTTTTTTTGCACTAGTGCACCTAACACTAGGAAAAATTTGCTGCAGGTATATATATATAAAAATAAAATAATAATAGTAATTTTTCCCCATCCAGAGGTTTTACCTCTAATATTATAGGAGTTTTTTGTTACTACTACATTCTAAAGTCTGTTACATTTAGAGGTGACTGTCGAATTTGGAGGTGTCTTCCACCCATCAAGCTAGGTTTTTAATTGAAGGTGTGTGGCTTATACAAAGCCGACCTATTCTTTATTAGGCCGAGCTTCCTTTGGAACAGGTCGAACCTTATTTACTACACGGTCAGGTCAATTTTTTTTTAGATTGGCGAGTACTCCTTATAGAGCTAAACAATAGTGTTTGAGCCATGAGTGACCTCTCGTGTCCATTCTCACATTTGCAAAAGCCAGAGGAGATATCAAAATTATCTGCACAGGCATCAAAATTAAACTGAAGTCTATGTTCTTTGATCTGCTTTGGCATTTTTAAGAGGACATCTCCACATAAAGGATCTGCTCAAACAAACAAAAAATTGTGGAAACTATTAAAAAAAGTGGCTATTGCTTCTCCTTGCATATTACCTGTAACCACACACAAAGGAACATCAGTTAGATCACACCAATAATTAAAAAAAAATGGTGGAAGATCAAATACAAAAACAAGCGACGGTAGACATAGCAAACAAAAAAATCAAGGCTATAAAGCGGTGAAGGAAAGTTTTTAGATCCATTTTTTATGCAAATGGAGCACTAATCTGCCTCAATCCTTAGCCATGTGGAGTCTCTGCTAGGTCGCTTTTTACAAAGGTAAGTCATTTTTTCATATACTTCAAATATAATATGCTGCGTTTTATATTCAAACAAGCCTAAGCGGCCAAGGTGGATAGAATAAACGACTTAGATGTGGGAGGTTTGGGGTTCAAATCCCACCTCAAAATTGCATTTTTGAATTTGGCAGAACCGTTACCTTTAGCAGAAATTATAAATTTAGTTATAACTAACTAAATTTAGCGAAGAAATCCCTAATTTAGTGTAAAAAAAAAAATCTCCCATCCATGCCATTTTCCTCATTTTGGGCAACTTTTTCTAAAAGGGGGATATCTAAAAATTTCATTTTTATCTGTTTTTTTTGCAATTCTTTGCATTTTCATTCGTATTGGGCTCAGAAGGCCACCAGGGCCCGCAAAACAAATTTTTTTTGCCTGCCATTCAAATTTTTCCAGATTTTTGAATGTAATTTGTATACTGCATTATATTGTACTAATTTGTAGGTTGCCATAGTTAATTGCAAACTTTGTAAATGCTCTGAAAATAAAATAATTGTAATACAAAACAATATACAATTGGTTCTATAACACTCATGAGATCCTAGATCTCATTCGCAACGTTCAGTATATATGGTGCCTCTTGAAAGCATTGACAGGTAAACTCATCATGAATACTACTACACTTAACACCTAATATAGCTGCAACAATGTCATCTGGGCATCGAGCCTTTAAATCGATGGGGAGTAATAAGGTCACAGTGCACACACTATGAACCATCCCATCTATCTGTGAATGATTGCACGACATAAATCCAGACTGAGAAATTATCCAAGTATATAGCAAAGTTACACGTGCGTATGAGGATATTTCTTTGAGCCGGTGTGAATAATCACACAGACCCCATCAGTAATGTCTTGGTAGCACATATTGAATTTTTTCACGTACCGCTGGGTATATAGAAATGGTGAGCTTCTTCCACATACCATCGGGTATATCAGAAGGGAGCGTATAAAGAAAGGTTCGGTATATTAGACTGACGGTATATAGATTGGGAGACCTAATACTTGGCGTGATAAGAGCCAAACCCTATCAGTGATCTCTACAAAATGGGCACCAATGCCCCCAAATTTTTTCTTCCGGATTCACAATTGCTCAAAAGAAACAACTCTGCTGCATGGAAGACTAAAATCAAGACATGGATTGAGTTTGAATAAATTTGACCTGTTGTGAATGGTACTCTGACCAGATCAGCAACTGATACAACACAACAATGGCAATTCGATAAGGCAGATCAGAAGGCCAAACTCATCATCTTGTTTGGAGTGTCTGATGATGTGCAACCCCACATTCAAGATGCAAAAATAGTGGAAGAAGCGTGGGATAAATTGAGCACAGTATATGAGGCCAAGAACAAGAATGTTATACTCAATTTGCAGAGTCAGTTACATACACTGATGTTTAAGTAGAATGAGAAAATTGAAGCTTTCTTAAGAAGAGTTATAGAATTTTATGCTTCACTTCTAGCCCTGGGAGAACCGGTCATAGATGATTCTCTCGTTCCCATTGTTCTGAGAGCACTCCCCTCTTCTTACCACATTTTTGTCATAATAATAAACATGTCAGATACGATAGTTGGTTTTGACAAACTGGTAAACTTATTGCAACAAGAGGAAGCAATACACAATATGGATGATGAAGAGGAGTAGGAATTGTCTTCACATCAAAAATGGAAAGGATAAGGTAAAGGAAAACCTAATTGCTATAAAAAATCCCAAAATCAAAATCAGTATCAAGGGGAAAGACAACAAAAGAAGCAATGTCCAATCTACAAAAGAGGACATAACCTACAAGATTGTTGGTACAATAACTATAAGAAAGGTTCATCCAGCAACAATGGACCTCAACAACAACAATATTACAAGGGACATTCTAACAACAATCACGGGAAGAAAAAAGGAGAACTGGAAAAGAAGACCCCACCAGTAAGGTAATATTGCTGAGCAACAAGAACAGTTAGACAATGAAGACTTCTTGTTCACTGCTCGATCAAGTGAACCATCCACGTCATCTAGTGAGGTCTGGTATGTTGATGCAAGAGCCACTCGACACATTACCAACAACAGAGACTAGTTTATTTAAATGAGGGACACGCCATCGAAAAATCATATTTCGTTGGGAGATGATTCTTCATATATAATTCAGGGGATTGGAAACATTTCTCTACCTCTTGGTTCATGCAAATGTAGACTATCATATGTCCTGTATGTCCTTGGGTTGACAAATAATCTACTTTCAGTCAGTAAACTCCTAGATCCCAACCTAAAAATTGACTTTGATAGTCAATCCGAAAAGAAAACGTGCTTGATTTGAGATAAATCAAGAGGCTCGAAAATAATTACAAAAGCCTCCAATGTGGGACACATGTTCGAACTTGATTTTGTTCACATAGACAATCAAGCACTTGTGGCTAAGAACTCCACCTCAGCATAGTTGTGGCATCAGAGATTTGGTCATGTAAGTTTCAAAGATCTTGAAACAATTCACTGGTGTAATATGGTACACGGGATATCATCTCTTCAAAAGGATATAGACAGGTGTCCTCACTACCTAGTAAGAAAACAACACAGAGGTTCATTCCAGAGGAGTACATTTCAAGCTCATGATAAAATTGACCTAGTTCATACCGATATTTGTATTCCGATGTAGCCAAGTCATTTTGGGTTCCACTACTTCATGCTTTGTGTTGACGACTATTCGAGCAAAATGTGGATTTTCTATCTTTGCAAGAAAAGTGAAGCGTTTGACACCTTCAAAAAGTAAAAAGTAGCGGTTGAGAAAGAAAATGGTCATCACATCGAAACTCTCCACTTAGATCGAGGGGGGGAATTCACCAGTGATGAGTTCAAAGACTACCTACAAACTCACGGGATTCAGCAAAAAATTCCTCCTCCACACACACCGTAGTAAAATAGTGTTGTTGAGAGAAGAAATTTTACTATCATGGAAATGGTGCGATGCATGATCGATGATTTGAAACTTACAAAGACATTCTGGGTAGAAATAGTAAAGACAACAGTGTATTTGTTAAATAAAAAACCCACAATAACTCTTGATGGAATAACACCACAAGAAGCATGGTCAAAAATGAAACCATCTATTGCACACCTTAGAGTATTCTAGTGCAAAGCAAGCATGCACATACCCAAACAGAACAGAAAGAAATTGGACATGAAGTCACAGAAACTCATCTTCATTGGGTATAGTGAAGAGACTCTTGGGTATAGATTAATGGATCCTAAGACTAGAAAAGTCTACACCAGTAGAGATGTTGAGTTTTTCAAGAAGAAGGAAGTAAAGACTGCTCCTCTAGAATCACAAGATGTAGATTTTTCACCTGTTGTAAAAATTGAAGCTGATGTTCCCTCAGAAGATGAAATTAATGATGGGGATGATGTTGTTGATCGGATAGAACCATGACCCATGGGAATATTTTAGCGTATGCCTAAATGGTGTACAAGTACATTACGAGATGCAAGAATGGATTCTCCACCGACATCCATCCCTAGACCATGGACTCGAAGTAAAGCAAGAGAAGAACTTAAATTTGCTTTTATGCGTAGAGGTATTGAATCAGATGAGCCCTATAAAGTCTAGGAAGCCCTACAGTCAAAATCTTGAAAAGATGCCATGGATTCTAAATATCAATCAGTGATGAAGAATAACACTTTGTAGCTTGTTGATCTTCCACCAGGGAAGAAATGCATTGGATGTAGATGGATATTTAAAACCAAGTACAAAGTAGGTGGGACAGTGGACAAGTATAAATCGAGACTTGTAGCAAAGGGGTGTGCACAAAAAGAATGCATTGACTATGAGGAGACATTTTCTCCCACATCTAAGATCAAAATGATCAGGATGATCTTTTCTCTAGCTGCACAGTTTGGATGGAAAGTCCACTAAATGGATGTAAAAAATGCCTTCCTAAATGGAGATTTACAAGAAGAAGTCTATATGACTCAACCTGAGGGATATGTAGTACTTGGTCAAGAAACAAAGGTATACAGACACAAGAAATCTCTGTATGGCCTCAAATAGGCACCCCGAACTTGGTACATCAAAATTTATGAGCATCTCCTATAACACGGATTTGTTAGAAATCCATATAATCCCAATCTCTACCTCAAAAAGAAAGGGGGGAGACGATGATTGTTTTTGTCTATGTCGATGATCTAGTCATCATTGGCAGTTTAGTGAAGATGATTGATGTAATGAAGAAAGATCTTAATCAATCATTCAACATGACTGATCTCAGGTTGATGCATTACTATCTTGGATTGGAAGTATGACAGGAAGAGAATCACATTTTTTTTTCTCAAATGAAATATACCAAGACTACGCTTGAGAAGTTTAGGATGATGGATTAGACACCAATTGTTACACCCATGGAGAACAAATTGCAGTTATCTCATTCAGATCCATCTCCTGAGGTAAATGCCACTCTCTATCGGTAGCTGATTGGGAGTCTCATTTACCTGACCTACGCTAGACAAGATATCAACTTTGAAGTGAGCTATCTATCCAAGTTCATACAGGAACCTAAAATATTTCATTGGAAAGCAGCAAGGCACATTTTAAGATATCTCAAAGGATCAGTGGATCTTGGTCTAGAATATAAAAAGAACGACAACTTCTTCTTGGCTGGATATTCGGATTCAGATCATGCAGGTAACATTGATGATAGAAAATCCACTTCTGGATTTGTATTCTTTATGGGATCTAGACCAATATCATGGGGAAGTAAGAAACAACACTTTGTTTCTATCTCTTCCACAGAAGCTAAGTATCGTTCTATAGGAGAAGTTGTCTGTGAAGCGATTTGGCTACGTCACATACTAGAAGGACTTGGAATTCCACAAGACAAACTGACCACCTTGTATGTTGACAATGAAGGTGTTCTCAAACTTGTTTGCAATCCAATGTTTTATGAGAGAACAAAGCACATTGAGGTTCAGGTTCATTTCATACACGAGCATGTGATGAAGCGCAACATCCAGCTTCAATTTTTTCCAACAACTGAATAACGAGAAAATATCTTCACAAAGTCACTTGCACGTGACAAGTTCGAGTTGTTTAGAGAGTTCCTCTCCACATCCCTTGAGACAATGCAAAATTAACGGGGGGAATGTTAGGTTAATTATGTACCTAATATTATTAATTATGCATTATATGATAAATTATTTAATAAATGTTGTTATATGGTTATATTTCTTCATAACCATCTAATTGTATTTAGGTATGCATACGGGTGTAGTTATATTGTTTTAACAATATATTTGTAATTTTTCATTTGTGCTTCCCGGATGTTATTCGAATTTTATGTAATTTGAAATATGGTTACACCTGTGAAACTTAGTTTCTTGTTTGTATTTGGCTATGTAATATCTATAAATATTGCATCCCATTCTTTGTAATGTTTTTTGATTGAGTTTAAAAAATATAATAAGACTTCCACCCCTGTTGCTCAATCTACATCTATCATGTGCACTTAAACAAGGGATTCCTAGGGCACTATTTCTACACACACTAAAAAAAACTACATGGATCCTAAGATGTAGTGCAGTGCTTGGTCATAATTTCACTGAGTCAGGTGACCATTGGGGTGAGTCCGACTCCTCATACTATATCTTTTCTTTTCGGGATTTGATGTATTTTGAGGTTTTTGTAGGTCATTATCTCTTTGTAGGTTACAGGTAAATTATGTAGTCATAATGTGACACACAAATAATCAATGAAAACTATCAACGATAACCTCAAAACACCAAAGGATTTAGATTATGACCATTTTCAGAGTCACAGGCGCCCAATAGAAGAATCCAATTCCCAGGTTCCCCTGATGTAGTCCAGAAGCCCTAATATAGGATCATTTGACAACTTCAAAATTTATTGTGCAGAGGTTGGACATTCTTCCTTCCTTTTTTATCAATTAACCTCGTCTGCATAGTCCTAATAGTAGGCATAAATCATCAAAGTAAATCTTTCCCTCTCTTTCATTTAGGGTTTTATATTTATCTATCTTATTACATGTGTCATCTTATATCTAATAGTTGTTTATCACAGTTTACATTTATTACTCTCCAATATTAGGGTTTAAACAAAATTATATTTTTTGTTAAAAATAGAGACACAATCCTAGACCACGAAGGAGAGGAGACATGATATTTATGCCCTCAGATAGGTTTACAAAATGGTAACAAGGCCTCATTTCAAGGATGAGGAGGAGGAAGAGGTATTGGGTGGCTGAGTAGATGACAAGATTGTCATGGAGAGAATCAAGTAGTCACATATGGATCGTATGATTATTTATTATTATTTTTGAATAAATGGTATGTGTAAATACTGCTATTGTGAGTAGATTGGTATAGTTGGTTTTGTAGGGAAGATTACGAAGTAGTGGCATTTACTGATCGAGAGTTCCCACAATGAAATATGATGAGGTCATTTCAGTTTGTGAGAGAGATATCAAAGGCATTGAGGAGATATTAGGATGCGTAGGCATTTTTTGCTACCATCAACATAGATTTGATGTTGTAGAGTCTACTACAGGAATAGGAAGCCCTTGTACAATAGCATGGATATCTCCTATAAGATGTCGAGAGAGTTGTAGAGTGGATTACTTCGTTACAAACATAGATGGTGAGATCATAGGGAGAATCCTCCTTATTCTGATATAGGGCAACATACCTAGGTAACACTACTTGAGCCACTAGCACAACTTCATCATCTCAAATAATGTAAATTCCCCCACAAGGGGAGAGGGTGCATGAATCATTCTTCAAATGGGATAGAGCCATTTTATATTATTTTGATGATGCATAAAACTTGATTTGATACACACACACACACAAATATCTGTGTGTGTGTGTTTATATATATATATATATATGATATTTGGGTATTACATATTTGAATATTTGGATGTTGGTGATTTACATATTTTTTCCAAATCTCTCCGTGTATGTATGTTTTAATACCATGGTAGTTAGGGACAATTATAATGCAGTGATTAGATAGGGAATCACAATGAGAATATCAGTGATATGATGATCTAACCCATGCACTGTAAAGAAATGAAGATGCAAAATCGGGCTAAGACACCTATTGGTAGGATGCAAAGGCATGATAAGTATGTTTAGGAATCTTGTGGAAAATCCAAGGGGGTCAAGAGCCCAAGGCAGGGTAAAGAGGGGTTTTTTTGTAAAAACCAAGAGTAAGCCATAGCCCAAGTGAAAGTGAGGGGGAGGCCAAAGAAAGGAAAATATATTCTGCGTATCATACTTAACTAGCCACAAGGGGGGAAAATGATATAAGGGTTTCGGTGATAATGTTATAAACTTGATTCAAGATGTCACATTTTACACAATGGATACATGTCAATGGATTTCTAACCTCATAGAAAATAAGGTGTTGTTGATCCATTCCTCCAACCGAATGAGAATTATGTAATGAATATCATTGAGAGTGGGTCAAGGATGGGATTGAGGTGCAGGAATGTATATAGGCTAATGTATGGGTTATTAAGGGGAATGTGAGTGACTCTAAGAGGAATTATCCATACATTGTCATGTTCATACAGGAATTTCTAGAATGGTTTCTATGTAGAACCTGATAGTTAGTGTGAGTATGTGCATAATATCCATAATGAGAACAAAAGGAAGGAGTTCAAGTGAAACGATATGTAGCATTTTTTTCTTTTTTTATAACTTCACCTCATCTTCAAACTTATTCATACGGTGTTGATCAGATCTATAGTCACAAACATCATACCTTGAAGCATGAAACGAGTGGTAATATGGATCTGTCATAGAGGATTTGGGAGCTATAAGGATAAGAGGTAGGGAAGGATTTAAAGTACTTATGGGAGGTGGTGAGAATGTAGGTGAAGCCTCACGTGGCTCAGTCATAGAATCATGGTAGAGGGGAGTATCACCTAGGATTTCATCAGTTTCATGGTAAAAGGTAGATACCTGCTCATTTGTCTCAGTAAGTGAAATTAGGTCAAGCACAATAGAGTCAAGATAAGGAAGAGGTTACAGTGGACTAGTCAGGGGCTCAGGAATTGATCATGTAGAATAATTATTTGTGGTTCTTGAGTGATCCTTTTGTGTGATAAACATGTTTATGTCATGAAAGGATTGGGCTCAAAGAGTTTACTGATAATGCAAGGCTTCCCTGTCATGAATCTATACATAACTAGGTAGATAGAGATTATCTAAGCCATAACCATCATCATAATATGATATAAAATTTTCTATCAAATAAGAATCAACTATTGTTTCAATATCAACCTTATTATCTATCTAGGGATATGGCATTCATGAGATGAAAATAGGAATCGAAGGCTCCATCTTGATCATTCGTAAAGGAGGTAGCTAGGATGCAATGAGCTTGGGAAGATCGGTAGTATTAATTCTAGACATGACATCATCAAGCTTGTTATCATCTAATATAAGATTATGATGCAAACACCTAACCAACTCAGGATGGCTGGAATTTGCATGAAGAGTATCTATAGGGTAGTTAAAACATTGGTATTATTTGAACAGGGTAGGAAAGAGTTCATCAAGCGTTAGGAGCTAATATGTCCCCTTTTTTGCATTGTATTGTAGTTACAAGGGTTGGTGTCCCCTTGAATCTTATAGATTGCCCCTTGATGACATAAATTCACACATTGAAAACCATAAGAAGAAATGACACCCATACAATGAGTCCAAGACCACCCTATGAAAATATTATAAGATAAGGTAAAGTTAAAAACCATTAATTCGATGAGCATAGTAATAGGGGAACAATGATAGGTAACCAAGTACACCAAATGAGAGGCATTTATTAGTGGTCATATCCTTCAAAAGTCATTTACGTGGATTTTAAGTTATTGATAGAATAAACAAGGGCCTTTATGAATTCTAAGGAGGCCACACACATGATTTCTCCCTTATATATGAGAGCACGCTTGATTGTAGTGTGCAAAATATGAATTGAGATGAAGAGGGTGGATCATGTTCCTGAAGAAAGATCCCATCGAAGATCATGGAAGTTATAAGAAAATGAATAGAGGAATGAAAATTCATAGTTAGGTTAGTATAAATAGATAGTTCATTGCATTGACTACGGATGCTCTCTTATGCGTGTAATGCAGGAATCTTCCCAAAATATGGAGGGCATGTAATGTTCATGTCAACTAGTGCATATATGAGGTGCTCACGATGGTGAGGTGGAATACGTATGAGATCTAAGAAGGGAATATGATCGAGCATTTAGGAAAGAGCTTTGATAGGATTCCACTAACCATGAATGAAATATTAATTATGATGAGAGTGTTGAGAGTCATCTGAAAAAGAGTTAGAAGCAACAAGAGTAATTAATAACACTTCTAAAGCCAATTACTACTCAATTCCTACAACATTAGCCTTGCAATTTTTATTTTCACAGGTGTTGATGGTGTCTAAAAACAGAGATGGAAATCCATACACAATCATCCCTATAGGATAATTTCCAAAAGGTTCCATGGTATCTAGAGGAGGTAGAATATTAATTTGAGGAACCTGATTCTGAGGCACAAAAGGGTATATGAAATGGTGAGTCCTAGAATGAGGTGCTCCACAATGTTTTGTTTCTACATAGGATAACACATGTTTCACATAGTTAATCACAACCATATTTTTAGGAGAGTAGTCCATGACAATTACATTGGTTGCATTTTTTTATTACTTCTTGAAATTTTCAGTGATACCATTGTAGGCATAGGATTAAAGAATATATTTATCTTTTCATTTGATATGTTGATAGCTTCATGACGATATTTCTATTAGGAAACATCTCAAGATTTGACCGATTTGGTGAAACACTAGCATGTGATGGATTTATAGTCAAGGTTAGGCCCTAAAAATAAGCTACTGACTTCCATTTGAAGTGATTTAAAATTGTCATGTAAGTTACCCTAGTTAGTGTTCCACCAACCAACATTACTCTCATCATATCAATGAGGTACAAATGAGAGGGATATAATATCATGGTAAACGAATTATGTAAGTGACATTTTAACTCTTCCTTATTCAATATTTTTTGATAATTAGGTTGATTCTTGTTTTTATTGTGTTGTTAGTAAATATTAAATATCATCCTATTTACAGAAGTGATTGGAGAAAGAGTATCATATACTCTTTAATCCGTCGTGTTGTTGATCATAGATTCTTTAAGTACTTGTACTTGTTTGTTATCTTACAGTTTACGAGGATCCTTCCCAAATTCCCTTGTAAGATAGTCCTAACTTTTATCTTGTTGAATGGCCTCTTCCACAGAAGTGGGAGAAAAGGACGTCACCTTGTAGTGAAGGCAAGGCTCAAGGGATCGTAATAAAAGATGAAAGAGGCTATCACTAGGAATGTTATCTTTTACTCATATATAATGTCTTTTAACACTTAATAAAAGATTACAATGATTCTTTTTCATATTGCTAGAAATTGATGAAAGCATTGCTATTGTTTTCAAGTAGATCATGATATTGGAAATCATTCACTAGGGCTGTCACTAAAGATTCTAGCTCAACTATGGAATTAGGAGATTAAGTATGGTACCAATCTAAATAATCTTCATTAAGTATCTTAGATAAGAGTTTAGTGGTAGGGTATGAGTTGCTTCAGATCCATTATTTATAGAGATGGTCAAAGGCCTTGATCTTAAGATTGAGATCCATAGATCGGTCATAAGAAATGGAAGGAACAATGCCACCAAAGTCAATACTAGTGATATAAGGTGATAAAGGTTATTATTGCACTTCCATTATGTCATTTTTTTGGATAGGGGGTTGGGTGATGGGAACCGTAATATGAATATTTGTAAAATGAGGGGGCATGGTTCCCCAAGATCCTATTGGAGGATAGCTGACTAACTAAGCCATGTTGGCTTGCATGTAGAGAAGTTGAGCGGTAGTGGAAGATTGTTGTTGGTTCATTTTATCAATGAGATGAAAACTGAGACTGGTAGGATCATAATTGTAGGTATTTTAAAAGTATATCACTTAATTATATTTCCCTCCTTATACTCTATGATCAAATTGGTTTGAAAGGAATTTGAGAAGATGCTTGATAAGAATCTACTATGACTCATTTTTTTATTGAGGAAATTGAGCCAGAAATTTGTTGATCTCAGGAGGATGACCAATAATTTCGTCACTCTGAATTTAGTCTTCCTCATCCTCATGTGGGTCATTGTGGTTGTAAGAATATTCTTTCAAGGTTCTCCTACAAGGAAAAAAACCATAACAAATTAAACTTAGCTTTAGGATTTTATGATTTTGGAAATGGATTCACAACATTTTCGAAAGAGCCTAGGGGAACCATGATGAAGTGATGATCTAGCCAAAAATAGGTCTGAAAATAAATCCTATAAAAAAAATTGCGCCAACCTATTTTCCCTCTTTCTCAACCTCCTTGCTGATAGGAATTTATTAATATTTTGGTCTTTGTAACATTTTATATTTTTCCAGCTCAAGTTGCAGGCCATTTGGCAATTTTTTGACGCTTTTTTTGTTCACAATTCATGAAGATGTAAAGGTCATAGAATTAACCATAGTTGTTAAGTTTTGAGGTCTGAGTTAGGTTTAAAAGTCAAAGATGACACATAACAACTTTATAGGAGGCCACTTGGAAAAGATCCAACATGTAAAGATATACATTCATCACCATTCCATCACACTCCCAAGAAAAGTTCTCTGGAAGATGTGAATTCTGTAGAATAAGTCATAACTTCTCTTTCATCAGGTTTGGTTTTAGTCATATCATTAAGTCGTCATTAATTGACTAATTAAGGTAGAGACACATGGATACATATTTATGGATCCAATAGTTAAAGTTTAGAAAATCTTGGAGTTTTGATGCCAAGCCGTAACCAATCATAGATTAACACGAAGCTAACTAGTTGGAAAAGAAAATATTGAAAGTTGTGAGGAACAAGGAGCTTTCTTATTGGTTTGAGATTTTCATTTATGATAAGGTACATAGCTAAAGAATGAAAATGTGACATGCATGGAGCTTTCCCATTGGTATAATCTTTGTGGTCTGACAAGATATTTATGAAAATGTGAATTGTGAAGACATGCATGGAGCTTTCTTATTGGTCTTAGCTTTCCATCGGAGAATAGAGGATTTATAAATCCTGACCACAAATAGTTAAAGACCAACATGTGGAATCATTTTCATCTAAATTTTTTCAATGGATTTTGGTGGATTATAATCTGTGAAGAGAAGGAGCTAATATATGTTTTGGGTCTGTGTCGAAGGTCAACGTCTTTTGAAAGAGACATCGATTTATATATATATGGATTTGATTAATATAGCAAGAGATAGAGATATATGCAGCGCATTAATATCTCAAAGGAGAATATACAGAGCCGCAACTCAAGGTATTATGTATAAAAGGAATACACGTGTAGCAGTAGAGAATAAGAAAAGAACAAGGAAAAAGTAGAATATACAACAACTCGAGATGAACAATTTTTTTTTAAGAAAATGAAACAAAGAATAGGACTTAAGAAGAGAAACAAAAATAATATACAGAGTTTGTAAGAAGTTTTTAAGGCTAATATTATATATATTTTTATGTGTTTTATATTCTAGTTGTGTGTTTTCCCTTACAGGTTGTAGTTCATGCTAAATGTTTCCAACATGGGGGAAGTCCTTCTCAACACCTTCGTGTGAGGTGATGATGTCTTAGTAGTTTTCCAAACTTTAAGAACATGAAATGATTGTGAAATACCCCTAGATTTTATGTACCACCGTTACATAAACCAAGTTGTGTGCCTATTCATAAAGGCTCTCACCTGCCACTACCTCAAGGGACACAATTACTAGCTAAAGTAACCTTCAAATATCTCATTTAAGTTGAATACCTTTCCAAATTATTCCAAATACATTTATTTAAAATCACAAACAACTAGTTATTTTTCCTTTCACATTACCATTTATTTACTATAAGAAAAAATCATTTTTGAGCTTTAAGCATACAATCTTTTCCAATACTCAAAGATGATATAAACTTTTCTTACATTTCAAATCCCAAATAACATTTCTACATTCTCTTTCTTGTCCAAGTTGTAAAGTCATTTAAAAATTTCACTAAACAATAATATAAAGTAAAAAATACAAGGATGTGAGTCTACCACAAATAGGTGGTTCAATTAGTTTATAATATCTCAATCCTCCTTCTCAAGATAGAATATAAAATTACACATTATTTCCAATACAAGGCTTCAATATTATTCTCACGATAGATGAAGATGTAATAAATATTAAAGAACCATTACACAATCACCACTTAAAATACAAGAGGACAATCCTCCCTAAATGATGAATAACATGAATAAAATTTAAAATTTTATCTCCATGCTCCAAGAATAATTTCCAAGCTTCCACACAATATGAAAGTCTTCAATGCATAAGATGAAATGACTCAGTTTTCCACCCAACCAAATGGCATCATAACATGTCAACTCTACTAATAGAGGACATGCTAACCTCCCTCTAAGCCCATGGGATGCATGCCTAAAACTTACACAAGTAAGGGGAGAAAAAGGGTGACAATACATACACCATTCCAATACAAAACAACCATAAGAACATAAAAATAAAAAGAGGATAAATCCATATTTTCCTCAATATGGAAGAGTGGAAAGGAGTCCATTATATGACATATTGTGAGTTAACCATAGGAACACTAAAATAATATTCATCTATTATCATTAATCCCACCTTATCTACAACCACGCCCAACTAAGGATAGCTAACACAACCCAACATATCTACGTATGGGGCTAGAGATTCATTCAGATTGGTCTGGTATCCCAACCGGATGGTCCAACCAACTACTTCTCTAGTAGCCCAACCAGCTAGTTGAATATCAGCAACTCTGCTACAACTAGTCGAAGGTAGAGTCGTTTCGGAGTAAGGCTAGTTGGCTAAATTGGCCTTTTGGCCACCTCACCCAAGCCTATATAGATAATACAAATGTGTTATTATATATATGGGGTCCATCAGAAACTCCAAGCCTCCTCCTTGTAAGTATTTTAAAACTATTTTCAAACGATGAGATAGTTTGCTTCACAAGGATGGAAGATGAGGTTTAAATCACATGAACACTCATCTTCCACATCAAACCATATGAGGGGAGGAAGTAATAGAATATACCATAATGGCTTGCCCATCAATCCATTTTGTGTAAAAGGGGGTATTCCTCCCTCTTCCCCTACAATTAAAAAATCCACCTCAAATAGGATGAATGGAGAAAATACAAGTAAACAAGATTTACAATGACACCCACAACAACATGCAAGCATACAATATTAAAACAACCATTGTTATTCTACAAATTATACCATAGAAACCAGAACAAGAGGTATGAATTCCTACCTCAAAAATCAATATATCCAACTTCAAGAAAAATCCATGCACTTAAAGCTCTAAACTTCCAATTCCAAGCTCTCTCCCACCCCAATAGTGAAAATTGACAAGCCAAAGGTCCATACCCCTCTTCATGAGGAGGTATAAAAATAAGAATCAAATTCCAATCCTTGAAAAATAGAGGGTGACATGTGTCAACATTCACATTCTCCGACCAAAAGATTCCAAAATCCCAAAAGACATAAAACAAAACTCATTTTGGAAGTATTCTCCCAAGTTTCCTAAAACCCCAATAAGCCAACACACTTCAACTTTTAAGAAATCGCTAAAATAAAACAAAATTACAATATGGTGACCAAAGAGTGCTAAAATGGGATGAAAATCCCATTTGACCTTGAAAAGAGTCCCCCTACTCATAGGTATGGTCCAAGGGGTCCATTTTAGTGTAAGGGAGACCCCCAAAGTGAAAAGAGACACTTACAAATGCCACACTTAGCCCAAATTCGAGATTGGATAAAGTGGCTCAAAGGTAGAGGTGGTGAGGCCCACCAAAAATATTTTTAGGTGGTCAAAATCCAATAACAAAAAAATTTATTAACATAAAACATATCTAATGCATGTACGGACCGTTAGGTCTCTAAACTAGCTTAACACAAGGCTTCAACAAATTTAAAATAACCTAGATAAATTAGGAATCACCAATGGTGTCCTGAATATGAATATGCCACATACACACAAGGTTACACAAAGATGATGCATGGCTAAAGGAATTGGCCCAGTCATCCGCTTGTGTAACTTGAGGTGTAACTTTGAAATCCACATTCTCCTATGTGACCTAAAATCTACACACTCAATTCACACATTAAACATACCTACATGATAAATAATAAATTAGAGAAACATTGCTATATAATGAAAACCAAATAAATCATGGATACTCATTCCAACTATACAACAATCGATAATTATGTCACTTATAATTGAAAATCGAAATTGAGAAAGAAACTAGCATCCAATGCGATAAATATCCAAAATTTTACATATGTTTCTATAGTAGATCAAAACATAGAATTAATCCAAACTATTCCATGATAACATCCAATGCAAAATCATTATAATTAATGGTTACAATATGAAATAGATTTTTCATTCATCCATCATATCATGGTTTACTTTAAGAAGCTTGTGGTAAATTGGTGGTGGAAAACCCTTGATGAATATACCTAGAACCATTTTCGCCAGAAAGGAAACTTTTTTGGGATTTCAGATTTAAATTTTTTCCTATCATTTTCTTCAGTGGGAGTACTTAGAATTTTTTGGTATCAGGTGACAATTTTTTTTTGTTGTTGCATGAGATCAAGGCTTGTTTTCATGCAACATCAAACCTTTTTATCGCCTGACACCAAAAAATGCTTCATTTTTTCAACTATCTGCAACCCCCTTTTCACTCTTTAGCACCACTCATTTGTTTCCCACCTGTAACCCTCCCTTTTCATACATCAACAACCCTCTTGTCACACGTCAACACCTTCTCTTGTTGCGCATCGGTAACACTATATTTTTGCCCATCTAGAAATGAAAATATTCATTGTCGCATGTTAGTGACAATTTCATGTTGCAAGTCTGCAATAACAAGTCTATGACTCTAATCCACATTTTTTATGTTTGTAATTTACAAGTAACTCAGATGGTACCTTAGTAAGTTACTAGTATACAACTAGGCAAATTACCTAGGTTTATATAGGATTAGTTTTCAATGGTAGGTGAAGCCGACCCCTAAAAACATTTATACTAGAAAATTTAGGAGAACAATACACTGACCTGCTCCAAAAAATTCACCTTTTAAAATTCTCCTAAAATTTAATATTCACCAAATTATGAATATCCTCCACTAAAAAAATCCCTGCATCATATATCTAGTAAAATCTAAGTTTCATCCTCTTAGTATCCATAATAGCATGCATACAAGAAAGTAGCAATTTTTATGACAACATTTTATTAGCACAACGTACCTCAAATGCCACCTATGTCACAAGATTAATTTAAGAGAAATCCATATCATGATTAAATAGTATTATATCGCTATCAATAATCCAATCAATAAGATGAGTCATCAATAAATAATGCTTGACAATGGTGAGAAGTACATATGTATAAAAATTATTGATTGAGGATGGATCACGTACAATGTGGGTAACTTCATTTGATTATGTCATTATAAAAATCATGGGAGACATAACGCAATATCCACAAGAGATCAATTTGACACATACAAAATTTTGGGATGTTCTCAATTCAATTCTCTTTAACAAGTATCACCAATGGTTGTAGAAAATAATTAATTCGATAAAAACATAGAACATAATTGATGTACCATTATTTAGTCGTGGAAAAATTAATCCTTAGATGATCCCATAAATTTCCTTGATGCATTTACTAAATCCACAGAGATATACATCCCATATTGTAGCTTTAGTAACACTTTACTCATAATCCAACAAGTAATGGATCAGCCTTTCTTTTCGGATGCCTATATTAAATAAGGATATGTACTGCTATGTTTTTCCTTGTACACATATTTGTACTAATTTTATGAGAGTTCTATGAGGATTATTTTATTACATATATGGTTGTACTCATAAGTATACAAGACTTGATTTTTTTTTACAAAGTTTAGACCTTTACATAAACACATCTTATGAAGTTACTTTATAACTTGATTTCCATCTTCCCCTTTCAATTATATACAATGATATACACATGCATTGTTTTCCTAAATACAATCTTTATGTATACATAAATGTTCAAGCATGAATACATTATAATGCTAAAACACAAAATAACTGAGCACTAATACAATGGTGCTAGAATGAAATGACAAAATAAAAACATCATAGAAAGAGGAAACCAAATCTCAATATCTACTATAACCCCATTGACAAGAACCTTTCCCAGCTACTTTTGAAGAAAATCACAAAAGGATCCATGAGAAAAATGATATACTTCTAGTGACACATACTTGCTTCATACATAAATAATTTTTCTCAAGAATACACAAAAGAACATCCAAGGTGATTATGCGTGTTGTAGGTGTATTTACGAAATGGTTTTCTAGAACTTTTCATCCTGGAATAAAATCCATCAAGGGTTGTAACAAAAAATACTATAATCACTTACTCAAATAAAAGAGATGCATATAATTATAGTGAATCTACTACTCTATGCAACACATGCTTAAAATGAACAATATAGGTATTCTGGCCACACCATTATATTTTCATATGATATATCCTCCATTGCTAACCTCCTACATAACCATGTTAGAGAATTGGATATATTAATTCTCAAGAGGAATGGGTTGTAGAATTTGGCATTTGAATGTGTCATAAGTATATCTGATGTCCTCTAAGACTTGTATTTTAAAATAGCACATACCGTATAATACAAAGGTGTTTAACTTGATGATAACATACTCTACGCCATTCCCTTAAAAATAGAAAATACCTCTTCTAATCTACATTGTATTCCTATTGAAATTACAACTATGGATAGAAACCAAATAACATTGATGTGGAAACTGATGATCCCATGAGTGTGCATGATCAATCTCAAACATAATTTTTTTTCACATTCCAAGTTGACTTCGTTAAATTGAAGTATATTAGTGCTTACTTTAAAATAGTAGTTCATGATATCCTTTAACCTATCAGTTGGCTAGTGATAATTTCTTCCTTGGTCAACGAGTACAGCACAAAAGACTTATTTTCTATGGTGTTTCCATGTCTTTTTCCAACAAGGGATTCCGTTCTCTAGTACCCATAGAGTGAAAACATCTAGATGCATGTTACACTCAAAATTTGTTGTGTTATCACAAAAATAAATTCAAATCAAACTGACATTTATGCTAATTCCATTTAAACCTCATGGTGCACCACCAGATCTAATCAACATCTGCAATTTTTTAAAATAAAAATATAGAGTAAAAATTTACTAACTTGTGCTAAAAATTAAATCCATCCCATAAACATATATTATGGACTAATTGATGATTTTTTATTTTATCTTATGAGGAAAAAGTTTTTGTTTTTTCGAGTATAAGCATGATATCACTTATATGATAAAGCAACATGGTATCAAACTATTATTCTTGACATTGAGCATTGAAGTCAAGAAATTACTTGATTTACACAATGTCATGCTTGGATCTCTATAGAAAATCACCTCTTCTAAGAACCATTGGTTAAATAGAAGCATAAAATTAATAACACAACCCTTGCATATTTATATATGGGAAAAATATTTACAATAGTTTGTGAGGAGATACTCTAAGGAATCCTTCAAATAAGGGACTACCTGTAATGGTAAGTGTATATGTTATACCAAACATTCCTCTCTGTGTAGAAAATTTTTATTTACCTAAATACCATTGTTGACAATGAACAAGCGTGAGTGGAAAAACATAATAACCCTTTTCAAATGGATGATACTAGATGCTTCTTTGACTAGCTCATAAATACTTGGAACCCAAGAGGGCCATAAATCAATAGTTCCTTTCATCACCTTTCAAATATTGATGGCCCATGTTTTCTCTCCACTTATGAGACTAAAAAATCCAATTTTCACCAATATTATGAGCATCTCCTCAACTGTGTATAACACCAAAGTAAATATAGTGAGAAAAAATTTCTACAAAGGAAGGGAACAATTTTACAATGGAGAAGTATGGCTCTGTGACAAGTACATGTTGATGCCTTGAGCTTGCAAATTGACAATTATAGGTTCCAAATGTACATAATATAATGAAATGATACAATCTTCAATGTCAATAACTCAAAAATGCTTTCCATATAGTGTGCAAATATAGATTGTAAAACAATCATCTCATGCAATGTACCTTAATTACATTGAAAACTACACATCAAATGTTGAAAATGAATAAGATAGCTACCACCAGATGTTGAAAAGAGTATCTAATAAGGAAAAAAATTTGAGCCCAAGTATGATCTAGCTTATAGTAAGTTCCTGATGGAAATCATTTTCAGTTGTGAGATCGAGGGATAGGATACGTGCCACATATTGCAAAAATTATATTTTTCCATAATTGATTGTACTTTCTTAACCATCTCAATAAGTAAATAATTATTCTAGCATGTAAATGTAAATGAACCTAAGGAAAATCAAATACCATTGATAAACATCTACGTGTAAAACCCTAATATGCTATAATAATTTTTCCTCATTGAGGTCCGTAGATATTGGTCCTTCTCCAATCAAGGAAAGGGATACCATCTAAACAAATTGAAGTACCTAATTTTTTTTTGTGTTCCAACATTCCTCAAGTATTATAATTGTTGAATCCCCTTCATAAGAAAAATTATGTTGGTTAGAACTTATGCTTTATAAACCATTTTCACATGTATGAATAAACATTGATGTGACAAAGGAGCAAATTTCTACACATTGGGATATCATCATAAACACCTAAAATAAATGGAATATAGAAAAAAAAAGTTTATAAACAAACTTTTTGAAATGACACATGTGACACTCATGTAGAGGTAGATTCATAGGAATAAGTACAATTGTAGGAACTGAAGAAGTGCACTCACATGAACTTAATATGGCATGAAAAAATGAATGACCAAGACATGATATAGCTTCAGGAGTACTATGAAAACAATAATGATTGGTCAAAATATGTGCTACCAGATGACTTTCACAATAGATTATTTCACTTCATAAAATTTACAGATGCATGTATCTAGGAAAAAAAACCTTCTTACATCAACCCAACCTAAATAACACTCTTGTATGCTGAATAATATATAGGTGATAAAATAGTACCAACCACTCATCCAACTAAAAACACCATGCACATGTAAAGATTATTCAGTAGACCGCAAGAATGATAAAAGCATACCTAATTGGATACATTAAGAATGCACTACAAATAAAACCAATTAGAAGTTAGTTTCCCCTCCCCCTTATAGCTCCAGTTGGTGTCATTTCAATCAACATAAATGGTACAACTAGACATGTGAGGATTCAAATACTGTTACAATAAATGAAGTGGTTACAGGAAAAAACATTGGAAATATTCATGAAAAATATTACACAAAATGAAAATTGTTACCATTATAAATGATAGGTTACATGGGACATCCCTTGGCATAATAGAAAAAGGAATTGAAAGGTGATCAATAATACAATACTGTGACCTAAAAGACAGAAAGTTACTTTAGCCCTTGTTCCACACCAACATGCCACATTTTTCTAGAAATGTAAAGGCCTATTTGAATTACACCATTAATAAACACATTAAATAAATATTAACACCATACAACAAGTATTAAATGTAGAAAATTGAGCATGCATGGGTCAATATCCTCATAGAAATAGGTCATGCACCTAAAACCACATACACTAGTTCTTTCTTATCTTCAAGACATGTAGGGAAAATTTCGTAAAATAATTGATCACCTCCACCTCAAAAATACTTTATATGAAATGAACTATATCTCGGTCTCTAGAAAATGGTTTACAAAGTAAACCATTATTGATGAATATGTAATGTTAAAACATTCGATCACCACTTCTCAAGTTAGAATAAGAAAGACCTATGCACTTAACATGATGTTCTATATTTTTGTACTCAAGTAAAGGAAATTATCATTACAAGATTCAACCCAATATTGCAAGTAACCCGCATAAGTGGTGATCAATACAAATATATTGTTGAAACCATATGCTCCAATAACCATGTCTTTAATAAACATGTCTTCAATAACAATGCACCTACCTCACTGAGTCACAGACGTGGACAACTAAGTTATTTCAAGAATTATATCCACAAAATAGTCCTTTGAGGGATTGTTCATAGATCTCATTTATTAGCCTTGTTGCAATTTAAAATAAGTCATGACCCTTACTATATATATGTTGTCTTATACATTAACACACTTCATACCCTCCCACCTGAAATTATAGACAACTCTACTTCTCTACCCATTTCACTTCTAATATCTATGACATCATTGTTAATGAACTTGAAGAAGGCCTAATACCTTACTGTTGATGATGAATCACAACATCCCTGAATTTTTGCAACTTGATGGATTGAGACTCTCATTGTGATTGCATAACATGGGTACTATCTCCAAGTTATAGGACTTGCTACTTGATATAGACATCCAAAGAAAGTTGTCTCTTCTTCCTAATCCTAATGCTAAAATACTTCTAAGGAAGAAAATGTGACTATCTACTCCTAATATAACAATGCCAAGGAGATGGGGAGAAAGAGAGCATGAAAAAAAAGAAATCCTACACTACATAGGTGATAGCACCAAGAAAAGAGGGATTGCTGATCACAAATCCAACTGCCTAAAGTGAAGAGAGCTGACAAATGGAGAGGATGGATAAGATGCGTCATAGGCCAAAGATAGAGTTCACACAGAACACCACTTCAAACTCATTAAAACACAGCTCTCAAAACCTGCAATAGACATCAGAAGTATGCACAATATAACCTGCAATGGTGAGAGGAAAAAATAGACAATAAAATAAAGAAGGATGGACAAAATGCATCACAAAACATATTTTTCTGCACCATGAGTTCACGCTATACATCACTAGTGGGCAAGAGGTAAGAAAATGGAAATACAAAGCAAAGAGAGGAGGCTTAAACTCCACATTCAACCCTAGGAAAGAAAGAGAGAGTGAGGAAGGAGAGAATAATGTACCTCCCTTAGAAAAATGCCCGTCATTACAATATATATCAATAATATGAGAGGGAAAGGAGAGAAGAAATCGAAACCTACCTAAACCACCCCAAAACAAAATTGAATTTGTCTACCTCAATGATGGGTTCCACTACAAAAAAACCATGACTCCATGTGTTGTTCCTTACTGGGTAAGAAAGGAGGACCGTACTTCATTATGGTAGTAGGTGAGAAACCTGATAGCATTACAAATGGAAGACTACATTTTTCATTAATGGTGGCTAGTAAGTAACAGACGTCCAGAGCATTCTGAAAAGTCCTCCCTTTCTCAAATCTGATTTCCTAGTTGAAAGATATGGCTGTCTAACGGTCAGGGTCAGGTGTTTAATGTGGGTTGACAATATTTAAAATAGTCTATCCATGCATTATCCACGTGGCAGACCTGCGCGCTTAATATTTCACCACGCTCCTTTCACTCTTGAAGTTGTGAGATTGGACACTTGGCATCATCCGTAGGCCTTCTTTACTTTCATCATTGTTTGGCTAAATCCCTCCTGTTTGGCAAAGAAACTATGTCAGACCCTAGACACTTGGAGAGCCTGAACGTTTTTGGGACCTACCTTTTAGGTCTTACCTTTGAAGTTGCGCTAAACTGACACGTGGCATCTTCTGCTGGCTCTGTTGCTTTGCTTCAACTTTTTCAACAGCTGATACAACTTTCTCGGTCCTTAGACATGTGGGAGCATGCACTTGTTTGGGGACTGCCTTCAGATTCTACCCTTGAAGTTACATCGAGATGACACGTTGTACGTTCTACTAGTTTTGAGACTTTTTCAATGGCCAGTGAAACTTTTCCGGGCCTTTGATATGTGGAGAGCCTACGCTTATTTGGGGACTGCCTTTGGATTCTACCCTTGAAGTTGCACTTAGCTGACACGTGGCACCTTCAACTAGCTCTGTTACTTTGCTTTGACTTTTCAATAGCCGATGCAACATTTTCAGACCCTAGACACATGGAGAGCCTGCGCTCATTTGGGACCCCACTTTGGACTTTACCTTTGAAGGTGCGCCGATGAGACATGTGGAGGCTTGATTTGGATCTTTTTCATACTTAACTGATTTGGATATTGATTGAACACTTCTTATTAGATGGAATATCGAAAATGGAAGGAGAGAAGAATGTGAAGGAAGAAACAAGAATGTGCGCAAGGGCGCGTGGAAAGATGCAAGCGCGATAGATGAACGCAGAGAGGATGCACGTGCATAGGATGTGAGGGGAAACAAAAAAAGGCATGTGCATGGAAAGAAGATAAGAAAGTGAGTACATGGGAGGAAAATAAAAAAGGGGGAAATGAGAAGAGGAGAAGAATGCAAAAGGATATTATGGAAGTGGGGTGCAAATATCCAACTGAGGAAGGGTGCGCGGCAGTAGAAAGGAAAGAGGGTGCGTGACAGGACAACCCAGAACTTAGCCAATTTGGAAGGCATCTGGAGATGGGTTCCCAAAATAATTGCATGGCATGGGGAGTGTATCAAAGGACTACAACCTATAAATATTGTGACAAATGAGCAATCCTGTGGGCGCGCAATCTTAAACGTAAATTGTCAGAGCCAAAGTGAAAGTAAAATTCATCCAAATATCTTGGAGGGTTATTTGGATAACAATTTGGTGACTTTCGGGGCCATCTAACTGCTAGATGAAGATACCAATAGCCTTGGATACTAATCTTTCTCTTGAAACTTGAACCCTACTGCTTGCACCTAGTGACCCTGAACCTACCCCGCTGTCTGCACTCTCAATTTTCATAAGAAAATATTGAAGATGAGATTTACGAGAGTAAAAAATTGTCATGACTTGGGACTTCACTTCTTCTAGAAATGGACAATCACAACATTCACTTGGAGGCACACTGAATTACATAGTTGGAACCAGATCTGATCTCCCTAAGTGTTAGCTTCAATATACTGTGCACGAGCAACAAAACACCGTAACACACACTTGTACAAAACTGAAAATCATACACACCCCAAGTTGGATATGTAGAGTGTACAAAATCACTTCTTCTACTAAAAACAAACCTACCTAATCTACAATAACATGAAGTAAAGGAAACTCAAACAAATTGTGTAACTTGCAAGGAAAAGTAGCTTCCCTTTCTCAAAATAGGCAGCCATATATATGATTTGGCACTGAACATGGCTATTAGTATGAGTGAAAAACTGATAAGAGACCGAACCTCCACCCAAATAAAACAATTATCAACATCAGTCAAAAATACCTCCTCAATTTGATTGGCATTGGACTCCTGGAGGTGTTGATGGTGAACCTTGGTGCTTTCTATATCATTCTCATGCCCTGCTGTCGGCATGGCCAGTTTTAGATTCTCCATGGCAGCAGGTACTTACAGTTTAAGGATGAATGATGGGGCAGTGAAATTTGTAATTTCTACGGGGCCCTCCTCATCAAAACATTCCTCCAAGTCTAATAGGAATTCAAACTCTTCAATGTCCTACTACAAGTGTGAATTTCATGAGGGGAATGAAGTCATGATTTCAAAACTTCATAGAATGGAAGAGAATATGGAAGATGTAAAAATTAGAAGGGAAGGAAATGGATGGAAATAAATTTTGCAACTCAAAGGCTGGGTTGTTGACAAGATGGAGTCACCAGATCCGCTTGAAAGTGCCTTCAAAGGTTGAAAGCTTCAACAAGAGAACATCGAACCCGATGAAGTGAAGTGGTACGGTGCTTAAAAGTTATCCCACTAGGCTTGCCAAAAATGTTGATGCGGTCACACAGTGGCTTAATAGTTGATGTTTGATAATCAGACACCTTGGAAAGATGAAAAAATATAACCCTAGTGTCCCACCAGGCATGTTAGAACTATTGATGCAGTCACACGATGGCTTGATATTTGTTGTTTGATAATGGGACACCTTGGAAAGATGAAAAACTCTAACCCCAATGTCCCACAAAGCATGCCAAAACTATTGATGTAGAATCACAGTACCCCTGAATATATGTAACTTGATGGGTTGAGACTCTCAGTGTGATTTCATAACATTGGTACTATCTCCAAGTTGTGGGACTTGCTACTTGAGATAGACCTCCAGAGAAAGCTGGTTCTTCTTCCTAATCCTAATGCTAAACTACTTCTAAGGAAGGAAATGTGACTATCTACTCCTAATCTAACAATACCAAGGGAACAGGGAGAGAGAGAGCATGAAAATAAAAAAATCCTACACTATAAAGGTGAAAACACCAAGAAAAGGTGGTTGCTGATCACAAATCCAACTGCATGAAATAGAGAGAGGTGAACAATGGAGAGGATGGACAAGATGCATCATAGACCAAAGATAAAATTCACACAGAACACTAGTTCAAACCTATTAAACACAACTCCCAAAACCTATAATAGACATCAAAATTATGCACAATGTAACCTACAATGATGAGAGGTAAGAAGAGACAATAAAATAAGGAAGGATGGACAAAATGCATCACAAAACATATTTTATTACTATATGAGTTCACACAGTACATCTTCAGTGAGCAAGAGGCAAGAAAACACCATTACAAAGCAATGAGAGGAGGCTTAAGCTCCACATTCGACCCTAGGGAAGAAAGAGAGAGGGAGGCAGGAGAGAAGAATGACCAACCTTTAGAAAAATTCCCCTCCTTACAATATATATCTAGAATAAGGGAGGGAAAGGACAGAAGAAATCGAAACCTACCTCAACCACCCTAAAAGACCATTGAATTCTCCTTCCTCAACCACCCCAATAGAACATTGAATTCTCCTTCCTCAATGATGGGATCCATGGTAAAACACATACCTCCATGTGTTGTTCCTTGCTAGGAAAGAAAGGAGGCCCGTACTTCATTATGGAGGTAGATGAGAAACTTGACAACCTCAAAAATAGAAAATTGTATTTTTTCATTATGGTCATAGGTGAGTAGCAGAGGTCGAGAGCTTTCCAAAAATTCCTCCCTTGCTCAAATGTAATTTCCCAGTTGAAAGATATGGTTGTCTGAAGGTCAGGATTAGATATTTAATGCGGGATCAAAATATTTAAAAGATTCTATCCATACAAGATCCACATGGCAGCCCCACACATCTTAATATTTCACCCCCCTTTTAATTCTTGAAGTTGTACTGATTGGACACTTTACATCATTTGGGGGCCTGCTCTATTTTCTTCATTTTTTGGCTAAGTCCCTCATGTTTGGCCAAGCAATTACATCGGACCCTAGACATGTGCAGACCCCATGCTTGTTTGGGACCTACCTTTTGGGTGTTACCTTTGAAGTTGCGCTGAACTGAAACATGGCGTATTCCGCTAGCTCTTTTTATTTTCTTTGAGTTTTCAATGGCCAATGCAAATTTCTCATTCCTTAAACGCATGGTGAGCCTACGCTTGTTTGAGGAATGCCTTTGGATTCTACCCCTGAAGTTGTGCTAACTTGACTCGTAGCAACTTCCACTGGTTCTAAGAATTTTTCAATGGGTGGTGCAACTTTTCCAGACCTTAGATACGTTGAGAACCTATGCTTGTTTGGGGACTACCTTTGAATTCTACCCACAAAGTTACACTGAGTTGACACATGGCACCTTCCACTGGATCTGTTATTATGGTTCAAATTTTCAACGGCCAATGCAACTTTTCTAGACCCTAGACACATGGAGAGCCTAAGCTCATTTGGGACCCCACTTTGGAATTTACCTTCCAAGGTGCGCCAATGAGACACGTAGAGGCTTCCACTGGCTCTTTTTCATACTTAACTGATTCGGGCCTCGATTGAACACTGCTTGCTAGATGGAAGATGGAAAATGGAAGGAGAGAAGAATGCAAAGGAAGAAACAAGAATATGCGAAAGGGCACATGGAAATAAGGTGACAAGGAATTAGGGCACGTAACAAGATGTAAGTGCGAGAGAGGAAAGTAGAGAATATGTGCGCGCATAGGGTCCGAGGGGACATAAAAGAAGGTGCACATGTGGGAGGAAGAGAAGAAAGTGAGCATGTGGGAGGAAGATGCGAAAGGGGGAAGTTAGAAGAGTAGAATAATGTGAAAGGAGAGTATGGAAGAAGGGCGTGAATATCAACCTGAGGAAGGGTACGCAAAGATAGAAAGTAAAGAGGGTGCATGAAAGGATGACCTGGAACTTATCCAATTTTGAAGGCGTCTATAGAGGGGTGCATAGAATAACTACATGGCATGAGGAGTGCGCAGAAGGAATACATCCTATAAATATGGTGCTAAATGAGAAATCTTACGGGTGCGCAACCTGAAACGTAAATCATCCTAGCCAAAGTGAAAGTAAAATTCATCCAAATAGCCAAGAGGGTTATTTGGATAACAATTTTGCAATTTTCGGGGTCGTTTGCCTGCTAGATGAAGAGACCACTAGCCTTGGAAGTATCCATTGGGCATGGAGTCATGAATGATAGCCATATACTGATCTTTCTCTTGAAACTTAAACCTGAATGCTGGTACTTGGTGACCCTGAACCTACCCCACTGCCCGCACTCTCAATTTCCATAAGAAAATCTTGAAAATGAGATTTATGAGTGTATAAAATTGTCATGACTTGGGACTTCACCTGTTCTAGAAATGGACTGTCACAACATTTAATTGGAGGCACACTGAACTACATAGTTATAACTGGAGCTGATCTCCCCAAGAGCTACCTTCAATGTACTGTGCACGAGCAACAAAACACCACAACACACACTATGTATGAAACTGAAAATCATACACACCCCAAGTGGGATATGCAGAGTGTACAAAATCACTTATTTTGCTAAAAAAAACGTACCTACTCTATGATAACCAGAAGCAAAGGGAGCTCCAAAAAATCCTACAACTGGCAAGGAAACTTAGCTTCCCTTTCTCAAAATAGGCAGCCATATATATGATTTGGCGCTTAACATGGTTGTTAGTATTAGTGAAAAACTTACAAGAGGACAATACTCCACCCAAATAACCAAATTATCAAAATCAATCAAAAATACCTTCTCAAGTTGATTAGCATTGGACTCCTAGAGGTGTTGATGGTGACCCTTGGTGCTTTGTATATCATTCTTATGCCCTGCTATGGGCATGAAAAATTTTAGTTCTTCCATGGCATCAGGTTCTTGCGGTTGAAGGATTAATGATGGGGCAGTGAAAGTTGTAATTTCTACAAGCCCCTCCTCATCAAAATGTTCCTCGAATTTTGAGAGGAAATCAAACTCTTTGATGTCCTGCTGCAAGTGTGAATTCCATGAGGGGAATGAAGTCATGATTGCAAAACTTCATAGAATGAAAGAGTAAATTAAAGATGTAGAAATAAGAAGGGATGGAAATGGATGGAAAGAAACTCTACAACTTAGAGAATGAGTTGTTGACACAATGGAGTCACCATATGTGCTTTAAAGTGCTTCGAAAGGCTAAAATCTTCACCAAGAGAACATTTCAAACATAATGAAGTGAAGTGGTAAGGTGCTTCAAACCTGTCCCAATGGGCATGCTAGAACTATTGATGTGGTCGCACGGTGACTTAAGATTTGTGTTTTGATAATGAGACACCTTGGAAAGATTAAAAAATATAATCCTAGTGTCCCACCAGGCGTGCCAGAACTATTGATGTGGTCGCACAGTGGCTTAATATTTAATGTTTGATAATGAGACACCTTGGACAGATGAAAAAATCTAACCCCAATGTCCCACTTGGCATTCCAGAATTGTTGATGCAGAATCACATCACCCCTGAATGTCTGTAACTCAATGGGTTGAGTATCTTAATGTGATTTCATAACATGGGTACTATCTCCAAGTTGTGGGACTTGCTACTTGAGATAGAACTCCAAAAAAAGTTGGTTCTTCTTACTAATCCTAATGCTAAACTAATTATAAGGAAATATAAATATTTACTCCTAATCTAACAATGCCAAGTAGACAAGGAGAGAGAGAGAGTGTGTGAAAATAAAGAAATCCTACACTATAGAGGTGATATCACCAAGAAAAGGGGGTTGCTGATCACAAATCCAATTTCATGAAATGGAGAGAGGTGAGAAATGGAGAGGATGGACAAGATGCATCACAAACCAAAGATAAAGTTTACACAGAACACCAGTTCAAACCCGTTAAACATAGCTCCGAAAACCTTCAATAGACATCAAAAATATGCACAGTGTACCCTACAATGATGAGATTCAAGAAGAGACAATAAAATAAGGAAGGATGGAAAAAATTCATTAAGAAACAAATTTAATTTCTCCATGAGTTCACACAGTTAATCATCAATGAGAAAGAGGTAAGAAAACTCCATTACAAAGAAATGAGAGGAGGCTTATGCTCCACATTCTACCCTAGGGAAGAAAGAGAGAAGGAGGGAGAAGAGAAGAGTGACCAACCTTTATAAAAATGCCCCTCCTTATAATATATATCAAGAATATGAGAGGGAAAGGAGAGAAGATATTGAAACCTACCTCAACCTCCCCAAAAGAGAATTGAATTCACCTACCTCAATGATGGGTTCCAATGTAAAACCATTTCCTCCATGTGTTGTTCCTTGGTGGGCAAGAAAGGAGGCCAGTACTTCATTATGGTGGTAGGTGACAAACCTGGAAGCCTTAAACATGGTGGATTGTATTTTTTCATTATGGTGGTAGGTGAGTAGCAGACGTTGAGAGCTTTCCAAAAAGTCATCCCTTGGTCAAATCCAAATTCCCAGTTGAAATATTTGGATGTCTTAATGTCGGAGTTGGATATTTAACGTGGGATCACAATATTTAAAAGATTCTATTAATGCAAGATCCACATGGCAGCCCCGCGTATCTTAAGATTTCATCGCCCTCCTTTCACTCTTGAAGTTGCGCCAATTGGACACTTGCCATCGTCCGTGGGCCTACTCTGTTTTCTTCATTTTTTGGCTAAGTCCTTCCTGTTTGGTAGAGAAATTATGTCAGACCCTAGACACATGGAGAGCCCGCGCTCATTTGGAACCTACCTTTTGGGTCTTATCTTTGAATTTGCACTAAATTGACACATGGCGTCTTCCACTGGGTCTATTTCTTTGCTTCAAATTTTCAACGACCGATGCAACTTTCTCGGGCCTTAGACACGTGGAGATCCTACACTTTTTTGGGGACTACCTTTGGATTCTACCCCTGAAGTTGTGCTGAGTTGACACGTGGCACCTTCGACTAGTTCTTAGAATTTTTCAATGGCTGGTGCAACTTTTTCACACCTTAGATATGTGGAGAGCCTGTGCTTGTTTGGGGATTGCCATTGGATTATACCAGTGAAGTTACGCCGAGCTAACACATCGCACCTTCCGATGGCTCTATTAATTTTCTTTGACTTTTCAACAGTTGATGAAACTTTTCCAGACCCTAGACATGTGGAGATCCCGAACTCATTTGGGGACCCTGCTTTGGACTTAACATTTGAAGGTATGCCAATGAGACACGTTGAGGCTTCTGCTGGCTCTTTTTCATACTTAACTGATTTGGGACTTGATTGAACACACATGATAGATGGAAGATGGAAAATCGAAGGAGATTATAATGCCAAGGAAGAAATAATAATGCACACAAGGGCATATGGAAAGAAGGTGGAAAGGAAGCAAGGCACATGGTAAGATGCAAGTGTGAGAGAGGAAAGATGAGAGGATGCGTGCACATAGGGTGAGAGGGGACAAAAAAGAATTTTTGCATGTATGAGGAAGAGAAGAAAGTGAGCATCCAGGAGGAAGATGCGAAAGGGGGAAATGGGAAGAGGAGAAGAATGTGAAAGGAGAGTATAGAAGTGGGGTGCGAATATCCAACTAAGGAAAGGCGTGTGATAGGATGACCCGAAACTTAGCTAATTTGGAAGGCATCTGCAAATGGGCACATGAAAGAATCGCATGGCACGAGGAGTGGGCAGAAGGACAACAACCTATAAAGATGGTGCCCAATGAGTAATCCTAGGGGTGTGTAACCTGAAACGTAAAGCATCAAAACTGGATTTAAAGTAAAAGTCATCCAATTAACCGGGAGGGTTATTTGGATAACACTTACTCCACCAAATTCATATGAATGAAAACCATAATTTTTATTTCATTCCCTCCTAATAACTATAGAGGTCACCCAAATTACAAGTTTCCTTCATGGAAAATATCAAATTCCACCGTATATTATTTATTGGCCACATAATGGTTCATATCGTCAAAGAACTTACAATAGAATGGGTACCAAAACCGTGGGATAACAAAGCAAACCGTAATGATTCCCCATTAGTCATTAGTTATGAAAGTACTAATATACACGTATAGAAAATAATAACATATATATACTCCTGAGAAAATAGGGATCCCAAAATCACATATCTAATGCTCATGCTTCCTATTAATAAACATACTTAAGTTAGTTAAATTAGAAAGTTATTGTTACCTAAATTGTTTATTATGTCATCAAATACTATAATAATATTACCTCAAATTCATGCTCAATCACCAATTTCTCCCCTAGATCTATCATATGTTGGAAGAGACCTTGGGAACCTTGTAATAAAGCATATTTCATATCTTCCTCACGAAATTGGTCAACCTAAGTGTACAAATATAAACAAAAATTATAGGTATTAAATGAAAATTTACTCACCTCTACCTTTTCTACCTCACTAACAAGATGTACATAAATGGGTACAAGTGGATATATAGATTTCAAGATAAATCCCACTCCAAAGAATATGGTGAAATAGTCTCACTCAAACATTTGACTAGAAGTTATGCACTGGTATTCATAATATTCATGTTTTTAACTAAAAAAAACCATGGCCATTTATGTTTTTGAATTTTGAATGAAATATCCAATAATTCATATAATAAGGTATATGTATAATGATAACATAAAATATTCATTTAATTTTATATGTCCCAATAGGAAAAAACCCTATTCCTTTTTGTCCTCTTATAGCGAAGAACTATGATTAAGGGTGTAGAATGATAATTATGTTAAACATCCTCCTCATTCAAAAATTTGTTCAAATGGATTTCTAGGGTTATTTTTAGATGATTTACAAGAACTCCAATTTATCAATTTTTTCAAAAAAAATCTTGACTTCATTTTTTTGCCTCCTATGTTCACTATCAATTTCACTCTTAAAGGAATTTAATTATTGTGCTTCCTATTAATCAACAAACTTAAGTTAAATAAATTACCACATTATTAATGCCTAAATTTTTTTATCATGTCATCAAATACTATTATAAGATTACCTCAAATTCATGGTTAATCACCAATTTCTCCCCTAGATCTATCATATGTCATAAGAGGCCTTGGGAACCTTGTAATAAACTATATTTCATATCTCCCTCTTGAAATTGGTCAACCTAAGTGTACAAATATAAACAAAAATTATAGGTATTAAATGAAAATTTACTCACCTCTACCTTTTCTTCCCCACTAACAAGATGTACATAAATGGTTACAAGTGGATATATAGATTTCAAGATAAATCCCACTCCAAAGAATATGGTGAAATAGTCTCACTCAAACATTTAACTAGAAGTTATGCACTAGTATTCATAAAATTCATGTTTTTAACTAAAAAAAAACCATGGCCATTTATTTTTTTTAATTTTGAATGAAATATCCAATAATTCATATAATAAGGTATATATATAACGATAACATAGAATATTCATTTAATTCTATTTGTCCCAATCGGAAAAGAGCCTATTCCTTTTTGTCCTCTTATAGTGAGGAACTATAATTAACGGTGTAGAATGAAAATCATGATAAACATCCTCCGCATTCCAAAATCTTGTCAAATGGATTTCTAGGGTTATTTTTTAGATGATTTGCAAGAATTACAATTTATTAATTTTTTCAAAAAAAATCATGAATTTATTTTATTGCCTCCTATATTCACTATCAATTTCACCCTTAAAGGATTTTGGTTACTGTGCTTCCTATTAATCAACAAACTTAAGTTAGTTAAATTACCACATTACTGATACTTAAATTGTTTATTATGTCATCAAATAATATAATAATATTACCTCACATTTGTGCTCAATCACCAATTTCACCCCTAGACATATCATATGTTGTAAGAGACCTTCAGAACCTTGTAATAAAGCATATTTCAAATCTTCCTCTCGAAATTGGTCAACCTAAGTGTACAAATATAAACAACAATTATAGGTATTAAATGAAAATTTACTCACCTCTACCTTTTCTTCCCCACTAACAAGATGTACATAAATGGGTACAAGTGGATATATAGATGTCAAGATAAATCCCACTCCAAATAATATGGTGAAATAGTCTCACTAAAACATTTAACTAGAAGTTATGCACTGGTATTCATAAAATTAATGTTTTTAACTGAAAAAAAAAACCATGGCCATTTACGTTTTTTTATTTCAATGAAATATCCAATCATTAATATAAGAAGGTATATATAATGATAAAATAAAATATTCATTTAATTCTATTTGTCCCAATAGTAAAAATCCCTATTCCTTTTTGTCCTCTTTTAGTGAGGAACTATACTAAAGGGTGTAGAATGATAATCATGCTAAACATTCTCATCATTCCAAAATCTTGTCAAATGGATTTCTAGGATTACTTTTTAGATGATTCGCAAGAATTCCAATTTATTAAACTTTTTAAAAAAAAAATCATGACTTCATTTTATTGCCTTCTATGTTCACTATCAATTTCACCCTTAAAGGAGTTTGATTATTGTGCTTCCTATTAATCAACTGACTTATGTTAATTAAATTACCACGTTATTGATACCTAAATTTTTTATTATGTCATCAAATACTATAATAAGATTACCTCCAATTCATGCTCGATCACCAATTTTTCACCTAGATCTATCATGTGTTGTAAGAGGCCTTGGGAACCTTGTAATAAAGCATATTTCATATCTTCCTCTCGAAATTGATCAACCTAAGTGTACAAATTTATTTTTTATTTATCAAATATAGTTTATCATCAAATATATTCTACTCACTTAGTAAAAAATATTTTTAAATATTTGTATTCCCTTACCAAACTCCCACGTATATTATTATACCCACCCAACCCCAATTTATGGGACCCAATACTTGACATGCTAGCTTGGGTAGCATTTATTGTATCGTAAAGGAATATTTTTGCTGCCACAATGTAAATTAGATCATATGATTTAATGATTTATTCAAGGAGAATAAGACCAATATAGATAAAAAGAAAATAGTTTGATAGAATTATCAAGTAGTTATAGGAGGGTAAGGAACAAGTTCAGTCAATGTATTAATAAATATGCTAATGTTGCTCCTTAATGCATTATTTTTAAATGTTATATTTCCAGATAGCGGACCTCCGCTTATTTCAAACATTGTAACAATTTTTTACACTCTTCGTAAATCCTACTCACCGTTGAGGTGGCATGCCATCTTTGTGGCTTCATGTGACTCTTGGTGACACATTGATTTATTTTTGTAGGATTACCTCAAACCTAGAAGTGACATGAATACATCTCTCTGCTAACACCTTCGGTAATTTCTGGTTTCCCGGATTACCAAAAACACCTATATTGGTTTTCTATCTTGAGGATGGCCATGAACCTAGAGGTGACAAAAGGTCTCAATTGTACATGTCAGTGGTTTCTCAAATTTCCAATAACCCTTTTCCAAGAACCAAGCATTAGTTTAGTGTTGTTTCTCCTCACAATGTTCTTTATTTAGGAGGTACCAAACTAAAAAATGCTCCACATTTTATTGAAGAACACACAACACAAAACAAAACAACACCACACACAACAAAACCAAACACTAACAAAAATGTCACCAAACCAATGTTGTGACCCCAAAGTAGGCGACTGCCGAGAGGACACTAATTGTCCCCCAACCTCTGTGTATCCTCCAACCTCCAGTTATTTTCTACTTAATTTGTAGATATGACTTTGAGATTCATTTGACAAATGATTCAAAACAATCTCCACACGTATCTGATCTCCTATATGCTCAGATAGGACAATTTCTTCCTTGTCTTAATGATGGATGCTGATTTATTAAAGGCATTTGCTCCAATTCTTAGGTCATGGCCCAAGGTTGTTCTGCTGGTGTTTGGACGTTTATCTTTCCACAGAGCTCTTGGCCTTACATGCTCTTCTAGATCACTGTGGTTGCCTTGGGACAGGTCGTTATCTCCTGCCTTGGCCAAGAGATGGGGCACCTACATCTTCATCTTCATCTTCATCTACATGCCTTGTCATTTTCCACGCACGCTCCATCCTCAACTGCTGATCTTCATGCAGGTTGATAGGTTTTCCACACACACAGGATGATTGGTTATAGATCTCACCAACTTGCATAGGTTGCTGGCTCCAATGCACAACCACAAATCACAGATTTCCACGTTATTTTATCCAAAAAAATTATCCACGTTACAGGATTCCATGGAGAAAAATAGAAACATACGTATGTAGTCACTCTTTAAATTCCAACAAGCAATGGTTCTGTGTAGTCTCTCTCCAAACGTAAAAATATAGGAACACACTTCACCTGCATTTCAAATGGAAACAGTGCAAAACAGGTCTCTAATATCCTTGCAGAATGAGAAATTTGTTTGGAAAGCTTCCTCTTCTTGTGCCACGTTGCCTTCAACCGTCCACCATGCTCCAATAGGGATCTATTGTGGAAACGAGTTTTCAAACGCCAAAATAGATCTATTCTATGAGCGGGTCAACAGAAAGAAAAGGAATCTTTACACGTAAAAAAGAAGACAGTATGGTTCAACACGACGTTGAAATAACCCTCCACTCTTGTGTCAGGATTCCTTCTCTGATACTAATGTTGACACAACGGAGATCAGAACAAATGATCGAATGCTCTTTTCAAGGAAAATAAGACCAATATATACAGGTAACAAACAGTTCGACATAACTGTCTAGCAGTTATATGAGGGTAACCGACTAGTTGGGTCAATGTATTAATAAATATGATAATACTTTTACCTCCAGGCTCCTCCTCGTGCACATGACATGTAGCTTGGATTTTTTAAGGAATTTCTCTTGAGTTTAACATCTTTAATTACCTTATCCTATGTTTTTTGGCTAGCCATCCACGCTGGTCAAGGATATCTCATGTCCTTTGTTAGCTTTGACATTATTTTGTCTCTTTTAGAGTGAATGAATTTCAATGCATTTTCCATTATGAAATCTTTGTTAAAACCATGATTTCCAAAATCTTTTATAACATCATCAAAGAGTTCATCTTTCTTAGAATTGGTTTGTTTCTCCAATCCACTTGTATGATATTTATAAATAGGAATTCTCAACGATGAATTAGAAATTGTAAAACTTTCCACTCCATTTTGTCTTTTAAGACATTTCTATTTGAGGTTGGAAAGATTGAACCTGTTTCTTTCATTTCATGCTCACTGTGGATATTTTTGCAGTCTTAGGGGTTGAAGTAGCTTTCCCTATAGGTACATCAGGGAACTGTTGACAATTTTTGCACTTGTGCAAAAATGGTCAACTTGAAACTTTGTTACGATGGACAGAATAGGTGAAGTATACCTAAGCTAGGGGAGATCACATCAGATTATGTTGTTACTGCTGATTTGTTTATAAGATTACGTGAAATCTGCAGCTATGTGTGCTGTTACAAAATGTAACAGATCACATAGTCTGCAATTTCATGACCATCCTCAGCAAAAGAACACAAGCCCCGAAGCACAGTTATGTTGTCTTGATGATGACATCCAATTGTAGAACATGTGAAGTGTAAAGTTTTGGAACAACATACATAAGTGTAGATCACAGGAAATCAAAGTTCACTATTGAATGTTACAAGTTCTATTCAATGTTCTTTCCGTTATGATTAAGACATTCAATTAAGTTACTGAGTTGTTTAGTTCATTATACAATTTATACAGAAAGCAGAAATGCAGAAAGAGATATACAACTCATTTACATAATTCAATGTTTTATTCACAAGGAGAGTCAAATGTTTCCCACACAAGCCATGGGATATAACTGAAAAGTAAAGTACAACTACTGAAATGAAAGATACACATGCATGAAGGAGAAAGTAGAGGAGTATGAGGGTGAACCCATCATTGCCTTGTATATTCTTCTTTGTGTAGAGCATCTCCTTGCCAACTCCTTCATCCTCAACGCATGGTACCTGAAAAGCAAAAATAAGTCAACCATAAGTTACGAGCTTAGGGATCAAACCATATTCCTACACTAACCTACTTCGTGCATATGAATCTTCCCCTAAACAGGAGATGTATTCTACTTAAAGGGAAAACTTCATGCATGATTTAATTACTCAAAAAGAAGAAAGTGAAAAGAGAATAAGAAACATGGACACAAGAGAGGCCAAAAAGCCTAATTATTTTCTAACTGTTTCCCTAAGTGTGTAGGTACAGGTTGCAACCAAAGAGAGAAATAAATAAGTCATAAGTACATGCTAAGAAGAAGAAAAATTGCATCCCAAAGTTCATTAAACATTCTGCAAATGGAAGTGGTTAGAGCTCAGAAGAGAGAATGGAAGATGGAAGTACTTTTCTCAGTTTTCAAAGAAGAAAGAGAATCATATTTCAACTAGCTGAAGCTAACAGTAAGAGGGATTACATCTGAAATAGGATGAGAGAGAAGATTCTGGGAAAATTTTGACAAGGCTTCGCCTTATAAAATCAACATTTCAGATTTTTCAGCATATATATCGAAACTGTACTAAATAAAATACATTATACTATGCAGAAAAGAATTATTTATAATTCAAAAAAACTGAAGGGAATTGAAATTCCAAGATAATCTCACAAATTTCAGCTTTTCTAAGTTGCAGTTTTCAAAATAAAGCAGATATGAGAGCACAATATTACTACAATATCAATGAAGTACATTCATTCAAGCAAGGCAGTACTCATCTACAACACAAGTAGAAGCCATTATAGGTGACCAAAAGAATCTATCTCATGCTGACATTTAATGTAAGTTGTAGAAGACACAAAGCACATTTATGATCATCATATAGTAGCTATACAAGCAAAGACCATATTAAGCTACAGGTCTTTATGACTTCAACTTTTCAAGATAAAGGGGATACTTGCAAGCAAGGAGCATGTCTAGTTTGAAATTTTTTTGAAAGAGAGATGATTCTGGAAAAAATTTGGTAGGGCTTCACCCTATAAAATCAACATTTACAACTTTTCTAGCATCTATATCAAACTAAAATCAAAGAAACGCAGTGAAAGTAACATGCTAAAGTATCTGAATGAAGGCTTGTGCCTAATAGTCATATCAAAATAGATCAAGAATTGCTTAACATTATTGCAGATATCAAAGAGTATAAGTGAAACTTGTAGGTTATAAAGGGTAAATTCAAAAGAAAACATACAACTGTAACACCAATAACAGGTAAACGATATTTCATACTAACAAGAAGAAGAAGGAAAACATGTAAAACATCATTACCTTTTCTAGGAAAAGATCAAACTTGGAGTAGAAAGGTTAAATTGTGCATCAGATCATTTTTTTAAAAAACAAGGTAAATAACATACAAATGGATCTCATATCCAAGTCAAAGAGTTGCAAAGGATTCAAGAATACAGATATAGTTTTGAATAATATAACACTTTAGTTTCTTCACAATAACTATATATTGCAGTCCCAAGATGATGGCAGAACTAGTTTCTGAGTTTGGAGGATTCAGAAAGTACAGGCAATGAGATAAGTAAAATAAACTATCAAAGTGAAGCCATTGTTCCAGTTCCAAATAATAAGTAAGGGAAATTTCATCATTAGAACAAATTCAAAGCTACAAAGGTTATAATAACCTAGATCTAAAGTATAAATATCTATTCAGAATAGGGATATCATTTCAGGCTCGGATTAAAAGGGATGAGTATAACTCAAGAGTGTAATCAAATAAGTTACTCTCAGCCAAAGAACAAAATTTCCTTAATGAAGACATTCTCGAAATAGCATCTTATATTAATACAACTTGAAGAGCTACAAAAAACGGAAGATACAAGTGTTCAGAATAGCCTCCAAGTAATATATCAAAGAATAACATGGTACAGAGTTCAGAGTGATCAAAACGGTCACTACTTCAAATAAAATATTGAAAAGGAGGAAAGGTGGAGCTTCAAGAAGAAAATGGTGGCCATTGTGGAATATAGGACTTCACGGCAGACAGGTTTTAGAAGAAATCTATATCAAAACCCCTGCAAACACACAATGGTGATAAACCCACATGGCCATAGAGGATTAAGCAAAGAAATCACAGAGAAGACTAAGTGGAGTGACTATCAAAGGTTAAGAATGTACAAATCTAAAAATATAATATAATCTAAGACTTCTCGATTAAAGATTTAAATTTCTAGTTTGTCTTTTGAAAGCTCTTAATCAGGGTATGAGTAGATTTTGTAACCAACATACACCTACAGTCACCATTTTAATGCTAGAGAAGTCAAAATATAGAGACATTCAAGCAAAATATGAAATACCCTGAACGTAAACTATCTAGCAAACACTCCACAGACGGTTCGAGGAAAGCTAATAGTAATAATCGAGAAAATCATGGTGGCACAAGTTTATCAATATCAAGAAAAGCAGAGTATTTATACTACTGAGCCATCCATAAAAGGGGTGAATCCAGAGTTACCTCTAAACCGTGGCTGAAAGAATTTCAAATGATAATGGCCAAATCCTCAAAAATAAAGAAGCCACATTCTGACCAGAGCTTTTAAGAAGAATGGTTGAAAACCAAAATCATACAAGCATCTATTCATAGTTGCACAGGGCTGAGCTCCAAGAGAACAAGAATGATGGCCTCAACAAAGAACGCAAATAGTCTTTTCAACAAACGCCGAGGTCGAGAAGAAAAAATTGAGCTTCGAAATTGACCACATAGAGCTAATAAATCTGAAACAATCAAAAGCAAGCTTCGAAGCCCAAAAAATGGCGGATCTCAGAAAAGAACAGAGAATAAACACCAAAATGTAGAGACAAGGAAGATTTATAATACCAGTCTAAGAGAAAATCTGAATTAATAGAACTCGAAAGGAATAGAAATGGTGTCCAGAAGCCTCATTGAGTTCCAAAAACTCATAAAACACATTCATAGGTAGGAAACCCTTTTTATCAGAAAATCTGAGCTTCTCGATACAAGACAAATACTGAAATATCACACGACGATTTCGAAGGCCGAAAATGAAAAAATCTGAGCTCAAAAATTTCAACCATGGCGTCGAAGGAATTTTTTTTGCTAGGGCTTTACCTGCATCACAACAACCAAATTAAGTGATCATTATGGTCGAAGCCATCCTTTAGTATGGAAACTCAAGAGACAAGTCAACAGGACTCAACCATGGTCAAGGATTGATGATCAACATTCATCCAGGTATGAAGATCAATGGCCAGTGATCGTTCACCGAATTCAAAGAAACCAACCACAGTTAATCCCCACTAACCATTTTAAATGAAAATCCTGAACCCTAATCACGGGTGAGAAATCAACGGCATCAAAATCATAGGTAAAAGATCAATAGCCCGGTTTCCATCACTAAAATCAAAGCAAACTTGACACAGGTTAAATTTCCATCAAAAAATGCATGGAGGGTTGAGTCACCGTGGAGAAGGGGCCAACCCACGTGTTAACAATAAAATCATTGCATTGACTTCCAAAGTCTGTAATATAGTGTATACACTCAAATGACCAAAAGGGACCAATGAACGTTATATTACCAATGATCACCAAAAAGGTGAAACTTTAAAATATAAACCATGCAATGTATCAAATAAATCAAGTACCGACAACTATGCATGGTAGTAAACAATGCAAATGTGGGAGGTCTCATAGTGATTTTCTAAAATGCACAAGGCGGGAAAACTCAAATAAAGGAAAATCCATATATCAAAGGGTGGTCCCTTCATGGAGCTAGCACAGTACAAGGAGTTTATTTTTGCATGCTTCACAAGAAGACAAAACAGAGAAGAAGAAAAAATTGCATAGTAAGGAGTGAGACTTGCATAGCAAGCAATTTTATTATTAGCAAATTATTCACCCATTCTTTTCTAATAATAGAACAGTCAACTTCAGTTTGACTGTATTGTATTTAAGGCCATTAATGCCTATTTTTAAATTGCATGCTCTAGTTCGTATTATTTTATCCCTTTATTTATTATTAAATAAAGGATAAAATTAGGATGCATTGGTGAGTACAGCCTTAGGCTGTTTTTAGGAAGGGGTGAAATTTATTTTTGCTATATATTGTGTGCCTTTGCAAAGCACAAGGGATTCTTCCTAGAGGACTTTTGGATATATGAGTACTGAAGCAGGTTTTGCCAGGTTGGACCTTTAAGTGTGAAGTATTTTCTACCTTTCCAAGTTATTTTTATGTCTTGTGTATGTTACAATAATCTTGGGAATGTAAATTCCCTGATTAACCATCTTACCCTGCTGCAAATTTAAGTCTTTTCTGCTTAAGTTTTCATGTGCATGTTAACTTATTAGTACTGTTGTGAACTTCCCTTAGTGCAATCAAGTGTTTTGCCCTTAGATATTATGTAGAAAAACTATTGGTTCATGCAACAAGAGTCCTTCCCAAATCAATTGTGCATATACTCAGTCAAATCCCTCATACAAATTTGGTGTATCACCTTAGTTTTAATCATTTTTACAGTCATCTTTTACCCTCAAACTCCCAGAATGTAGTTTAGTATACACCAACAAGGAATCAGCCTTGATACTGGAGGCTCACCTCAAAATAGGTATACCCACAAACCTGAGGTGTTTCCACTGTATCTACGAAAGAGAGAGATCATTTCTGCAAGCTTTGAAAACCTACAGCCATCTCTCTACAGGGTGCACTTTCAAGATATGATAGGAACATGCCACTTTCTTCCTACATGTATAGCACATGAATATTTGTTTAACTATGCAATATCAAAAATAGTTCTTACGACCTTTTTAACAAGAATTAATTATCATAAACATACATGTTTAGGTGTAGAAAGACCTTTAGTTCTTAATTAGTTCTTGTATAACTTCCAAAAATTTAGAAATTCATATTTGTTATGAGTGTTAAAACAATTTATTGTCGTTAAATGAGAATTTTCATGCAAACATGGTGTGGTTTTTAGAGGGTGAATGAAAGTCTTTACCATCTTTGTGAATACGATTATTAATGTCACACTAAAATTAGTATGAAATCATATGGCACACATGGTAGAAAACATATAATGTTTTTCATCTAATATAATAACGTATAGAGCATCATCATGTGTGTTATTTTCATGTAACCAAAATTTTGGTATCATACTAATTACTTGGAGGTCCCTCGTTAATTTGATTTGAAATTCATTGTTTGTTCCATTTAGACGTTTTCATAAAAAGTATACAACATTTTCTCCAATATGCATTGTATTAAATAGATGAGATATTACGAGATGCTCATTATATGCTAATTTTTAATATTTACATAGTATTTTCATTCCCAATGGATACCCTCTCCCTTCATTTTTATCATATGATCCTTTCCACCTCAAAGGGTTTATCCATCTTGATTACCTCCTTTCCTCTTCCTTTCCATTGAAATTATTTTTCTCATGTAAGTGATAACAATGGTTTTGAAGTAACATGTGTATATATTCATCATACACGGTTTTTCAAAGATCCTTTTATTTCCTAGACACAATGTTTGGCCCACATGATGGAAATCCATTTTTACTTTTAGTTTATAGGCCTAAAAAAATAGTATTGAAACCATATCTAATAAATGGGTAGTAACATAAATAGAGTGACTACAAATGTACATGATAAATAGATTACCAAAACATATAGAGAGTTCCATATTATTGTGAATTATCCGCATAAATATTACACACAAAAGGAATATCCTAGCCCTTTAAGGAGTGACTATAAGGTGGTGGGTGGGATGTGGTCTTCTTTGGGAAATCAAAATTATGAGAGACAAGATGTAGATATTGATCCTGATCCTAGCCCTAGCCCCAAAAATGAGCAAAAGGAACAAGATGTGCTGAAGGAATAGGATGTAAAAAATCTATCCTTGGATGAAAGGATTTAAGGAAATCGGTTTTGAAATTTTACTATACTTACCTCCCCTGAATCCGGTCTAGGAAGCCGATGGCATTTTTTTGACTAAACAAGATGCATGTGTGAATAGAGCTAAAAAAGGTATGGCTTTAATCTCATCATTAGTTTTACTAGAGTTAGGCCTAACATCGATTTCATTAGGGTTTAGGTGAGAAGAAAATGGGTTCCGTTGGGAGATATTGAAATGGTAGCTATCACTTTTTATTCTTTCCTATTTCAGTTCTTGGTTGAAGAGGATCTACTTAGAGTGACTAATAAAGGGCCTTGGATTTTTGGAAAAACTATTATGTAAGTTTCTAGATGGTGTCATATTATAGATTTGGGGGAAATGTAACCTTGTGCCCTTTCTGTCTAGGTTAGGCTTCCTATCCTGATGCTTGAGTTTTGGTAAAAGGATTTCCTTGAGAGGATTGTGAAAGCATTGGGGGATATTTTGATCATGGATCCTACTATAGAAATTAGGAACATAAAATAACAACTAATAGAAATAAAATAAAGAATTCCAAACTCATATCAACACTTATGTGTATATATTCCTCCTTCCTTCTCAAAGCTTTAGCTAAATACAAACTCTCTGAATGTGTTTGATATGAAAACACTTACAACTACCTCTAATAAATAAATGGATTCATCTAATAATAAAACACTCAACAATCCTAGAAATAGAACTAAAAAGCACATGCTTTTGTACAATACAAAGTTTTTGATTTATTTGCTTTATAATCTTTCCTTAAAGTGAGGAATCTAAAACGAAACTCAAAAGTAAAAGAATGTAAAAAGAAAACTACTTTTTTCTTTTCTTGGGGAAAAAATATACTTTTTCTAACACTGCCCCTTAATTTTGACCTTTAAGATTTAATTTTTCTGGAGCTGAGTGTGCTCTTCTAAATCTTAAAATTATAGATAACAAAATCCCAAACAAGTTCTCAAATACTCAAAAACTTTATCTCTCGAAGATTTTGTAAAGATATCTGCAAACTGATCTTTAGATCTACAAAATTTAAGACAAATTTCCTTGTTGTTAACCAACTCTCTGATGAAGTGATACCTCATGTCTATGTGTTTTATCCTCTTGTGAAAAACATGATCTTTGGACAAAGCTATTGTTGAATTGTTGTCACAGAAATATGTGTACCATCCTCTTAATTCTGCCTCAAATCTTTCAACACTCTTCTCATCCAAACAACCTGACATGTTGTTTGTGTTGCTGCTACATACTCTACTTTTGCTGAAGATGATGTGATTATGGTATGCTTCTTTGATGCCCATAAAACTACACCTATTCCAAAGTGAAAAGCATAGCCAGATGTGCTCTTTCGGTCATCAATACTTCCATCATTGTCACTGTCTGTGTAACCTATGAGTTTGAACTCATCTGATGTTGAATACAAGATTTCATGATTCTTAGTTCCACATACACACCTCAAAATTATTTTTCTCGCTTACCATTGCGATTCTTTTGGAGATTTCATGAACCTTGAGATGAGGATCACACCATACATAATATTTGGATTTGTGGTTGTTAAATACATGAGACTTCTAACTAGTCTTTTGAACAATGTTGGATCTACAAATGATCCACTATCATCTTTTCTTAACTTCAAACCTACTGCAACTGGTGTTGGCACTAGCTTGCAATTCAACATTTTAATTCTCTTCAAAACATCATTAACATACTTTTCTTGTGAAATAAAAACAAAATTTTGATTGTTGAATTTCTATGCCCAGAAAATAGTGCATGAGACCTAGATCTGTCATCTCAAATTCTTTCTTCATAGCTGATTTGATTGAATCTATAGATAGATTTCTAGTGATGATTAAATCATCCACATATAAACAAACGATAAAATTTTTACCTAGTTTATTGATCTTGATGTATAAGGTAGGCTCATTTCTGCTCCTACTGAAACTATTCTGTATCAAATAAGAATCAATAATGTTGTACCAAGCTCTAGGTGCTTTCTTGAGACAATAGAGCACTTTTTCAACCTGTATACCTTTTCTTCATGGCCTTTAATCTCATAACCTTCTGGCTGATTCACATAAACTTCTTCTTCAAGAAAACCATTCAAGAATGTTGATTTTACATCCATCTAATAAATAGGCCATTCTTTTGAGCTGCAACTTCTAAAACCATTCTTATCGTGTCCAAAAGCGATATAGGTGCAAATGTCTCATTGTAATCTACTCCATATTGCTTTGAAAAACCTTTGGCAACAAACCCTACTTTATGTTTTGTACTTTACCATCAGCAATATATTCGGTCTTGTAGACCCATTTCACTCCTATCACGTCCTTTCCTTCTGGAAGATCTACCAGTTCGCATGTCTGATTATTCTCTATGGCATCTATCTCATCATCCATGGATTAAATCAAAAATTAATTTTTTATAGCCTCTTCAAAGTATACTGGATTTGCAACTTGAGAAAACAATGCAAAAACTAAAAAAGCATTAGTTGTATCAACATTATAAATCTCACTAAGACTCCTTGTTTTCCACTGCAAAGGGATATCTATTGATGGACTATTTTGTACTAAAGGCGTAGCTTCTAGTGTTCCTTGTGGTGTTTGCTGGAAGGTTGAAGATGCCTAAAATCTTGGAGACCTCCTAGATGTAGATGGAGGTATAGCTTGTACTATAACTTGTGATGCATGTACAAGATTTGAAGAAGATATAATACCTTGTTACGCAATGCTTTCATCAGCAATAATATCATGAAGAATAGTTGCTGCTAAACTGACTATTTTCTCAATACTTCCATTCCATGCCTCATTTTCAACAAACTGTACATCTCTACTAATTATGACCGTTCTTGTAATTGGATTAAACAACTTGTAAGATTTTGTATTATCTGAATATCCAACAAATATACAATTTTCTCCTTTGTTGTGTAACTTCTTCCTTAGCTCATTAGGCACATGTGTGTGTGCCACACAACCGAAGATTCAAAAATGAGAAACACTATGTTTCCTCTTAGTCCAAGATTTTTAAGGAACCATGTTTTGAACAATTTTCGTTGGACACCTATTAGTGATGTAAACAACAGTTACTACTGCTTCTACCCAATACTCATTTGAAAGATGTTTTCCTTCATCATAATTCTTGCAATCTCCATGATGGTTCTATTCTTTCTCTCTGCCACACCATTCTACTATGGTGTATACCTTGAAGTAATTTTTTTTTGTATACCATGATATTTACAAAAATTCAAAAAAGTAATGAAAACATACCATGATTCCTTTTAAGAAGACCCCTCTAAAAAATTACTTTTGAATCATTAGAGAATCTCATAAATCGACTTTCGAATCATTGGAAAATTTCTGAAAAAATGTTTTGTGGCAAAGGTGATTTCATAGAGCATTGTTCCCTTGTTTTTAACAATTTTGGTTGGGTAGGTTGGATGGACAGGTTAGATTGGTGAGTTGGACGGGTGGATTGGACAGAGGTTGGACGGTCAATGGTTGGACGGGTGGGTTAGACATATAGGAGTTGGATAGGTAGGGGTTGGATGGGAAGGGGATGGATAGAAATGGTTGGACGGGTGGGTTGGACGGGTGATGAGTTGGAAGGACAAGAGTTAGACGTGGTGGGTTGGACCGATGAGGGTTTGTTAGCTAAGAGTTTGACGGGAGAGTTGGACTAGTGGGTTGAATGAATGAGGGGTTGGATGACGTGGGTTGGGCGTTGATACCAATGAATTTAATGTTCATTAATGATACCCCTGAGCCCTATAAATACCCTTTCAATGTTCATTTTTCACTTTTATACGTAAATTTCTAGTGCTCTGAGCTCGCCAATTTTACACCCAAATTTCACTTCTTCTAAATTTCAGCAATGGTCAGTACTACATCTATTCCTACACAAAAATTTCAGTACAAAAACCTCATGTGCCCACAGATTTGAGCTCTACTAAAATCAAAAGACGCCCCAAAGGATTGGCTCAAAATATCATAATTTTTCGGGCTTGTGAACATGCCCCAATTCAACACTGATACATCAGTCCTTGATTATCGACTAGCCTGTTACAACGAAAAATGAAAAACAATTTTCCATTCTTCTCGTGCATATGAAACATCATCAAATTTATTTTTCTATTGAACCCAAGGACGTGCATCGGTTAACAGGTTTACCTTTCGAAAATAAGCCACATGTTACTACAAAGGATGTCCTTACAGACAAAGACAAAAAGTTTTTGGAGTGTCATTACAATTTACAGGTTGATGGTAAGTTTATTATTTTAAAATTTTTTTTTCCTTAGCATTACTTGACCATACAAAGGATCTAATATTTCTTTTCTATAATTGCAACTCCTCATAATCGCTCATCGAGAGGACTTCTTCTACAAGGTATTACAAATAAATTCTTTATTGCATTTGCTTCACTTTTTCAGGCCCAGATTGTATTATAGGGAAGACTTGCAGACATTCCATATTGGGAAGTTCAGTATTTATTACGAACACTAACAGGTCAAAAATTTGATTGGTCTAGATATTTTTCCAACAGAATAAGGTCAGATATCTCCGATGCCCACAAAGCCAATCAAAATGATAAATCGATGATTGTATTCTCTTGTTGCAATTTTATTCTTTCTTTCTATTATGAAGCGTACTACGAATTGACGTAGCATAATTGTCCTACTGCAATCAATGGTAAGATGATTGGTATTAGTCTCGAAGAACAACATGTAACAGTTACTTTTACTGTTTACTTGTTATAACGTTTTCAATTTCAATATTTTAAATAAAATAATAATTGTATGATTTTATTTTGCAGAGAAAAATTATAGCTGCAACATCACATAAGGAGGCAATTTCTACAGGTAAATCCCTTTCAGAGGTCTCTGCTGATTCTGACATGGATTCAACAGGATCAACACTAGTAAGACCTCATCAAAAGTGACCTACGGGGTCGATATGCACAACACGTTTACCATCATATTTAACTACATGTATGAATAATGAAGTTATATTTTTATATAAATTCAAAATTCAAAAAATTAATATAGATTATGTATTCTAATATTTCTATTGATCTTTTCTACATGTATTGTATTCAGAAACTACTGAGTTTGATGATAAAGATCAAACTTATTCTGGGTGTGAAGATCAAAATGTCATGATTGTGTCTCCATCTATGCAAGGTATATTATACAGTACTTTGATTTGTATGTTTTGTTTCCTTGCAATTTTTAGCATTTACAAATCTCATCTGTTATATTCTAACATTTTTTTCTTTGCTTCATGCAGGTAATATGGCTTCAGGTCATGTTCTGTTTGCAAGGAGGCCACTAATTCCTCCAACACTTCAAGTACAAACACAAAGGAGGACTTAAGGAAAGAATATTAGGATTCCTACAGAGTTAGCAGGAACAGTTCATCCTACTACAACTGAATTTCTTGGACTGTCACTAGGTGGTGTTTTAACTGTAATAGCCACACAGTTTTTCAACAACATCGCCCTTGACGAGGAGTATTTAGGATTCGATAGTGGTGCTGCAGACAAGAGTAACTATTTTGACACCCACGATTTGATTCAATCTACTCTGCCTCAACAAAAAAATGTGCATGGAATATAGGGCAGTGACTATCCTCCTCCCCAAGGGATGCTCCACAAACAGATGATGAAAAAACACATTTTATATTAGAAAATCTGATATCAGATAGTACGGGGGAAACAATTATAGAGGTTGTAATGTCTGATGTGGATTTGGTGTGGTCTTGGGAAAGGAGAGGAAATTTTTTTATAAAATAAATAAATACAAGATAACATAATCATGCTCAGAGGCATTCATTATTCACTACTGTAGAGAGCCAACCAGCATGGCAGATGTTTTGCTAAACAAAGCTCAATTAGGGAAAATTTCATATAGTAATGATTACAATGATGAAATTATAGACATAATGCTAAATAGGTTGGAGAATCTCAATGCTGAAGCACATGCTTACTACAACAAATGGTCTAAAGACAAGACTAATGTTTTAATAGTAAATGTAGAAAAAGAGAAAGTTGTTGTGACTGGGAATAACTTTTACATGAAAAACTAAAAATTATCTGATATTATAACCACTGCAATACATTTTTTTATATTATCTGATAGATTAAAAATTTATTATTTCTATTTTGCAGGAAAAATATTAAAATTTAAAGAAAGAAGTAGCTGTTTTTGAAGCACATTTGAAGAATGCCCGTAAAAGCCTGAATTATTTTATAAAGTAGAAGGAAAAACTCATTGTTAGTAATAAAAAAAATAATACGTTGAGAAGGATAATAAAGGAGCATAAGATCGATCTAGAAATCTTACTGAAGGAAAAGACAGAGACGGATGCAACACTTTTGTCAGCAGGAGATGTAGCAAGGGAGGAGCTGAATATACTAGAAAATATCAACACTGTAGAAAAATATCTTCATGCATCAGGATTTATTCCTCCATCTCTTATGCAGGAAAAAGAAAAACCTTCACCTGCATCATAAAATTTGATAAGTTAGTAAAGTTCACCATGTGACAGGTGTGTTCTCACAATTCTGACATTGGCGTAGGAATTAATAGATAGTGGCCAACCCTTCTTTATTTTTTATTCCATGTGGTAGACATAAGGACAACTATGATTTTGAATCATAGGTAGAAAAAAGGATGACCTCGTAATGTGTCCTTATATGACAGAACTTATCCAGAAGCTTTGATATGTTATTACAATCCCTTTTTGAATTATATTGGTTGAAAAGGCTTTATGAATTTGTACTTCTTTCATAAAGTAATCCGTCACATGAGAGATCAATTTCAAAAGAACTTTGGAAGTTAGAATTTTACAATGTTACTATATATTAATACAAACTATGTTTCTTTTCTATTGTTTACGTAAATGTTGTTTAAATTTACAATATTTTGTTTCTTTACATTTCTGAATTGTTGCAGATGTAAAATAAATAAATTAATAGATATAAAAGACTAATGTGTCCTTATTTCAGTCTGAATTTGAAAACCAAACATAAAAAAAAATGGCATAATTGAAACATATAATGACATTGTTCCAATGGAAAAGGATCAAATAAGGACAACTATAATATTGCATTTATTGAAAGTTGTAATCACTCAATGAAATACATAAGTAGTCTCAATAATGTATAGAAGAAATGAAATCTATATGAATTCGAACAGTCCTAGAGCAACACTTTCATTTGTGTCTTGAAAATCAACTGTAGCATGATGTGTGGATGTGTCTTGATCCCCTAGGCTAGGTAAAATATTACTTACTCCTTTTCTATCTACTAGTGAATTCCGAAATGTCAGTGATCGATCATAAGGAAAAGAATCCACTGAGTAACTCGATACATAAAATCTAAGACATCTTTCTAGATTCCTATCCAATCTATTTCTAACTTTTGATTTTAAAAAGGATAGTACACTAAAAACCCTCTCATCTTCCATAGAACCTAGAATCATTTTTTGACAGACCTCATATAGCTTAATATACTCCCTCAAATATTCACTTAGAATACTACTAGAACAGATATCCTTCCAAATCCTTTTCATGGCACTATAATCCTGTGGGTTTTGTAGAAGCTGAACTTGAAATATCATTGTATTAGCAAAATCCATTTATTGTGAACTAAGTAGTTTTCTTTCCGAAATTCCTTCTACATAAACTCCATTTATCTCTTCAGTCTTATAGAAATGATCAGTTAGATCACCCATGTTTTTGACAAATAAAGGACTGATAGATGTATAAGGTTTTCTGCCAGACAAATTCCATAAATTCGGATTTACAACTCCCATTGCTCAAGTATTTTATCATTTTTGAATCTTTCTCGGATCTCTTTAGCTAACGATTCAAATATCTTTCTCAACTTATTCCTAGTTTCGATTAATACTACATCATATAATTTTTGTGTCACTTTTACTTCTTCTATTTCTGAGTTAGCCATATCAATTATTTTTTGGGGTGTATGAAGTTGAATCTCTCTTCCATGTGCTGTTATACACAGCTGATCATTTATATTGTACTTTAAGAAGCACCTAGAATTTCTCAAATTTGTCAATGCATTCCAGTTTTCAAAAGAAGCACCCTAAAAAATACCATCATAAATATATAAACTTTCTAGACTCTAGCAGGCACGTATTTTAAGTCTTATAAATTCTGTAATGTAGAAAGACCTATCTTGAGCATGCTTCGTTAAAATATTAATCTCCCTCAACATGGGAAAAATACCACAAAGTGTGAGCAAAGTTTCTATATCAGTTAGATGGAAAAATAGATCTTTAGATTTATCTACGTCCCTGCAGTATTTAAACATAAATCTTGTCAGTGAAGGATATTCATCATATATTCTAGAGGTAGGGTTGTACATAGATATCCATCTAGTATCTACATGTTTGAGATTTTTTTTTCCCTCTGTCAGTCCAATACAATTGTTTTGAAATTCTAAAAATATCTTAGGACTGCAAAAATAATAGGCATGGAGATCACATATCAATTCCTCCACTTTAGCTACATTTTCAAATGTGCTCACAATTTTGGAGGAGAGATTCATTCTATGAGCCATGCAATGGAAAACAACCATATACAAAGCAATAGTTGTGTGAATTCTAACACATAGACCATTTCTGTCTCCTTACATTACAGTTACACCATCGGTTCTAATACAAAATATTTTTTTTTCAATGGAAAAGTCATCCATTTCAGGGAAATCCTTCAGATTTGACACCACCAATTTATAAATATTTTCAGAATTGCAATTCTCCGTCATTTTATGAATTGCTAAGAGGTGTGGAGTCCTTATTTCTTTAGAAAATGTGTAAACATGAATACATATCCATGAATTATTATCAAATGTAGTAACCTCATCTAAAGAAAGGGAAAATACTTTGCCTTTTGAACACACAACTTTAGATCCTCCTTCTCTACCAGAGATAGAAATTTTGCAATCTCCTAGCCACTGGTATTTGACCAATGAGATCGAGGAAAGTTATTTAAGCTAATAACTTGATACAACATTTTATTTTCTCCAAAATAAGACATCGGTCTTCCCCTTTTCATTATATGAAATACGGGTGCAAATTAGATACCCTTTGCTTGCATTTCTGCCTCCATAGATTTTCTCAAATTTTCTACTATGGTCCCACCTTTTTCATTTACATATTTGATACGTTTTTGTTCCTTTTCATACTCTTCTACGTATTTGACATGTAGACAATATTTTGCATCTTTCCATTTATGTGTTCTTACTATGCTGTCATCCTTAAGCTTTTGGGAAATGTATATTTTCCCATAGTGTTTCTCAACTGTATCTAGTTTGAGTTGCATTATGTGATCCTTCCCCTATTTCCAACCACATATTTTGCATCGAAATTGTGGTGAAACATCATTACAATTTTTAGTGTACACAAGTTCAATAAAAGGATATTTTGCAGCCCATTGAAACTGGAATTTCCTTCCAATTGTCTAATTTACCATCTTTCTTCTAACAAATTTTATTTTTTTCCTTGGGATTCAACTTCTACATCTCAGCTTTCAGTAGAAATATTTTGAATCTCATGTCTCCTTTTTTTGGAAATAGACCTTGGAGTAGAAGCTTTTGTTATTCAAAATTCACCCCTCAAGGTAATTTTGATAACATGCATTAAATTCTCAAGTCCCAGGCAAATATATTGAGTCTGGGCAAAAAGTCATGTTTCTAGGGTCCCCTCAGATTTTTTCTAACTCCCTTGTCCAAGAAGGAGAGAACAAGTTCTGAAGAAAGGTGAAAAAATTGCAAAAAAAAAACAGGCTCGGAGCAGAAAAAATCATGAAAAATGGCTAAGTCATAGTCCTCGCAAAAGTCGGGACATGAGGGACATCTGAATGCGAACCGGCCGAAAGGGCGTTAGGCGGTCTGCGTACCATTTAGGACATCTGGACCAAAGGGACGCGCGGGACGCAGAAATCCGAACTGGCTGAAAAGTGGAAAAAATTGACTAACTGTTGAAATAGGCAGTCTGGGACATCTGGGCAATTAGTACGCGGAGGGTGCGGTTCAGCCGAATAAAACTTAAGGCACTGGGACAGTTGGGACAAAAGGACGCGAACCGGCCGAACCGGGCGAATCAGGAAAAATTTTCCCAGATAGTCCGGGACAAGCAGGACAAAAGGATGCGAACCGGCTGATTCGGCCAAAATGGGAAACTTCGGCACTAGTACATTCGGGACAAAGGGACGCGCGGGACGCGGATAGCCAAAGGAGCCGAAAGCCAATCAGATCACGCCACGTGTCATCGGTAGAAAAGGGACATGGTAAGCCCATTTCAGGCAGTTCGGAAGAATTTTTCCTGCGCAGCACTGGGACATTCAGGACAAAGGGACGCGTGGGACGCGAAAAGCCGAAGCGGTCTAAGGCAGAGAAGAAAAGTCAACGTTTGACTCGTGGAACTTCAAACGGCCATAACTTTTGACTCCGAGATCTGATTTTGATAAAATTGAACTTTCTGGAACAAGCACGACGTCCTCTACGCCACAAAAATTGAATTTCTTATTTTTAATGGGGGTAGATATATTTAAATAAGAGAAACATATTCGGCTCCAGTTATTTAATGCTCATTCATGTCAAATGACAGAAAACACCTGCCAGACCCAAAATAGCTGCCTGCACTCAGAAGGCCATAACTTTTTCATTTCTCAACGAAATCACACAAAATTGGTACCATTGGAATCGTGGCTCTGATGCACAGAAATCAAGAAATTTTGGATTTGATGAGATATTGATCGAGATTTTTAACAAAACGTGGCCGGGTTCAGAACAGTGTTTTATTTGGTAGCTGGGAGTGCAATTAAGAGGCATGGTCATCATTATTTCTCTGCTGTAGCACATGGAATAGTATGGGGAGCCTTTTGTAAGTAATTTATAATAATTTTACTCCATTTAATGCCTCTTACAGGTGGTTGAAGGACATATTTCGGGATTTCCATTTTCCCTTCTCTTTTCCTTCTCTTTTTTTTTATAAATTGGAGTGTTGGGCTCATTGTCAAAGGGAGCGTTTTTGGGTAGAAAAGCTCTGCCAAAATTGCTTTGTGAAGCCAGTGTGTTGCAGGCCCTTGTAGTGGACTCCTTGCATGGTGATCCAGGCCCTTATCTTGTAATAGATTGAACTGTGCATATCATGAAGCAATAAAATACCAGTTTGTGGATGTATCTTCCCATGCTGTGTTTTCTTTCATTCTTCTTGCCCCTTTAATCTTTCTATAAGAATATTGTGTCTATTTATTATGTTCTTGTAGGGATTCATTATCATTGTGTATGCTTGGAATATTGTTGTGAATGTATTTTGCTAGATTATGGTGAACTGTCATCACCTCTTCTAGTGTGCACTTTGCCTCTGTATTTCACACATTTGGAGACTAATCTCACACCCTCTTTTTCTGGTGTATCACCGCTTTAGTGTAGGCTTTCATTTTATGCATTCTCTCTCCCTGGTCCCTTGGAAATGTAGATTAGAACAGTTAGCTTATCCTGCATTAGAGTAGATTGTGGCAGGTAGTTTAGGAGCAAGAACCAGCTTTCTCTGGAGGTCTATCTCAAGTAGCAAGTCCCACAACTTGGAGATAGTACCCATGTTATCCAATCACACCGTGAGTTCAATTATATCTCTAGGGGTGCAGTGATTCGGTGATAACAGCTTCATCTTCTGGTGTATCCTGAGAGTTCAATGAATTTTCTTGTACTTCTATTTCATCAAGGGATGGAATGTTTGCCTCAACATATAATGGATCATCAATATCTATAAATTGATTATTCTATGAAGGAATTTGTTAAACGTCGAGAAATAATTTTATAAAATTGTTACTTATATAGATTATTAATTTTATGTATAGTTATATTTTTATAGAGTACAAATGTCAAAGAGTTCCAAGAATGGTATCATAAACATAATTATTAAATTCTGTAAGATAAAATAACTAGTAAATAACACTTGCCACATACTGATATTTTAAGTTGAAGCAAAAACTGACTTTTTTATTGTGATTTCCCAAAATAGCCAAGCAAAGTATTGGCACCATTTTTTGAACTTGTTGAATTTGTAATCTTCTCACCTTGATATCTAGGATCCATGAATGCTTACTGCTTAGGCCCTTAGGGGCGGCTCTTATGTTCCAAGGAGCTAAAAATGGATGGTAAAGGGTTGGAAGGCTAAGGGTTGGATGCCTATAGGTTGGATTTTTCAGGGGTTGGATGGCCAAGGATTAGACAACTTAGAGTTGGACGGATTAGGGTTGGACAGCTAGGGATTTGACAGTTTAGGGATTCGATGGCTATGGGTTGGATGGCTAGGTGTTGGATGGCTAGGGGTTGGACGATTAGGGGTTGGATGACTCAAGATGGATGGAATAGAGTTAGATGGTTTAGATTGCAGAGTTATTCGGGTCAAGGTTTGATGGCTCAGAGTTGGACGACTCAGATTTGGACACCTTACGGTAGGACAAATCAGATTTCAGACTTCAATGTTGGCGAATTACATTCATAAGCTCTTATATGTGTGTAAAATCTAGGTGAAAGTAATAGTATAAGGGATATGTCAGCCAAATTTTTTGATGAATAAGTCGGCTCTAAAGAACAAAATATTCGCCATTTCAAATTTCCATAATCCTCGATTTTCGCGAGTTTACGAAAATTCGCCACTAAAATTTTCCCTAAAACATACTCACCTCTTCTATGTATCCTCAAAAATTTGATGTAGTACCCACTTTGCTTTTCCATTAAAGCCTTGAACTGCTGAAATATATCGAAAGAATCTAATTTGTGTCTCAAAAAGTACACCCATGTCTTCCTTGTATAGTCATCAATGAATCTCATAAAATATGAACAACCTCCAATATAATTTATTTTCATCAGTCCACATAAATCTAAGTGAACAATTTCAAGTGGTGCACATGTTCTTATTTTTTGACAACTGGGAAAGATTGTCAGTGTTGCTTCCTTAAAATACAACCTTCACAAACTCTATCTAGTTTCTGAATCAAACGGAAACCTTTCACCATATTTTTTCTGTGTAATAAATTCAAACCAAAAAAGTGTAAGTGATTCATCTTTTTCAACTGACTGAAAAGCTGATTCAATCTCTTTAGCTCTAGATCGATCTATAGTATGAACTCTAGATGTGGCTGGTATAATCTTCAAAGGAAACATTTTTTTACTTGTCATCTTCCCTTTAACAATCGCCCGTGTACTTGGAGCTTTATCCATGATCACACATTCATTTTCTTCAATGTAAACTTCGTATCCATTTTGTACCAATTAACAAATGCTCATAAGATTATGCTTCAAACCTGCAACATAATAAACATCCTACGTAATCTTATTCTCCCCATTTATAGTTAGAATGTTGATTGTTGTTTTTCCTTTTAGAGTCATTGTATTAGTATTCCTAAGGGTAACTTCTGACTTTACTAACTCATCCAAATTAGAAAATAAATCTAATGATGAGGATCATCAATCCTCACCATAACTAATGTCAATCTGGGTTGGTTTCCGAAGGTTGTATGCATTAAGAGAAGAAGATCTTTGAAAATAGTTCCTTTAAACACAATAAAAACTTGCATAAAATAAATCACACATGCAGAAATTTAAAGGAACACTTCCAGAAATGTAAACATACTTACAGGAATATAAAGGCATGCTTGCATAAATAAAATCACACTCACAGAAATGTAAACACACTTGCATAAATTAAAATTGCTGAATTGGAAATAAGCAAAATTAAATAAAACAATTACAGGTTTATAACAGACTAAATGTTACAATACAAATATAAGAACAACACAACAAGATGATGATTACAGAAAAAAAAACACAGATTATTACAAAATAAAAACATAAATACACAGATCCATTTTTCGAGATCTTAACTCAAAACTGCATAATATTAGAGAGAAAAGAACAGATTCATTTCTTGGTGGTAAAACATTACATATCTGAGTGTGGAAGGTTGCATTTATAATTTATGCATCCAACCAACTCCTTATTTTGGGAGATACAATCTTATCCTATCTTTATTCTTATCCTAATAACTAAGATCTTCATCTCCACAAAATATGGAGAGAGATATATTATTGGAGTCAAAGTCTTATCTCACTTATTCTATGAAGATTTTCTCCCAAATCTTCTCCTAGCTTTTCGGTAACAAGAATCATAATGATTTTACTCTCCTACATTATTTTAAGGATATTTTTCATGAAAATATTATTTTGACCAACTACCTTTCCCGGATTTTCCATTTGACTTTGTTGTTTTTATTGTGGAACTTTTGACACTTGTCAGATACGCTTTTTCCTTGAAACGCAGTTCACTAAAAGTTATACTTTTCTACATTGATAAAACTTGTAGCAAATATAATTGAGGTTTTTTTTAAACATATTTCTATGAACAAAAACCTCTCTCATATTTTTCTTTTGACGTTTCTGCTTCTGTATATGGAACTTTTAGTGATCATTTGATATACTTTTCCTCTAACTACAGCTCACTAAAAGTTAAATTTCTTTTCATTGGTAAAACCTGTAGAAAATATGAATGAGGTTTATGTTAAAATCATCAAAATAAAAAAATCCTCTCTCATATTTTCTATTTGACTTCTTTGTTTCTATTTATGGAATTTTTAGTGCTCATTTGATACATTATTTCCTTGGACTGCAGCTCACTAAATGTTAGATTTCTCTTCATTGGTAAAACATGTAGAAAATTTGAATGAGCTTTATGTTAAACACATTTATATGAACAAAACCTCTCTCATATTTTCCATTTGACTCTCTGATTATTCACAGTCCTCATTTGATGCAAGTTCCAGAACTAAACCTGTGAGTTCTAGAACTAACTCTGCGAGTTCCAGAACTAAACTTGTGAGTGTCAGAACTAACTCTTCAAGTTCCAGAACTAACTCTGTGAGTTCCCGAACTAAGTCTGTGAGTTCCAGAACCAACTATGTGAGTTTTGGAACTAAATCTGTGAGTTTTGGAGCTAACGTAAAATAAATATAACTTTTGCATACGATCTGGGATTGAGATGATTCTTGTTTTGAACTTGCATAATTTTTCAAGAGGAATTTGAATATGAAATAATATTTGAGTTTAAATGTATTTTTCATGATAATTTCCACTTTTCTCAATATTAGCATTATCTTTCGTTTATGGACTGCATACATTAGACTTTGTATCTTTTCCCAAATAATCCATACGATTAGTCAACAAAATAGATAAAAAAAATATTTCTAATGAATGAACAAGATATATATCCTATATTCTATATTAAGTAAACTATAAGTTCCTAGATTACATTTAAATCTAATTTCAAAGGTAACTTAGAATGACAAAATAATGGTAATTTTATGGTCAATTTATCGCCTCATCATTTCCCCACACTTAATATTATGCATTACATTATTATCTCCTCTTTTTAGAGTATTATCTGCATTGACCTTATGCATGTATGCATTCCACATATAGTTCAAAGATAGGTTCTTGTGGATCTCCTTGAGCTATTTTTAAGTTTCTTTCTTATACAACAGGTTCTTGTGTGGATCTCCTTCTGTTGTTTTTTATTTTATTTCTTGTGCAACAGGTTTTTGTGTATATTTCCTTCTGTTGTTTTTTATGTTATTTCTTGTACAATAGGTTCTTGTGTGGATCTCCTTTTGCTATTTTTGATTTTTTTTTGTACAACAGGATCTTGTGTGGATCTCCTTCTGATATTTTTTAATTTTCTTTCTTGTACAACAGGTTCTTGTGTGGATCTCCTTTTGATGTTTTTGATTTTATTTCTTGTACAATATGTTCTTGTGTGGATCTCGTTCTGCTACTTTTGATCTCCTTCTACTACTTTTGATCTCCTTTCTTTCACAACAGGTTCTTGTGTGGAGCTCCTTCTGTTGTGTCTCATATTTAAAATCAAAATGCATACCTCGTGCTTCTCCTTCTCTCCCACACTTAAGCTCATGCATGTTGTTTATTCTTGACTTCCCATGAATTAAACTCTAAATTTTTTAGTGCAAAGAGGTGCACATATTTTTCATACAAGTAGGGGAGATATTTATTTTATCTAGCCTTCCTTGGAGATCTTAAAAGTGGATCTAGCTGTAATAAAAAAAACTTACAAGAAAGCTTAAAAATAAAATAGTAGAACAAAATAACTTGATCATACCTCTATTTTTCCTTGTCATCATATTGTTAATATGGTCAAATAATGTCGAGAAAGAAGCCAGTAAGTAACTATTGATTTCTTTTGAAGAAGATCCACCTTTTGTTTTTTGTCTTTAATTGGCCAACAAGATCCTTTTCCAATAAAAGTTGTTTTTTTCCTTTGACTGGCTACCAAACTGGTTTTCTAATCAAATCTTTTTGAATTTTGTTTTTTTTCCTTTGATTGGCCAACAAGCTAGTTTTTCAAACAAATATTTTTGATTTTTTTTAATTTTTCTATTTTTGCTAAATTGATAGCGTGAGAAGGATTAGAGAAAAATTTGATCCATCATCAGACTATATTCATCAAAGTACAAATTGTGTAAAATGGGAAGCAATGTCTGATATTTCATAAACACCTTTTTGCATACTTGGTAACTCCAAGAAGATTTCTAAAAATTGTGTAGACAATTTCTAGGTCTTCAAAGCTCAACTTGAATCGAAATCACCAGAGTAATCTTCAAATCCCAAACTAGTGATCTCAGGAGATGGATTGTGTTATGTATCTGTGGGTCCCTCAAAACTGCTCCTTGGTTGATACTATTGGTGCGTAAAAATTTGCATGTTGGTACCAAGAACAACTTTAGAAATTCTTGTGGATATTAGCAGGAAAAAAATTTCATTGAAATTCACAATAATTGTTTCTTCATGTTATACAAGCATATAAAAAAATGAAGAAATTGAAAGACATGAAAACTATTTTTTGTAATAGATATGGTTTAAGGATTGAATTTTATTATGTGATGAAAAATTAATTTGGATGGGTGGATTTATTATGAGTGGGTTTTTATTTTGGCTCTAATGAAATCCCTGAATATGGATGGAGTTAACTAGAAATGCTACCACTTAATTATTACAAATTGGATAAGCTATTTTTTGACTAAGGTTATTTGTAATAAGATCAGTGAGCTGTTACTTGATACAAGGGGAAATGTTGGTGGTTATGAAGAATGGCATATGATATTTCATCAACTGGATCTACTTCTAGATTCAATATCATATTCTACCATTTCCAGATCTAAATTATTTGTTCATACCATTATACCTTCTTGATAAAACATCACAATAACTTTCTTATACATAGAGTTAGTTTGTGGGGAGATAAATATTTACAATCTAATATTCCTAATTACATAAATGAAATTTTAATCTACTTGCAGGAAATAAAATTCTAAAGAAACTACTTACCAAATACTTCCTATCACATAATTTTATAAAAGGTATTCTACTGTCACTAGAATATTCTTTTAGAGAACTCTAAATATCTTAATAACACTCTGTCCCTGGTAATGGCACTAAAATGATGAGGGTCGTAAATCCTCGACATTAATAATGTCGATCCAAGTTGGTGTCCGAAGGTTGTATGCATTAAGAGAAGAAGATCTTGGAAAACATCTCCTTTAAACACAATCAAAACTTGCATAAAATAAATGACACATGCATAAATTTAAAGGCACACTTGCAGAAATGTAAACAAACTTGTAGGAATATAAAGGCACACTTGCATAAAAGAAATTACGCTTGCAGAAATGTAAATACACTTGTATAGATTACAATTATTTAATTGGAAATAAGCAAAATTAAATGAAACACATGTAGGTTTACAACATATTCAATGTTACAATAAAAAGAGAAGAATAACGCAACAAGATGATAATTACATAAAAATAAATAAACACAAATTATTACAAAATATAATTACAAATATATAGATCCATTTTCCTTAGAATGAGTGGTCATCTCATTTCTTGCAAGAGTATTTAAGCCATGCTTCGAGATCTTAACTCAAAACCGCAGAATATTAGAGAGAAAAGAACAGATTCATTTCTTGGTGGTAAAACATTGCATATCTGAGAGTGGAAGCCTGCATTTATAATTTATGTGTCTAACCAACTCCTTATTTTGAGAGATACAATATTATGTTATCTTTATTCTAATCCTAACAACTAAGATCTCCATCTCCACAAAATATGGAGAGAGATATATTATTGGAGTCCAAGTCTTATCTCACTTATTTTAGGAATATTTACTCCCAAATATTATCCTTGCTTTTCGGTAACAAGAATCATAATGATTTTATTCTCCTACATTATTAGGAGGGTTTTCCTCAAAATATGATTTTAACCAAATAACTTTCCCGGATTTTCTATTTGATTTTGTTGTTTTTGATTGTGGAGCTTTTGACGCTTGTCTGATATGAGTTTTCCTTGGATTGCAATTCACTAAAATTTAGATTTTTCTTCATTGATAAAACCTATAGAAAATATAAATGATGATTTTTTTAAACATATTTCTATGAACAAAAACCTCTCTCAAATTTTCTGTTTGACTTTTCCGTTTCTGTTTATTGAATTTTTAGTGCTTGTCTTATACACTTTTCCTCAGACTGCATCTCACTAAAAGTTAGATTTATCTTCAATGGTAAAGCATGTAGAAAATTTGAATGAGTTTTATGTTAAACACATTTCTATGAACAAAACGTCTCTCATATTTTTTGTTTGAATTTTCTGTTTCTGTTTATGGAACTTTTAGTGCTCGTTTGATACACTTTTTCCTCGGACTATAGCTCACTAAAAGTTAGATTTCTCTTCATTGGTAAAACCTATAGCAAATTTGAATGAAGAATATATTTAAAACATTGCTATGAACAAAAATACCTCTCTTTGATTTTCCATTTGAATCTCTGATTATTCACAGTCCCCATTTGATGTGAGTTTCATAACTAAACATGTAAATTTTGGAACTAACTCTGCAGAGTTTCGGAACTAAACCTACGAGTTCTGGAACTAACTCTGCAAGTTCTAGAACTAAATCTGTGAGTTCCGGAACTAACTTAAAATAGCTATAACTTTTGCATACGATCTCGGATTGAGATGATTCTTTTTTTAAACTTGCATAATGTTTTGAGAGGAATCTCATTATGAAATAATATTTGAGTTTAAATTTATTGTTCATGATCAATTCAACTTTTCTCAATACTAGCATTATCTTTCCTTTATGGCCTACATACACAAGCTTTACATATTTTTCCCAAATAATCAATAAGATTAGTCAAAAAAATAGATAAAAAAATATTTATAAAGAATGAACAAGATATATATCCTATATTTTATCTTAAACAAACTATAAGTTCCTAGATTACATTTAAACCCACTTTC